>JAFMOC010000078.1:390000-430000 GCA_019802505.1 Corydoras sp. C115 | reverse complement strand
GTACAAGATTTAAAATAATGTATTGTATATCATGCATTGATATGAATGTAAAGTGTAAAGCAGTCAGAGGTGTGTGTTATCAATAATGTTACGCTAGACAAACGGCTCAACCAATCATTTACATTTACATTTACATTTGGTCATTTAGCAGACACTTTTTTCCAAAGCGACTTGCAAGGTGAGCACAGGGTTAATCACAACATCCCTGGAGCAATGAGTGTTAAGGGCCTTGCTCAATGATCCACATTGGTAACTTCAGTGGACCTGGGATTCAATCAGATTTAAGGAACAGAACTACTCGTATTCTATTTAGTATTCTATTTACGGATTCTATTTGCAGTATTGTGAATGATTTATTCACAATAATTCAGAACCTCAAGTGTCTTACTGCTTTTATAAAATAGTTACAAATACACTATAATTTAAAAAAAATTCAAGGTTTAATTTATTCAAAACGAAATCGATAATAATCTGGTCCTTTGTGATGTGATCTAGTCCGGTTTTTAAATATATGTTTGTTTGTGTGTGTGTGTGTATATATATAAATAATTTACACGGCACGGTGGCTTTGTGTTTGCATTGGGGTTTCAATGTTCTCCCCGTGTCCGTGTGGGTTTCCTCCGGGTTCTCCGGTTTCCTCTAACAGTCCAAAAACATGGATCAATTCAATTGAGTTCTCCAAATTCCCCCATATAGAGTGTGTTTGTATGAGTGAGTGTGTGCCCAGCGATAGATTGCCCGAGACGTTCTCTCCTGGATGGGCATGGGGAACCCCCCCCCCCGCGACCCTAGTAGAGGATAAAGCGGAAGATAATGGATGGATGGAAATATAATTTACAATATATGTGCTTACATGAAAACACAAAAGATCAACATAACTGAGAACACAAGAGCACTTCCTTCACCGAGGTGATTCAAACCGGGTATGTGTGCACCCAACCCTTCACTTTTTACAGGGTTTTTACAGGAATTTTACAGGGTTATGTATTCTGAAAGGAAATTTTGTGATTTGGATGCTCCTGCTGTGGTGAGCAGCACATTGACTCGTCCTTGCTTTTTGTTTTGTTCTTTTGCACCAAGATATATTCATTATGAGTCACACAGTCTCTGAATATCTTCAGTACATCTGAAGTTTCAGCAGACAACAAAAAAAGTTGCTCATTTTAATGAGGGAAATGGCGTCGGTTAAGTGTGTTCTGTATTGCTGATTGCTTTCAGGTCAGTGGTAGATTTAAAACCTGATCGCGTAATGATGTGGAACCTGTCAACACATGCATGCTGGCTCAGTTCCCCTCAGTTTGTTTGAAATCTGTACTTTTTCTGTTTTTCTACAGTGTTCCCACTTTTCAAAGCCTTGCAGAAGAAATACTCAGCAAACTTGCAGATGTTCTGGAGGAGGTATGTTTATTATTTTATGCTAATAATAGATTGTTTGATTATTGGTTAAATGTGTGTGTGTGTGTATATATATATATATATATATATATATATATATATATATATATATATATATATATATATACTCACACACACACATATACGAGTGGATATGACACCTGTATGTCCTGATTGGTGTACTGTTCTCGGTCCAGTAGCACTGCTGTATCTGATCCATTCAAACAAGCACAACACACATCAGCACACCACCACCACCATATCAAAACACACAGTGATTGTTCAACCGAGGAGATGTATTTGATAAAATGGTCGGTGAGTGTGTATAGAATATGAAACTGGACTGTTGTGATACAACCTGAGCCTCGATCAAATTCTTATGGAACGTCGATGGAAAAAGCTAAAACAGGCAGTCTGAACAAGACACCCTTTAATTGCCTTTGGTCATTTAACTTATGATTTTGTTTTCCAAATCCACTTACAAATACAGGGTTGATACAGCCACCCTGGAGCAATAAGTGTTAAGGGTCTTGTTCAAGTACCCACAATGGTAACTTTAGACAACCTGGGATTTAAACCCACAACCTTGTGATTGACAGCCCAACGCCCTTACCACTGAACTAGTATCTGAGACAAAGCAGATCTACAGAAATCAATTAATTTCACTGATTGCCTATCATGACTAAAAGCACGCATGCCCTATACATCACACAGTGCATGTTGGTAGATCGCCATGGATCACTCCACAGGTTGGAGAAAAAAAGTACTTCTCAGTACTTTTATGACTAGAGCAGCAGAACGAAAAGATACTGCAGACTCTACTTAGTTAAGAGGGCTCCTGGAACAGCATCATTTCAGTGCCACACCCTCTATTCATGATGAGGTGAAATACTGACAGTGAGGCAGCATGGTGAGCACATTATACTTTTAATGTATACTTATAATGTTTTTGCTTAGCTGGAACTGTGGCTTTAGTCAAAGTTGAAGAAATTATGAATCGTTCCAAATAGATCGGTCAGTTTTATTTTCTGGTTCTTTGGGCTTTTGCTCAAAAGCTGAAAATGAATAGGGATTCATTTTCAGCTTTCAGTACCTAAACAATCCAAAGCACCTCTGGAAAATTGGAACTGAAATTGTCCATTCAATCTGAAAAGACTTTCATTCAATCAGAAGCTGCTTTTTCTAAATATGAGTTTATTAGTGTCATGTACTATATATCAGTGCTTCTCAAATAGTGGGGCGCGCCCCCCTGGGGGGGCGCAGTGCGGTGCCTGGGGGGGCGCATAACAATAAATCACAGAGCAAGTTATATTAAGTGTACTGAACAAACCCTCAACAGACAACATGGAGAAATATTTAACAGAGATGAGGAGAGAAAAGCGGAGATAATGAGAGCAACAAAAGTGAACCGAAAGTTGTAAAGTCAGGCGTTCGTGTTGGAAGGAACTGCTGTAACTTTGAATTACCTGTTGTACATCGTAGATCTGCGCGTCGGCATTATCCTAATCATTGTTAAATTGAACAGTCTGTTTGGGCGTTCTTGTTGCTAGATATTAAAACTTTTTCGGTTAGTTAGGATATAACTGTATCTAGAATAACTGGTTTCAGTTCTAGTTTCGGTCTATTACCTATTTGCACCTTGCTTTGAACGTGGGATTGTTCCGGAGGGGGCGTGTCCCGGTGGTAACATTTAAAAATTGGCAGTTTTCACTAAAAAAGTCAGAACAAGTCAGGCGTTCGTGTAGGAAGGAACTGCTGTGCCTCAGGGCTCTGTACTTGGTCCTCTCCTCTTCTCTCTTTACATGACATCACTGAGCACAGTCATCCAGGCACATGGTTTCTCTTACCACTGCTATGCTGATGACACTCAACTTCATCTGTCTTTTGCCCCTGATGACACCACCATCTCAAATCGGGTATCTGCATGCCTCTCCGACATATCTGTCTGGATGAAGGCCCGTCATCTCAAATTAAACTTAGAAAAAACAGAGCTTCTCATTATCCCAGTTAAACCCTCAATCCATCACAACCTGACCTTCCAAATTGATGGCTCCACAATCTCCCCAACTGATTCGGTTCGGAACCTTGGGTTCACAATAGACTCCCACCTTAAACTCTCTGATCATGTTATCAAAACCGCCCGTTCTTGTAGATTCCTTCTTTATAACATAAGGAAGATCAGACCCTTTTTGACTGAACATGCTACCCAACTGCTTGTTCAAGCCCTAGTCTTATCCCGGCATGATTATTGTAATGCGTTACTTGCTGGTATCCCAACTTCCACAATCAGACCTCTTCAACTAATTCAAAACTCCGCAGCCCGACTCGTGTTTAACCAGCCCAAGCGAACTCATGTCACTCCATTACTCACTTCCCTCCATTGGCTTCCTGTAGCTGCTCGCATTCAGTACAAGTCGCTGACTCTGGCATACAGAACCATTTCTGGATCTTCCCCCTCTTACCTTCACTCTATCTTTTCAAAATACACTCCGACTCGTTCACTTCGCTCCAGTGATGATTGCCGCATGGCGATTCCACCTCACCGAGGAGCTAATTCTCACTCTGTGGCGTTCACCACTGCAAAATGGTGGAACGATCTTCCCAACTCTGTCCGTAAAGCAGAATCTCTAAACGGTTTTAAGAAACTACTTAAGACGCATCTATTTAACAAATACCTGTTATAAAAAAATAAATAAAAAAAAGAGGGGTGGGGGGGCGCAGCTTTGAATAACAATCAGGTTTGATGAACTTTCAGTATAGTTGGTTTTCTCCATGGCTTCTGACTTGTGGTGTTCTCATTTGTAAGTCGCTTTGGATAAAAGCGTCTGCTAAATGACTAAATGTAAATGTAAAGTCATGTGTTAGTTTAAAACAATAAGGTATAAAAGGTTGTGCATTATTGTGAATAAATCATGGGAAATTCTTAAATGTATTTTTTTTAAACTAAATTATAAACAAACTGGTCTTTCACAACGTAATGTAGTCCAGTTTTTAAAGTACATATCGATCGCTAAGTAACTGGATACTGGTCTAGTGCTCATTGGGAAATTACTCATACATATACCCAGGACAGGGTGCCAATCCATTCCTAGGCACACTCACTCACTCACACACAGACAAACACACTATATGGGGCAATTTAGAGCATTGAATTTACCTGGAATCCACGTTTTTGGACTGCGGTAGGAAACCCAAACGGACACAGGGAGAACATGGAAACTCCATACAGATTGGGATTCGAACCTGGATCCCGAGCACTGAGCGACGGACATGCTAAGCACTAAGCCACCATGCTAATTAATTTGTATTTCAATTTATTGTTCATAATTTTAGAAGATTTTTATTTTTTAATAAAGTAAAGTGTACAAATGTAAAGTGTAAAACTGTCAGAGGTATGTGTTATTGTCAATACTGTCACATTTGGACAAACGGTTCAGCCGATCAAATTTAATGACCTGAACTACCCGTGTTGTGCTGCATGGTGGCTTAGTGGTAAGCACGTTCACCTCCCAGCACTGGAGATCCATGTTCAAGTCCCAATCTAGGTGGAGTTTTCATGTTCTCCCCGGGTTTCCTTCAGGGTCTCCAGTTTTCTCCCACTATACAAAAACTTACATTCAAGGTAAATGGAATGCTCTAAATTAGAGATCGATCGATTGATCGGCCGGCCGATTAATCGGGGCTGATTTTTGGCATTTTTAGATAATTGGCATCTAAAAATGACTGGCCGATATATGAGCGCACAAGGCCGATATTTAAACAATACCTACAGGCAACGCTGTGGGCAGCTCCGTCATTCTGGCTCAGTGACTGAATACAGTAACTTTTGCTTAGAGTGGCCCCTAGTGGTCTTCCGGCAGAACGTCACTCAATGCTCAACGGAATGGATCGGTGTTTTGAAACTGTGCTATGCCTCAAGAGAGAAAACGGTTTCTCTTTCAACTCTCAGTATTTGTTACTGGCTGCACTTTGTAACGTATAAAGTGTTTACTGTCTGCATAATTAGAGCGATTATGTTATTTAGAGAGAAAATGCCAATAGTTTTATTTGAAACTGTAATTTCCCCATTGTGGGACAAATAAAGGTTTATCTTATCTAATCTTATCTTATCTTATCTTATCTTATCTTATCTTATCTTAACCTTAGCAACCACTTGAACAGCTAAACTGGCCAACTAATACTAATTAGCGCTAGCTAACGCTATAGTAATGTTCCGGGATGCTATTTGTAACATATACAGTGTTTACTGTTTGTATAATTAGGGCGATTTTGTTAAACTGGCTAGCTAACGCTACATACACAACTGACGCTAGCTTACAGGCAGTGTTGTGCCAGTTCACAGTTTAATTCTGAACATTGTTCAAGTTCAGTTCATACATGCTCCAACTGAACATTTCATGTTCAAAGTTCACTATTTTAATTCTGAACTAGTTCAAAGTTCAGTTCATTACATTTTATTCTTGAGATATTCAAATAGTTCACACTACAAACTACAATGTTTGTTAATATTTTATTTATTTATTTATCTAAATTAGCAAAATTGGCTCATTAGTTCAAAAAGTTAATTGAATGTTGTTCTGTGTGCATTGTGCAATGTTCATCAATAAATGTTCATTCTAAAAAGATGCTGCTATCTGCTTATGTTTAGGTACAGTTTAGGTTTAGTAAGTTGTATGTTTTTAATATTGCTCTCTGTATTACAAAGGTAGAGTAGACAGTGATAAACTGTGATTACTTTTGTGTCTTGTTTATTATTATTATTTTATTATTATTATTATTATTATTATTGTACTTTATTAGTTGCAATAAAAACTGGTAATATCGGCTTTATATATCGGCCATCGGCCACTTCTGTCGTCTAAGCATCGGCCATTAAAAAACCCATATCAGTCGATCACTACTCTAAATTGCCCCATATAGAGTATGTTTGTGTGAGTGTCTTTGTGAGTGAGTGTGCCCAGTTTATATAGATATTTGTTTGTCACTCAATATTTTTCACCAAAACGTTGCTAGAAGGAATGCCGTTGTGTTGGTTTTCATTCCATTAGGAACTGACTGTGAGCAATTGGAGCAATTTCCCCACTGATGAGAGACCATATCAGGAGTCAGTTTATATGCAAGGTTTTGCACCGAGTGGAATGCAAGCTGTTGATTTCATGTCTAATCAAATTTCCCATGTCTGTGTTTTGAGAGTGCTGTGCTGTCTGACTCTAATGCAAGCTAGCCAGCGCTAACACATGCTGTCAGGCTTATATTGTGAGTGTCAGTAGTAGGAGGTAAATATTAATGGATTATACAGCCTGCAATTTGATGTATCGATTTGACCGCAAGCATATCAATTACCTTATAGTTAATTTCCGTTTGTGTGTTTTTAACTACCAATTTGATGTACACATACTACCTATGAAAACTGTGGGTGTTGCTACTTTATTATTGTCATTCAACTTTCCACATGGGAGAAGGTAAAGAGTTTTGCAGGCATTGTGTCCCATATTAACATTAAATGAAGGACAATTCCATATTTTATAACTCTTCCGCAAAAAGATTTCCACAAAAAAAAAAAATCTGCTTTTTCTAAACACTGGCGCATCTCACAACACCTGCGTCCTTTATATATACGAACGTGCTAACCACTAAGCCACCGTGCTGCCCTATATATATATACTATATGTACATATATAATATGTACATATAGTGCAGTAACAGTGACCGGTTGATGGCATTGAGTAGTGCTGTGTATAAACGTATATACATAAATATTAACATGTTATATACATATGTGTACAAGTGAAATTATGAAATATGTGAAATTATGAATATGAAGTATACAGCATTATATATCTATATTAAAGGTTATGTATAGGAATGTACATATAGCATATAAATATACCTATATACAAATAAGTGAGTTATACACTAATAAGATTATAGGTTGTTATATACACATATACATATTCCAAAATATATGCATATAAATATAACATAGATACTGTATAGCTATTGCATTATATGCATACTTGAGCAGCCATATAAGTGACTACCAGTATATAAATTGCATTACAGTACAAAAGGTGCAGAAGTACTGTACAGTACATTACAGTGTGCTAACCGATAATCCACCACGTGCTTAAAACATAAACACTTAAAACACATTGGTGAGAGTTCCAGTGGTGCACAGTGGTTATCAAACAGACATGTAAGAACACAGAGAACCTAACATCAGACACGTAAGAACACAGAAAACCAAATATCAGGGTTCCATTCAAAGTAATCCATACACCAATCATCTGCTGAGACTTGTACTGTATGTAACACTGTTAGGATTCATATCTATCTGATTCTGCATCTCAATAAAATGCAAATGTTATTTTTTATTATTTATTTAATTTTTTAAATTTTATTAAAGTGTGGCATAGTGGCTTAGTGGTAAACACGTTCTAACCTCTAAGCCACCGTGCTCTCTTAGCGCTAGGGATTTCCGGCTCAAATCCCAATCTGGGTGGAGTTTCCATGTTCTCCCTGTGTCCACGTGGGTTTCCTCCGGGTTCTCCGGTTTCCTCCCACAGTCCAAAAACACAATATAAAAAGGTCAATTGAATTCTCCAAATTGCACCATATATTGCCCCATTGCCCCATTAAGTTTTAAGACTCTAAAAATAATCGAATCGGAGGCTTGAAGAATCGATAGCGTATCGAATCGTCATAAAGGCTACGATTTGCATCTTATTGTGCATGGCAAGCTTGCCACTGGGACATTCAACTGATTCGTTTCCAATAACTGGAAAAATTGAGGTTGTTCCAAAACTTGGAGCAGTAGTGTAAGAGACCTCACAGATGATTTCATATGATTTTGTAGCTATTAATGGTTTCTTGCTAAACAAGTAGCTGCAGGCGTTTAACTGACTAAAGTTTATAATAATTATTGTTCTATTTGTATTCAGAACATAAGAAGTAGAAACTCTTTCCGGCAAATGAAACGTGGAATCTAAAAGCAAGTCATGTCATTTTCATGAAACAAGCGAGTTTATTAATAATTTAAATCGGCTAGCATCTCTTTGGGCTGTCTGCCACAGTGTATGCTAATTTTGCTCCGCAAATGAAAACAGTATTTTCCCAGATGAAATTCAGAGCAAAAAAAAGCACTTGTTTGTTTGGAATGATTGATATGTTATAGCAATCTAAACGATAGCTCGGGGGATAAATATAAAATAGTGTGTGTCGTTCCGATAAACTGCGGGGCATTGTAGTGCACCGAGAAATGAATTCCTAATTCTAATATTGCATATTATAGGATAGTTGCTATGGTTCTTCCTCTCAGATGCCTTTAAACAGTCTTTTGCTTCAGCATATTTATGCAATTACTATAGCATGATTATGTGACGTTGCATTCTGGGCTTTTTGCCGCTTGTAAAGGCAGGAGATAATATGCGGATACAAGGTTGAGTGTTTTACAATATTCTATTGTCTCAAAGCAGCTTTACAGTGTTCTGAGCCTGAACCCTCAAAGATTAAGCCAAGACAACAGTGTAAAAACTCATACTTAAGGGGACTCATCCTTAGCCCATCCTAAGAGTTACGTAATAGACACGATTTAATTGTTGACACAGTGCAACATGTGACCCCGAAATAACCGACGAGATACTGCAGGTTACTTAGTCAAGAGGGCTACCTGAAATGGCATCATTTCAGCATCATACCCTCAACTAATGGTGAGCTGGATGAAGAGGTGAAATGCCAGCACAGACTATCCCAGATCACCAAATTCAAGGTATATACATTTATATAGTGCTTTTTAAAACAGTACATTGTCTGAAAGCAGCTTTACAGTGTTCTGAGCCTAAACCCTTAAATTATTTGGCCAAGACAACAGTGGCAAATAAAAACTCCCTGTTATTTTTGTTTTCTATAGAAGAAACCCTGTGAGGATCAAGGCTTACTGGGGAGCTCATCCTCCTTAAGCGGTTGGGCAGCATCAACAGTGCAGGACAGCCATGGACAGATTGTGAACAGATATTTGTGACAATTGTCGTTGCTGTAGTGCTCTGGAACACTAAAACACAGAAATTAATAGGGGTGTAATGGTACACAACATTCACGATTCAGTTCAGTATGAATTCCGTACATGGGTTCAAATTTTTTTAGACAAAATGTACAGACATTCAACTTTTCGCTGGTTGGGTTTTTAAGTATAGTTAATTCTGAATCAGAATTTTCACTGTATTACCACATTTTGTGCTATATATGTAGCTAAATTTCTATATGTAGTGGGTGTTTAAGGGCAGGGTGGCACGGTGGCTTAGTGATTAGCCCGGTAAATTTTAAGCGCTGGGGTCCAGGTTCAAATTCTAATCTGAGTGATGTTTCCATATTCTCCTCGTGTCCACATGGGTTTCCTCCATGGTTCTCCAGTTTGCTTCCTCAGTCTAAAAACATGGATTCAAGATAAATTGAATGCTGTAAATTGCCCCATATAGTGCGTCCCTGTTTGATCTACCTCCCCGTGCTCCAATGATGCTGTCAATGACAGGAACCCAAACTCCTCCCACACGGTTGGTTTGAATGAAGTGTGTCATTTGTGTGTATGGTTTCCACTCGCGCTTCATGCTCCACCTCTAAACTGAGCTACACTTAGCATGGCATGCTTAGAGGTGTTTACAGCTAAGGTGCAACTCGGTTCTGGAGTACAACTCACCTTTTAATTTAAGTTATGCTTTGTTTCTTGGTTCTGTTGTTTTCTGCATGGACTGTGCAGACCAAAATGTGTGGCCCATACTGAAAGGTTCATGATGAATACAATGTACCATTACACACCTAGTAATTAAGAAGTAGACAGTTAGATTGTTAACATGTGCAGCATGTGACCCCCAGCATAACTGACTACAGAAGCAGAACAAAAAGGGGCAGATACTGCAGGTCACTTAGTCAAGAGGGCTCCCTGAAATAGTATCATTTTAGCACCACACCTTCTACTAATGATGAGCTGAGTATCACGCTTGCATACCTCGGACCGAACTGGGCATCAAAACGCGCTGAAGAAAGCCAGGCAACGAACAGGTTGCTGTAAACGGGTTTATTAAAGGTGTAGGAAAACCAAAAACAGTGTCAATGAAAAGCAAGGTGACAAGTGCCATTATATGGTTACGGCAAAGCAATGTACTCGTGGACATAATGAAGGGCACCGCGAGTACAAGGGTTTGTTATTAAACCCTTGACCGCGTGGTGCCCTCCGTCGTGTCCGCGAGTACGTTGGTTTCCAGCAACCGTATAACGGCACTTATGTCGGCTTGTGTTTTTGCTACCTACCTATGTTTTTGGTGTTCCAACACCTTTAATAAACCCGTTTCTCCGCTACCTGTTCGTGCCTGGCTACCTTCAGCGCGTTTAGATGAGCAGCCGTTCAGTCCAAGGTAAGCAAGCATGACGCTGGGTGAAGCGGTGAAATGTCAGCACAGACTATACCAGACTATACTACTGTAGCTCACCAACCCAACACCATCAAACCTGAACTTTACACTTTTATGTATAAGGACATAATTGAAATGATGAAAGGATCTGAATGGTAGTATTTAAACCTGAGATTATATAAATTTCGGTCCCCCACGTTTGGATGCTGATATCTCCATGACATGCACTGGAGATTATCAAAGCAAGCTCGTTTCGGTAAACTTGAGGGAAAAAAGAAAAGGAAAACAAAGCCAAGTTATTAAAAGCAGATGATGCATGGCCTAAAAATCAGTAGAATGATTAATGGGTTGCTGATGGTGGTCTTGAATGAGTCACCTGGAAACTGTCGTCTGTAAACTCAATCTCTCTCTCTCTATCTTTACCCTACCTCACTCCATCACC
Source organism: Corydoras sp. C115 (assembly GCA_019802505.1). Lineage (NCBI taxonomy): Eukaryota > Metazoa > Chordata > Actinopteri > Siluriformes > Callichthyidae > Corydoras > Corydoras sp. C115. The sequence continues at coordinate 418,759 of JAFMOC010000078.1, read as the reverse complement.
TCATTTTTTCCTTTTCATGCTCCTGATTGTGTTTTAAGCCTTTTATAAAGCTGTCAGAAATGTTTCTAAACCTATCTGGTGTCTCTCATGGTCTGGATTAGATTTTTTTGTGTATCTGTATCTAAAATAGGAGTTGCACCTTAGCTGTACACACCTCTAAGCATGCCATGCTAAGTGTATCTCAGCGTTGTGAAGCGGTTGTGACATATGTTTGTGTAAACATTTCGAAAGTGCTAATGCATACTCAGCAGAATCATCCACATTGATGACCAGAGTTCATAAAAAACCTGCTACCCAACGATTAATCACTTAAACTAAACTATAAAACTTTTTATACTAATTTGACTAAACCTACGATTTTTCTTCATGAGTTAACGTGTATGCGCTTAATCCTCCCCTCCATTACTGAAGCAATGAGCATGTACAGTAATCCTTCACATATCGCAGGGGTTATGTACCCAAGACTCTGTGAATTTAGCTGTGTTATAATTATTGTGTTATTTATATGTTTAAGGTTTCATAAACCCTTTCTGGATTTGTAGAAACGTTTTATATGCTATTAAACACTTTCTAAACTCTAAATCATGCAGAAATTTAGCTACATACTGTATATATTAGGGCTGCAACAACGAATCGATAAAATTGATAAAAATCGATTATCCAAAGTCATTCGTTGGGTCGTACTATTTCCGCGTTACTCGCGATGTCGTACGCTGGAAACAAATAGCGTGTTGAACAGAATGAGGCGGAGTCTGCAAAACAAGTTATATAAGTCCGCAGTTCCCGGGACATATTTCACGTCCTGTCCCGGTTTTTTTAAAGTGAGGAAATGTCCTGGTTTTTAAATGACTGCGCGCGGCGCTGCGTGTGAGTCCGCAAGCAACTCGCCAGTTTGAAGCACAAGTCTGTTTACAAAAGCGAGTCCGTCCCCCCCCCCTCCCCCGCGCTTTCAGACCGGGAAGCCGTGTGCACGGCGTGCAAAGCATATGTCCCGGTGTCCAATTGACATTTCACACGAGGTATTTTTTTGTTCATTGGCTAATTTGTTAATTAATTTTTTTCAATAGCTAATAGTTTTAGTTCATTTGTTAATAGCTGATTGTTTATTAGTTCATTTGTTAATTTTTCCCCAATAGGCTACAGAACAGACAATATTTGGTTCAATACTGAGGGCAACTGAGTATCATGTGTTATTTGGAATTGACTTTTGTTGTTAAGTGAGGGATGTTTAGATGATACACTTTCTTTCATTGTGCTTTTCATTAATTAAAGGAAATGTTAACTTAAGCATACTATAATAGTATGTTTAAACAACTATATACACTATAGAATAATTTTACTGAACCCCCCCCCCCCCCCAAACAGCTTAATAAGTGTTTAAATATGCTTTTATAAATACATACAACTTGTACACAATGGTGCTAATTAATGATCAAGCTTCACGTTTTAAAATATGAGTGAAGACACTGCACACTATGGGAGTGAGGTTGAATTAGTTGCATTTAAAGGGGAATTAGGTAACATATTAGAGTGACTCAAATTTGTGTAATTTAGTATATTTTTTCACACTATGCTACATATTGTCAGTGTGTGTGTGATTTGTGTTTAATTGTTCTTTGGGCTACTTGGATGCCTTAAACTCATACTGTAAATAAAACCAGACATTTATTGACCTGCTTAATAACAGGTCAATAAAAGTGTTTGGATTAAAGCGTCTTTTAAATGATTAAATGTAAATGCAAAGACCTGGATTTTTTTATTTTATTTATCCGATTCATCGATTAATCGAAAAAATAATCGGCCGATTAATCGATTATCAAAATAATCGTTAGTTGCAGCCCTAGTATATATAGTGCAAAATAGTGCAATACAGCGGCATATTTATATGTTTATGGGCAGGGCGGCACCGTAGCTTAGTGATTAGCATGTTCACCTTTTAGCGCTGGTGATCCAGGTTTGAATCCTGATCTGGATGAAGTTTCCATGTTCTTCTCGTGAAAACCTGGGTTTCCTCCAGGTTCTCCAGTTTCTTCCCACAGTCCAAAAACATGGATTCAAGATAGATTTCCATCCATCCATTATCTTCCGCTTTATCCTGTATTAGGGTCCGGGGGGGGTTCCCCATGCCCATCCAGGGGAGAACGTTTCGGGCGCTGGGCAGACACACCCAGGACAGGGTGCCAATCTATCGCTGGGGACACACTCACACACACACACACACTCTATATGGGGCAATTTGGAGAACTCAATTGACTTGATCCATGTTATTGGACTGTGGGAGGAAACCGGAGAACCCAGAGGAAACCCACGCGGACACGGGGAAAACATGGAAACTCCACCCAGATGGGGATTCGAACCGGGAATCCCTAGTGCTGAGAGGCGAACGTGCTAACCACTAAGCCACCGTGCCGCCCTTCAAGGTAGATTTAATGCTCAAAATTGCCCCATATAGTCTGTGTTTGTATGTTTGTCTGTGTGGGTGAGTGTGTGCCCAGTGATAGATTGACACCCTGTCCTGGGTGTATCTGCCCAGTATCTGCCCAGTGCCTGAAACGTTCTCCATTGGAAGGTCATGGGGAGCCCCATGGATTAAGCGGAAGAGAATGAATGAATGAATGAATGAATGTTTAAGGGCTTCATGAATTCTTCCTACATTTATACAAACACTTCATATGCTATTAAATGCTTTATAAACTTTTATTAAAAAACGTATTAAACCTACGGAAAACTAGCAAAATGCCACAATACAGTGAAAAATCTGATACAGGCTTAGAAATATTAAAAAAACAAAAAAACGCTGTACGATGTTCCTGTACGATTTCGCCCCACCCTCTTCACCAAATTAGAACCGAACCCTGAAATCCATACCACAGTGTAAAACATGAATTTTGTGTCCCATTCCACCCCTAATTTGCATCCATCTCCATTTAAACTAATATTTCGGTGTGATCAAACATAACGACAGGCCTAACATCATGTGCCAAAAGAATGTTTGTATTTCACAGATAGGAATTGCCTTATGTCTCTCTCTCATTGTCAATCAACATTACAGAGAATTCACAGAGCTACTATAGAGAGTAGCTACTCTCTAGAGTCCGTGTCATCGTACCGCTGTGATGAAGATAATGATTGATTGATTGATTGATTGATTGGGATAATTGGAGTGGTTTTAATGTTTTATAAGCAACTTGAAGCTTTCATTTCTCCCACCTGGGCTTCTGATGTCACCTGCCAAAACTTTGAAAGACCAAAAAGCGGAACCGTTACATCGAGCCTGTCAAAAATGACAAGTCAGGTCCAACGTTTACCAGGACTATTAAAATTACAGCCTTATATATTCTGTCACTCAAACGTCATTTCATTTTTCTATGTGCAGAGCAGACCTTGGTAATTTCGTAAGCTGCCTAGGTGTTAATTTAAGCCAGAAGAATGAAACACATATTAGGACCTTAGCACATTCCCCTTTCAGCGCTGAGGATCCAGATTCGAATCCAAATCTGGGTTGAAGTTACATGTTTTCCTCGTGTCCTCGTGGGTTCTTTTACAGCCATGCTGTATCCGTTACTCTAGCTAAGGTGTGCCCACACTTTTCTGCCTCGAGATGTAATTTTTTTAAAGCTTTAATGTTGAAACCTGTTTACACACATTATGATAATATTGTGGAATCGGCATAGAAAGGACTCAGCTTTGGGTTGCCATTAAACACACTCCAGCAAACAGCATGGTGAGAACTTAACTTTGGTACAGCTTTTGGCTCAGGGACTCACACACAGAATGAGCACACACACACACACACACAGCATACAGTACAAGTGTATCCATGCGACCTGCTTTCCTCCGAACAGAACATCCATCCATCCATCATCTACCACCTGTCTGGGGTTCGGGTCACGGGGCAGCAACCCAAGTAGAGGGACTCAGAGATACGAAGCGTTCCCAGACCAGCTGGGGGATGTAATCCCTCCAGAGTGTCCTGGGTCTTTCCTGGGTCTTCCCCTGGGTCTCCTCCCAGCTGGACTTGTCTGAAACACCTTTTTGACCGAGACTCTCACTCTTTCTCTAAGGGAGAGCTCAGACGCCCAGCGGGGAAAACCCATTTCAGTCGCATGTATTCGCTATCTTGTTCTTTCAGTCATTACTCAAAGCTCATGACCATAGGTGAAGGCAGGAGCATAGATCAACTGGTAAATCGAGAGCCTTGGCTTATGGCTTAGCTCCTTTTTAACCACAATAGACCGGTATATGGTCCACATCACTGCTGACCCTGCGCCCATCCATCTGTCAATCTCATACACCATCTTACAATCACTTGTGAACAAGACCCCGAGATACTTAAACTCCTCCACTTCTCATCCCTGACTCAGCGAGGACTTTTCTGGCTGAGAACCATGGCCTCAGATTTGAAGGTTCTGATTCTCATCCCGGCCCGGCCCTTCACACTCGGCTACAAACCGATCCAGCAAGAGCTAAAGTTCACAAGTTGATGACGCTAACGTGAGCACATCATCTGCAAACAGAAGCGACGTGATCCACAGATCACCAAACCGGATACCCTCCATTCCCTGGCTGCACCTAGAAACTCTGTCCATATAAATTATGAACAGAATCGGTGACAACGGGTAGTCCTTACGGAGTCCAACATTCACTGGAAACAAGTCTGACTTACTGCCGCCATGCAAACCAAGCTCCTACTCCACACGTAGAGGGACCTAATGGCCCGTAGTAGGGAGCCATGTACCCCATATTTGCGAAGCACATCCCACAAAATATCCCGAGGAACACAGTCGAAAACCTTCTCCAAATCCATAAAACAAATGTAGACTGGTTGGGCAAACTCCCATGAACCCTCGACGATAGGGCATGAACATTAAGAAACGCATAAAACATAGAACACGTACAACCCAGTTGCATGGCATGCTGGGAAGTGGTAATAATAATAATTGCTCGTAGTTATGGTACCGGTACGCCAGTCAATTACATTGACCCACCCACCTTTATAAGCAGTTTGAATGTAATGTACATTTAAATGAGATGTGATTGAGGCACGGGAAGAACTCAATTAACTTGATCTATGTATTTGGACTGAAGGAGGAAACCAAAGAACCCGGAGGAAACCCACGTGGACATGGGGAAAACATGGAAACATGGTGGCTTAGTGGTTAGCACGTTCGCCTCTCAGCACTAGGGATTCCTGGTTCGAATCCCCATCTGGTTGGAGTTTCCATGTTCTCCCCGTGTCAACGTGGGTTTCCTCCGGGTTCCCCTGAGTTTCCTCCCACAGTCCAAAAACATCAATCAACTCAACTGAGTTCTCCAAATTGCCCCATATAGAGTGCGTTTGTGTGTGTGTATTGTGTGTGCCTGTATGAGTGAGTGTGTGCCCAGCGATAGTTTGGCGCCCTGTCCTGGGTGTATCTGCCCAGCGCCCAAAACGTTCTCCCCTGGATGGGCATGGGGAACCCCCCCCCGCGACCCTAATATAGGATAACGCGGAAGATAATGGATGGATATATATATATATATATATATATATATATATATATATATATATATATATATATATATATATATATATATATAGGTGGTGGCGTTGTTTTCAATCTAAAATATAAATTGCCTTTATCTAAATTGACATGTAAGTCTTTAAAGAGGATTTGGTACCCACAATGTTATATACACCCCCCCCCACACACACACACATACACATTGTTTTAAAGTAAATCTGCTGCTCCAAGTTGGCGACCTGCCCAGTGCCTGAAACTTTCTCCCCTGGATGGGGAGTTTACCAAGTTTCATTTGTCAATTGATTTTTTTTTTATAGACCGTATTCTTCCATGCGGTCAATAAAAGGAAAAGTTATGTTAGACACATCAAACTATTGTCTGATTGTTATGTCAATACACAATGACTACCTTTCAGTTCCATAAGATTTTTAAAGAGCGATTTGTTTTAATCTGGAAGATTATTCTGACATTTAGGGGGATAATTGATTTTCGTTTTGCTTATTAATTGCTTTTTGCCTGTGCATTGATATACTGGATTTAGAAAGTGCAAATGTCCTGAGAAATTATACATTCATTACAGTTCTGCAAGGTTTGTTGCTAGAACCAAGTTTCTGTTTTTGCTTCACATAAACTGCCACCATCTAATAAAGCAGTGCTGTAGCATTCCACCCATCCGTGTTCTTGAGAGCGGCAGGGTCGTGTAACATAAGCATACATGGTCATGTCAGCACCCTGCTACCCGGGCCAGGGCAAATAAATCAGCCATGCTTAAGAGCATTTTGGCTTCACTCTGTTCCATGGAGCAATGAACTGTTTGGTTTTCAACCGAAACATATGGACTTTAGCACAGGAGGGAGAGTGCATTCCCACAATGCTGGAGTCAGAAGGTCGGCATTTTCCGTCTGTGATTGTGTGAGGCCCGACTTCACATTGTAGGATCAGAGTTGGCTTGGCTTCATCTTTGCAGCCAAGACCTTTCTGACTATTTGGGAACAAACGAGAAGTATTGATGTATGACATAGAGAGAATATCAATAGGTGGGATGGTACTCAAATCATTCTCATTATTTTCCCCTTAATCCTATACTAGGGAAGAACGTTTCGGGTACTGGACAGATACAGCCAAGACAGGTCGCCAATCCATCACTGGGCACACACAATATATAGGGGGCAATTTAGAGCTTGTGTGTGTGTGTGTGTGTGCAGGGGGTGGGGGGAGGAGTTTCCCATGCACATCCAGGAGAGAAGGTTTCGGGTGGTGGGCAGATACACCCAGGATACGGTGCCATTCATTATTAGGCACACACTCACATACTATATAGGGGCAATTTAGAGCAGTCTCCTTTCCCTAGAATCCATGTTTTTGAACTGTGGGAGGAAACCAATGAAAACCCATGCAGGCCCAGGGAGGAGGGGGGAAAACAGTATCTGCCCAGAGCCAGAATGTAGACACAGGAAGAACATGAAAACTTCACAAAGATTGGGATTTGGTTGGGGTGTGGGGTTAGAGGTTCAATTTGGATGCTGGGCAAATACACTCAAGACAGGGTGCCAATGCACAGTTGGGCAAACGCACACAATATATAAGGGCAATGTCGAAAGGGGCAAATTAGAGCAGTCAACTCACATGTTTTGGGACTGTGGGAGAAAACCGGAGGGGATTGGGATTGGGGTAGGGTGTGGGGATAGAGGCTCCTAAGTTCGGGAAACTGGAGAACCTGGAGTAATTCTACATGAACACAGGGAGAACATGTAAACCTCCCCAAGAATGGTATTGGGGTAGGGTGTGGGGATAGATGTTCCTACGTTTGGGTGCTGGGCAAGGTGCCAATGCATAGCTGGGCAAACCCACACACACACACACACACACACACATATATACTTGTACACATATATACACTATATACTATATAAGGGCAATGTAGATAGGGGCAATTTAGAGCTGTCGATTCACATTGAATCCAAGTTTATATGCAATTTTATTTATATGGAGAACATATATAAGTATTTATATAACTATTTATTCTATATTTTTAGTTTTGGGGTTGAAAGCTCCAGGTTTTTTGTTTTATATGTAATAGTGGCACTAAATCTCTCTGAGCTCAAAATAACACTTCTACTTTGCTGTCAGATTAAATAAATTTAGTTTTAAAGGCATTTTGATGCCAAATTAATGGGAATCTTGTCTAGTTGTCTAATCAATGTCTAGTTTTGGGCTTCGTAGAGACACTCTGATTCTGAAACCAATCAATTTTGTTGTCAAGGCTCACACCATATTGTGACATGAGTGGACTTTGACTATCCCAGTAATATATATATATATATATATATATATATATATATATATATTTTTTTTTTTTTTTTTTTTTTTTTTTTTTTTTTTTTTTATTTTATTATTTTTTATAATGTGTCATTTAAAAGTGCCGCTGATAAAAAAAAACTAAGTGCAAATTTCAAAAACAAACTGAATTCCTTTCAGCTTCCATCGGGTTTTATGTGCCTAAACTGTCAGCCAGTCGGGGTTGTTTGCTTTGTGAAAGTGAACATGCTTTGGTCTTTACATAAGCATTAATTGCCATCAAAAGTAGTGGTGTATTGAGTGCAATGTGGAGTGCCTAAATGTGAGCGTTCTGTCTTCCTCTCTCTGTGCTCTTAGACTCACTATAGCGATGGAGAATACATAATTAGACAGGGTGCTAGAGGAGACACCTTCTTTATCATCAGTAAAGGAAAGGTAGGTTTCCTTTTTTGGAAGCTTTCTAGATGTGTCTTGAAAACATCAGAACCAAAAATGTTTATTTTCATTGTTGATTTTTGTTTTTTTTGTATGATAGGTGAATGTTACCAGAGAGGATTCTCCCAATGACACTGTTTACCTGCGTGCCTTGGGGAAAGGAGACTGGTTTGGAGAAAAAGCTCTTCAAGGGTAAGAGTCCATCCATCCATCCATTATCTTCCGCTTTATCCTGTATTAGGGTCGTGGGGGGTTTACCATGCCCATCCATGGGAGAACGTTTCGGGCGCTGATACATCCGGGACAGGGCGCTAACGTTTCGGGCGCAGATACATCCGGGACAGGGCGCCAATCGATCGCTGGGCACACACTCACACAAACACACTCTATATGGGGCAATTTGGAGAATTCATTTTGACCTTGATCCAGTTTTTGAACTGTGGGTGGAAACCGGAGAACCCGGAGGATACCCACGTGGTATCCAGCTGCCATGGATGGATTGAAAACTGCAGTGTTGCGACACTAAATGTGGCGAAACGCGGGGAGGTGCGGAGAGCACCTGCTGCCAAAGTGCTGTTACCTACTGCATTTGCATTGCCATCAGCGTGGGAGGACGGAAGAGTCTACGCTGACTCGGATGCCCCTTATGTGGCTCCACACTGGAGAAATGACGTCAGGATCTCATGGGCAGACTGAATCGGAGCCACGTGCAGGGAGGCAGGTAGACTCCGATCTGTCTCTGTGGCAGGATGGCCATGGTGTGGGGGGAGAAGGTGGCGCATCCTTGATAGATGTTTATAGACTCTTTAAAAACAAACCGCCCTTTAAAACGGGAAACATCAAAAGCCGCTGGGGAGAGACCGACCATGAGCTGGTGGACACGGAACCGTGGTGTTAAATGCAGGTCACCTGATCACCACACAATCTATACATGGCTGTCCTACACTGTTGGTGCTGCCTGGCTGCTCAAGGAGGAGGGAGTCTTGGTCCTCCCAAGATTTCTTCCTTAAAATAACAACATACCAGAGAATTTGCTTCGGCCTGCCATTTGGGGGTTTAAAGGCTTATAACAATGTGAAGTTGCTTTGTGACAATGTACTAATGTAAAAAGCGCTATATAAATAAACTTTAACTTGTGTTTGGGACAATAATGCTGTAAAAGCCCATTTTCACGACTCGTGTCATGTCAGCAATAAAGCCTGTTCGACAGGGCATCTAGAATCTGCTGATGGAGTGGTGTGAGAGTGACACGGTGGCACCTTAAGACGCCTTAATCAGGAAGATTTCTTAATGCACGTGACGCTGCTCCGCTTGATGACGTGTGCAGCCTTATAAGCTGTTACATCACATTTGGCCATTCCTCTGTTCCTGTTGAATTAAATCCTGGCTCTGGTTCGGGCCCACCCCTCGTTACAGTCACTTTACTTTTTTTTTCTTTAATAAGGCTACCATTAGCTGAAAAAAATACAGTTAATCTGAGCCATTGCATGAAGTCGAAGCAGACAGGCTGTGCAGTATCTGTGTCTCAATTCTGATGGCAATAACAGAGTTGAAGCCATCTAAAGGGCACAGGAACCAGGAACCAATGTTTTTTAATATAGCTGATAAAAGTGAAGGGTCAGGAGTGTTAAGCTTCCTCTGCTTTTTACTCCATCAGCTATAAAATTGATCCGAGTGTAGGAGGATCTCCCACTCAGATAAAGTGCTTCCATACGTAGGATTGACATGCTTATTATGCGATACAGCTACATTAGGGGCGGCACGGTGGCTTAGTGGTTAACACGTTTGCCTCTCAGCGCTAGGGATTCCCGGTTTAAATCCCAATCTGAGTGGAGTTTCCATGTTCTCCCCGTGTGCGTATGGGTTTCCTCCAGGTTCTTTGGTTTCCTCCCACAGTCCAACAACATGGATCAAGGTCAAATGAATTCTTCAAATTGCCCCATATAGAGTGTGTTTGTGTGAGTGAGTGTGTGCCCAGTGATAGATGGCACCCTGTCCTATTTGTATCTGCCCAGCGCCTGAAACGTTCTCCCCTGGATGGGCATGTGACCCTGGTACAGGATAAAGCAGAAGATAATGGATGGATGGATGAACAGGTACATTAGCCATGTCAGGTTTTGACATTTTCAACATTTGGACAGGCACTAGTTGCAGTGGTAAGGACATCCAGTGGAGAATTAAAATTGTCCGACTGAACATGATTACAATTTTAATTACATTACATTTAGTAATTTAGCAGATGCTTTAATCCAAAGTGACTTACAAATGAGAACACAAGTCAGTAGTTAAGAAAGAACCCAGCTACACTGTAGAATTTTCAAACCTGATCATTATCAGGTTGTGAAAGAGATGTGTTTTCAGTTGTTTCTTAAAGATGCTAAGTGACTCCACCGTAGGGACAAAGTTGGAAAGATGGTTCCTCGATTGATCAGAGGTGAACAAAACAGAGTGAGAATTAGCACCTCGGTCAGGTTGAAGCACCAGGCGACATTCATCACTAAAGTGAAGTGAACGAGTGTATTTTGAAAAAATAGAATGAAGGTAAGAGAGGGCAGATACAGAGATTGTCCTGTAGTCCAGAATCGGTGTCTTGTACTGAATGCGAGCAGCTACAGGGAGCTAATGGAGAGAGAGGAGTAGTGGAGTAACAGGAGTTCATTTGGGCTGCTTGAACACAAGTCAGACTGCAGAGTTTTGAATCAGTTGTAGAGGCCTGATTGTGAATGCTGGGAGACCAGCAAGCGGAGCATTACAATAATCATGCCGGGATAGGATGAGGGCTTGAGCTAACAGCTGAGTAGCAAGTTCTGATCTTCCTGATGTACAGGATGAATCGGCAGGAATGGGCAGTTTTAGTGACCTGATCAGAGAGTTTAAGATGTGAGTCAATTATGAAACCAAGGTTACAGACGGAGTCGGTTGGAGAGATTGTGAAGCCGTCAATTTGGAAGGTCAAGTCATGATGGATTGAGGGTTTTGCTGGAATCATAAAAAGTTCTGTTGTTGCTAAATTTAATTTGACATAACGGGCCTTCATCCAAACAGATATGTCGATGAGGCAGGTTGATATCCAATTTGTGATCGTAGTGTCATCAGGGGCAAAAAACAAATGAAGCTGAGTGTCATCAGCATAACAATGGTAAGAGAAACCATGCGCCTGAATGACTGAAAAAAAATCGCTGCATGGGTTCTGTCAGAGTTCTTCAGTTTCCTCCCACAGTCCAAAAACATGGATTCATGGTAAATTAAATTCTGTAAATTGCCCCATGGATTGCCCCAGCGATGGATTGGCACCTTGTTCTGGGTGTATCTGCCCAGCGCCCGAAACATTCTCTCCTGTGTGGATATTATTAAATCATCTAATCTCATCATCTAAACTCCACTCAGATCGGGATTCAAAAAATATTCATTCATTATCCATCCATCCATTCATGAGAACGTTTCTGGAGCTGGGCAGATCCAGAACACACCCAGAACAGTGTACCAACCTATCGCTTGGCACACTCACTCACACAGACACTCACACACCAACCCACACCATATGGGGCAATTTAGAGCGTTCAATACACCTTGAATCCATGTTTTTGAACTGTAGGAGGAAACCCATGCGGACACTAGGAGAACATGGTAATTCCACCCAAATCAGAATTAGAAACTGGATCCCCAGCACTGAGAGGCGAATGTGCTAACCACTAAGCCGCCAGGCCCCAAAAAATATTCTGATTTATAAATCAGGTAGTTCCGGTCCTTAAATCAGAGATGCGTTTTGAGTTATTTCTTAAAGATGCTAAGTGATTCGCTTTTTAGACAGAGTTGGAAAGATAGTTCCATCATTTAGCAGTGGGTGAACGATGCGGAGTGAGAATTAGCACCACAATGAGGTTAAAGCACCATGCGACATTTATCACTAGAGCAGTGATTCTCAATTATTTTCTGTTAAGCCCCCCCTAATAAGTAAAAAACATTTTGCGCCCCCCCCCCACACACACACACACTCACCTCACCCCCCCACATGATTTATCCCCCCAAATTTATCAAAAATGGGATAAAGTATTTTTACACGCCCACTGTAGTATGATTTGTCTATAAATTTGTTACAAATACACCTCTTTTATAACATTGTATCCTTATTAACAATAAAGAATACAAAAAAATAAATATAGATCAACTTAGAACAAAGAATAATTTGATTTACTTTGTTTTTTAGTTTGTAACAGAAACGAATAAAATCCTTATTTAACGTGAAACATTTTTGAACTGACTGGCATTTGATACTGAAAAATGAAATTAAATATAATCAATAAATAATAATAAATTCAAATTCATCAGCAACATTCATTCAGGAGCTCAATTTATTAACACTTTAACCTACAAATCTAAAATATTAACACTTATATTATATGATATTAACACTTTAACCTACAAAACAAAAATGAATACAACAATTTGTGCTGTTTTTTTTTGAGGAAGTCATAACTAATGTCTCCAACGCGTCCGTTTTGCGGCTCACAGCTTTTCTGGAGCAGCTTTCATAACGCGTTAATATTTGCTGGTTATAAACGTCACGTTTACGATTTAAAAACTCAAGCGGTTATCACCGTGATTGGGGTGTAATGTCTTTAAGCGACGCCTTCATTTATTTGGCTTCACGCTGTCCGCTGCCAACATTTAAGGACACAGAAGACACACCGGTCTTTCTTCATCTCCACCTCAGTTACAGTGAAGTTACAGTTACAGTGAAGCCAGGCGAAGCTACATTCGCTTCGACATTTAGTTTTCGGTTGACTTTTGTTGCTCTCATTATCTTCGTCTCTCTCCGTCTTTCTCTCCTCATCTCTGTTAAATATTTCTCCAAGTTGTCTCTTGAGGGTTTGTTCAGTACACATAATATCACTTGCTCTGTGATTTCTTGTTATGCGCCCCCCCCAGGCACCGCACGCCCCACTATTTGAGAAGCACTGCACTAGAGCGAAGTGAATGAGTCGCAATGTATTTTGGAAATATAGAGTGAAGGTAAGAGTAGCCAGCGCCAGAGATTCTCCTGTAGGTCAGAGTCATTGCCTTAAACTTATTGCAAGCAATTTGCCTCTGTTTGGCTATTAAGAAGGCTCGATTAGATTAAAGTTATGATTGTATGATGTTATTATTTTTGTAAGGTGGTGTAAACTTGATCTGTTCAGGCTTGGAAATGAAACTGAAAGCCCAGATACATAGTTGTAAAGATAATTAACTCTTGCATCAGTAAATAGTGACATTCTCTTCCATTACATTGTTTACCTCTATATTCAAAGTCCTTTGATGTGTGAATCTCAATCTAATTTCTATTGCCGAGAAGCATCATCTGTTGGGTGATGTATTAGTTTAAGGTTGAAAAGGTGTTACTCTTCCAAATGCCTGCTTTTGATCTCTGTCCCTTTGATCTTACCTTTCACGTTTGGTGTTAATGAGCACACAGTGGTGTTTCTTAATGCTTATGTGTTTAGCAAATCAACTAATCCATTTTACTTTGGGGTCTAAGATTGTCTTTCATCTTAAACAATATTGCAGAATGTCCAGTCACATCCTCATGTCTTAGTGCTTGAGATTTAAAATAAGATAATGTTCTTGTTAAGAACAAGTGGTTCTTAACTGATGAAAGGCTAAGTGTGTTTTTAGCCATTTTTACATTTTATTGCATAAGGGTGTAAATAAGACTGTAGTGCTGTTTTTTGTTTTTTCATTCATTTATTCATTCATTCATTTTCTTCTGCTTTATCCTCTACTAGGGTCATGGGTGGGGTTTCCCATGCCCATCCTTGGTAGAACGTTTTGCAGACGCTGGGCAGATACACCCAGGACAGGGCGCCAATCTATTGCTGAATTTTAGTTTTTTATAACATCAAATTTAATTACAGTGAGATAAAGATGTTTTACATAACATATCAGTATGTTCCAAGATCTGCAATCAGATATTTTGTACTTTTAGATTTAAGAATAGAAAAAAATTAAACATCTCATCTCATAATGTCTGGCTTAATCCAGGGTTCCCCAATCCTATCCAGGGTAGATAGTTTGGAGTGCTGTGCACACCCAGGACAAGGAAGCAATCCATCGCTGGGCACACACCTATACACTATATAGGGGCAATTTAGAGCAGCCAATTCACTTTGAATCTATTTTTTTGGACTGTGGGAGGAAACTGGAGAACCCTGAGAAACTGAGAACTGAGAAAACCCACATGGACATGGGGAGAACATGGAAACACCTGCATAATACATTTTCTCCTTACGCAGATAGAAATAAATATATATAATTTAAAAATAAAAAATCTGAATGTTTTGAAATTTGTGTCAATATCTGTGTGCAAATAATAACAGTACTGTGGATTAGTGGTTAGTATGTCCACCTCTCAGTGCTGTTTGTGTGAGTGAGTGTGTGCCCAACGATAGATTGGAGCCCTGTCATGGGTGTATCTGCCCAGCACCCAAAATGTTCTCCCCTGTGCATGAAGAACCCCCACCCGCAACCCTAATTAAGCGGAAGATAATGAATGAATAAATGAATAAGCAATTCGCCAGCGATGGACTAATTTTTATTATACAGGTTTTAATAAATTGTGAGTTACTATATAGTCAAACAAAAATGCCGATGTTTCTCTTATCTTTCTTTTAATTAGCAAGAAACCTGTTATTGAAGGTGATACCTTCAGCAAAGGACATTTAATTTTGTATACTCTGTACAGCTGTTAAATCGCTCAATCATCATGCACTCCATTAATAATTCAATTCCGGTTCTTAAATCTGATTGACTGAGCTGATTCTCCAGTCTTGATATTATTGACAA
The DNA here is from genome assembly GCA_019802505.1 of Corydoras sp. C115. NCBI lineage: Eukaryota > Metazoa > Chordata > Actinopteri > Siluriformes > Callichthyidae > Corydoras > Corydoras sp. C115. The sequence continues at coordinate 403,700 of JAFMOC010000078.1, read as the reverse complement.
TAATACACACCTCTGACTGCTTCACATTTAATCACCAGGTTAATTAAAAAAAATGATGTGTGTTATTTTCAATAATGTCATGGCTGGACAGTCTCATTAATTGTGGATGCTCTAAAAGGAAGTTGATAATGTTGCTTGGTGATGAGCTAAGGCTTGTTCCATTCTTTTACACTGTTTGGAGGTTATTGCATTGGGCCAGAAAAAATTTAACTGCTTTGCACCTGGCTTTTTTGGCGCAGCGCTAATTATTTTGGCACTGTATCTGTGTCTAGAAGGAATTGAATTCACCTGCCATGTTTGAGAAACAGTCTTTGAAATTATAAAACTATTTGAAAACTGCCGACATAGTGGTTCACACACACCCACGTCTCTCAGTCCTGGGGATCCAGGTTCGAATCCCAATCGAAAGTTTCCCTGTTCTCCACGTGTCCACGTGGGTTCTCCAAGTTCTCCAGTTTTCTCCCACAGTCCCAAAACAGATTTAAGTTAAATTGACAGCTCTAAATTGTCACTATTTTAACAACTTGCCTCTATAGTGTGTGTGCGTCTGGCAGCCTGCCCAGGGTGAATCTGCGCAGCACCCATTCTGTATCTCTCCAGAATGGGCATGTGGAACCTCCCCCCGCGACCCTAGTAGAGGATTAAGCGGAAGAAAATGACATGACATGACATGAAGTGACTACTGACCAGAGAATTTTATTCAGACTTGCTTACAAGTGAGAGAACAACACAAGTCCGTGAGTTAAAGAAAAACCCTCTAAACCCGCTATATATTTTTTATTTAGAAATGTTTGGCTGAGGGTTCTTTTGTTGTATCTACCATGAGTGTATTCAAATCTATAAAATCTATTTATTAAAATCACATGTTGGACTTAGTGGTTAGCACGTTCGCCTCTCAGCACTAGGGATTCCCGGTTCGAATCCCCATCTGGGTGGAGTTTCCATGTTCTTCACGTGTCCGCGTGGGTTTCCTCCGGGTTCTCCGGTTTCCTCCCACAGTCCAAAAACATGGATCAAGTCAATTGAGTTCTCCAAATTGCCCCCTATAGAGTGTGTTTGTGTGGGTGAGTGTGTGCCCAGCGATAGATTGGTGCCCTGTCCTGGGTGTATCTGCCCAGCGCCCGAGACGTTCTCCCCTGGATGGGCATGGGGAACCCCACCGCGACCCTAATATAGGATAAAGCGGAAGATAATGAATGAATGAATGAACATGTTGGACTTTAAATGTCAGACTGTGGTACAGTGTTGGAGCCGCCAGCGATGGACGTTAATTAGAGAGAGCGCCGCTGATGAACATGAGAGAAAATATCATTCTGTGGAAAGAGAGATTGAAAATCATCTTCATTTCTCATTTGGTCCCAACTTGTTACATTTTGCTGCCATAACGCCACTTGTGGGCATGTTCTCCTTGACCATTTTAAAAACTTTACATTCTTATGAAAGTAAGATAAAAATTTATATGTGTTCCAGTGTATTGTGCTGTAGCATAGAGGAACATAAACCTTGATACAGATGATCAATTACAAAAAATGGGCAGATACACCGGGCGGCACTGTGGCTTAGTGGTTAACACGTTTGCTTCTCAGCGCTAGGGATTCCCAGTTCGAATCCCCATCTGGGTGGAGTTTCAATGTTCTTCCCGTGTCCGTGTGGGTTTCCTCCGGGTTCTCTGGTTTCCTCCCACAGTCCAAAAACACGGATCAAGTCAATTGAGTTCTCCAAATTGCCCCATATAGAGTGTGTATGTGTGCGTGTCTGTGTGAGTATGTGCCCAGCGAAAGATTGGCGCCCTGTCCTGGGTGTATCTGCCCAGTGCCCGAAATGTTCTCCCCTGAATGGGCATGGGGAACCCCCCATACACCCAGGACAGTGTGCCAATCCATCTCTGGACACACGCTCACTCACACAGACAACCACACTATATTGGAGCAATTTAGATAGAGATTTTAAAGCAGCCGATTAAATTAATGTTTTTGGACTGTAGGAGAGAACCAGAGAACCCGGAAAAAACCCACATGGACACTGGGTACACACCCACTCACACAGACACACACTATACAGGGTTTTCCTTTGGGTTCTCCAGTTTGTTTCCACAGTCCAAGGTAAATTAATTAATTAATTCCTCATCTTCCGCTTAATTTCCCTACTAGAGTTCTCCATGCCCGTCCAAAGGGGAATGTTTCAGGCGCCAAACAGATACACCCAGGACAGGGCGCCAATCTATCGCTGGACACACACTCACTCACACAGACACACACACAAACACACTCTATATGGGCAAGTCCATTTACCTTAAATCCAAGTTTTTGGACTGTGGGAGGAAACCGAAGAACACAGAAGAACCCCACACGGACACGGAAGATCATGGTAACGGAAGATCATGGAAGATCAGGATTCGAACCTGGATCCTGAACACTGAAAGGTGGACGTGGTTACCACTAAGCCACTGTGCCACCTGTTATCGTATAACAAATTTATTTAAATTTTGTACTTCAAGTATCAAGTATTTTTTATTTGTCATTCCACAATATAAAGCACAGTGCAATATATGTGGAACGAGACAGCGTTCCCAGGAACAAGGTGCTACATATTGTTATATGCCAACACAAAGTGCACATGTGCAAACAAAATTAAAAAACAGTACAGTAAACAATAAACATTCAAGTAATGAACAGGAAACATTCAAGTAATTATTTTTTTATTTTTTTCCCCCAAGTAAACATTCAAGTAATGAACAGTAAACATTCAAGTAATGACGAAGTAAACCGAAAAAAAAGAGTTTGGTTATTGTCAATAGTTATCATTCAGTGGAGAGGTAACAGTGCTGGTGAAATTGTTTAAGAGTCTGATGGCCTGAGGAAAGAAACTGTTACGCAGTCTGGAGGTGTTGGCCCGGATGCTCCGGTACTTTTTTCCAGAAGGCAGGAGTTCAAAGAGTGTGTGTGAGGGGTGAGTGTTGTCATTCACAATGCTGGTTGCCTTGCGGATGCAGCGTGCGGTGAAAATGTCCGTGATGGAGGGGAGAGAGACACCGATCTTCTCAGCCGTCTTCACTACCCGCTGCAGGAACTTGCGGTCCGATACGGTGCTCTCAATGGTTCCCCTGTAGAATGTGGTGAGGATGGGGTGGGAGATGTGCCTTCCTCAGCCTTCGTATGAAGTAGAGACGCTGCTGGGCCTTCTTGGCGATGGTGCTGGAGTTGAGAGACCAGGTGAGACCCTCTGCCAGGTGAACTCCAAGGAACTTGGTGTTCTTGACGATCTCCACAGCGGTGCCGTCGATGTTCAGTGGAGAGTGATTACGCCTTGCCCTCCTGAAGTCAACAACCATCTCTTTGGTCTTGTCTAAGTTCAGAGACAGGTTGTTGGTTCTGCACCAGTCCGTAAGCCGTTGTACTTCCTCTCTGTACGCTTTCTCATCGTTCTTGCTGATGAGACCCACCACGGTCGTGTCGTCTGCGAACTTTATGATGTGGTTCGAGCTGTGCATTGCTGCGCAGTCATAAGTGAGCAGAGTGAACAGCAGTGGAACAGTGTAGTCCTGTAATTGGTGATGGTCTGGATGCCCTGCCACGTGTGTCTCCGCTGTTCTGGAAGTGGCTGTGGATGTTCCGACCATGTGCGTGCTTTGCCTCTCTGATGGAGAGGCAAACTTCATGTCTATTTGTTCTAATTTGTTTTAATATGTTCGGAATCTAATGTGAGTCTGTATGTGCTGTGGCTTAGTCCCTTCAAAGCAAGCTTATTCTTTTGGAATGTTTACACTGAATGTTTCTCTCAATTTGCAATTCTGAAACATCGAATTAGTTTAAAACTTGTTTGTCTGCAGCCATGTCCCTCAGGCATGACCAGATTACCAGACTTCCTTTATGCCCCAACAAAGTGATATCCACAGGGTGCGCTGGTTCATAATTTAATCAGGAGTGTCAAAAAGAATTGGACTGTGTGTGACTGATGTCTTGTCATTTTTTTACAGAGAAGACATTAGGACAGCGAATGTCATCGCTGCTGAATCCGTCACCTGCCTTGTCATCGACAGAGAGTGAGCTTCTTTTATTGTTTCATGATTTGTGTGTATGTCTGTCCAATTGTTTTTAATATATCATGGTGGGGACCAAAGCCATGGGGACCTCTTGTGTGGTGGGGACCCACTCCTTGTTCCCCCACGGGCATATGCATTAAAACTGATAGAAATTTAAATTTTAACGTGTCTGCCAACATTTATGTGAGTTGTCACGGGGTCGAAAAAACAAGCTTCAGGTGTGTTTGTGTGAATGTGTTGGGTGTGTGGGTCTCTTGTGTGGTGGGTTCCCGCTCCTCGGGCCCCACGGTTGCATGCTTTAAAAAAAATTTAAAATTGAATTTTAACATGGCAACATTTCCCTCAATTCTGTTAAAATTCTCCACAAGGTCGTAAAACCAAACAAAGGTGTGCGTGTCTGTGTGTGTGTGTGTGTATACACTTGTTTGTAGTACATCCCGGTGGGGACCAAAGCCATGGGGCCCTCTTGTGTGGTGGGGACCCACTCCTCTTTCCCTCACAGTCGCATGCATTAAATCTGTTATAAATTAGAATATTTTAACGTGTCTGCCAACATTTTTTTGAATTTAGTTTTCATGAGGGGGAATTTTGTCAAATGTTTTCATGTTTGTTTGGTGGGGACCCGCTCCTCGGCCCCCACGGGCACATGCATTGAAACTAATAGAAAATTAAATTTTAACATGACAACATTTCCCTCAATTTTGTTAACAGTCTATATAGAGTGTTTGTGTGTCTGTGTGAGTGAGTGTGTGCCCAGCAACAGATAGGCGCACTGTCCTAGGTGTATGTGCCCAGTGTCCTAAACGTTCTCTCCTGAATTAGCATAGGGATATCATAGGGATATTATAATGCAATAATTATCACAGGGTGTGGCAGGGTGGCTTAGTGGTTAGCACGTTCGCCTCAGGGCTAGGTTTTAAATCCCAATCACAGTGGAGTTTTCTTGTTCTCCCTGTGTCTGTGTGGGTTTCCCTTTGGTTTCTCTGGGTTTCCTCCCATAGTCCAAATTTATTTATTTATTTATTCATTTATTGATTTTTTTTATCTTCTGCTTAATTGTCTACTAGGAGTTCCCCATGCGCGTCCAAGGGAGAACATTTTGGGTGCCGGGCAGATACACTGTTAGCTTTGTCCGTTCTTCCCCGGAGGAGGGCGGCTAACGCGGAGGTGTTGCGTTCAGCCGCTCGCGCCTAATGAGCGCTCCCCGGTTACCGACCACGCGGGGAAGAATGCGTGCGTGGGTCCGAGGAAGCACTCCCACGAGTTACGACCTGCACGGAGAAGGTGTGCAGCGCCGTAACGTGGTTGAACGCGGGAGGAGAGTCCAGAAAAACACCGGGATAAAATCCAAAATAGAATTTATTAAAAATCGGTGACGGGACACCAACAAAAAGGGGGGAACAAATGAACAAAGCAACATCGGGTATACAAACCACAAAACAAAGACGTGCGCGAAGAGAAGGAAAACTCAGAATAAATACAAAAGGAACTAAACACGTGAACGCCACAGGCACCTGTAACATACCCCCACCCAAGGGTCGCGCAAAAAAGGACAGCGACCCAACAAAAAATAAATAAAAAAGATAACAAACAGTTCTCATAAAAAAAAGGGGGGTGGAAAGGTCCCTCTGGTAATGAGGCATGCTGGATGCCCCCTGCTGACGGCATGGAGTACTACATCTCCTTGCGGGGGCGCGAATCGGCGCCCTCTAGTGGCGAGGCGGGGAGAGCGCCCCAGGTGCTCAGAGTCGGCGGCGGGAGGACCCTGGTGCTTGTAGTCGGCGAGGGGGCGGCCCCTGGTGTTCGGGATCGGCGGCGAACGGCCTCTGACGCGCAGAAACAGCGACGGGCGGCCGCCGGTGCCCGGGCCACGCAGCAGGCGGTCCCCGGTGCTCCGACACGGAAGCGGGCGGTCCCTGATGCTCATACTCAGCAGTGGGCGGTCTCTGGTACTCGGAATCGTCAGCGGGCGGCCTCTGGTAATCCGACTCAGCAATGGGCGACCCCTGGTGTCCGGAACTCTCCAGATATAATGGGCACGTCTTTCTGTTAGCTTTGTCCGTTCTTCCCCGGAGGAGGGCGGCTAACGCGGAGGTGTTGCGTTCAGCCGCTCGCGCCTAATGAGCACTCCCCGGTTACCGACCACGCGGGGAAGAATGCGTGCGTGGGTCCGAGGAAGCACTCCCACGAGTTACGACCTGCACGGAGAAGGTGTGCAGCGCCGTAACGTGGTTGAACGCGGTAGAAGAGTCCAGAAAAACACTGGGATAAAATCCAAAATAGAATTTATTAAAAATCGGTGACGGGACACCAACAAAAAGGGGGGAACAAATGAACAAAGCAACATCGGGTATACAAACCACAAAACAAAGACGTGCGCGAAGAGAAGGAAAACTCAGAATAAATACAAAAGGAACTAAACACGTGAACAAAACAAACCAATCACCCAACGAAGACAATTACCACCCCAAACGAGGGACAGATGCCACAGGCACCTGTAACATACACCCAGGACAGGGCACCAATCCATTGCTGGGCACACTCACTCACACAGACACACAAAAACACTCACTATATTGGGGCAATTTAGAGCATTCAAATTACCTTGAGGAAGGCACAGTGTTTTAGTGGTTAGCACGTTCACCTTTTAGCGATGGGAATTCCAGGTTCCAATATGGGTTGAGTTTGGGTTTCGCATGGGTTACCATAGGGGTTTCCCCCCAGTTTTTCCGGTTTCCTCCCACAGTTCAAAAACATTAATTAAATTGCCCCATATAGAGTGTGTTTGTGTCTGTGTGAGTGAGTGTGCCCAGCGATAGGTCGGCACCCTGTTTTGGGTGTTTCTATTTCACTGAACTCAGATCAGCATTGTACTTTTCTGTAGGCCCTTCAAAAAGTGGGGTCCCCATCTGGCTGTGTCTGGTCTTATCTCCCAACTATGTACCAAAGGCACTACATAGTGGTGTCTGTGTGTGTGTGTGTGTGTGTGTGTGTGTGTGTGTGTGTGTGTGTGTGTGTGTGTGTGTGTGTGTGTATATGTGTGTTGGTGAGAGCCCAGTTTTAATTTCTCTGGTGTTCACTGCAATTTAATCATCTATTCTGACTTATAATTATAAAATGAGCCGAGCAGCCAAACCCATTTAAACTGAAACAAAGAGCTGTATGGCCTTAATTCCACCTGTAGGAGAATAATAATGCATAAAATACCTCACACAGCATAGTTCTTCAGACTAAGATCTCTATGGACACAACCTCCTCCAACCCCCTGAATCTTAGCTGCGTCCTGTTAAAAATAGACATGTGGTTTATAGTAGAACAGCCATTATTGCTCTCCCATCAGATCTCAACAGCACTATTAAGATTTGCTTGTTTAGGCCGTTGAATGTGTGCTTTGGCACTTCAGGGAGCTCGTTCTTTAGTACTCTGTCGGGCCTGTGGGAAATATTTAATAAAACAGTGCTGATACAGATTTCTGTATGAATCGTTTCATTCCAGTCTGAATAGCTTAAGGATTCAACATTCCATTTCTTGAGTGAATTACATCACAGAGATTGGGATAAACATAAAATGATGAAGTGATCTATTTTGTCTGCAGTGTTTACATACAGAGGAATCTGTCCTCTGTTTTTAACCCATCGATGCAGTGAAACACACACATACTGTATACACACTGAGTGATATGAGCACACATGCTCAGAGCAGTGGTGATCCATGAGGTGCTCAGAGAGCAATTTGGGCTAGGTGCCTTGCTGAAGCGCACTTCAGCCGTGGTACTTGGAGGGATAGGGAATCGAAATGGGGACCTTTAGGTTGCAATGCTAGTTCCTTAACCACAAGCTTATGACTGCTCCAAACATGACGAATGACTTTTTGTCTAGTCCTTTAGTGGGTTTAAAATTTGTGTGATGTTCTAACACACACACACACACACACACACACACTTTTTTTTTTTACTTTTGACAAAATTGACAAAAGAAATCTTGCCAAACATGTTAAAATGAAATGTTCTATCATTTGTAATGCCTGTGGGATATACAAACAAGTGCACTATAAGTACACTTCTATAGAATATTTTTTCCATATGGTCCAAATACATTATTAAAAAAATAATAAAATGGTGGCTTAGTGGTTAGCACATTCGCCTCTAAGCACTAGGGATTCCCGGTTCGAATCCCAATCTGGGTGGAGTCTCTATGTTCTTCCCGTGTCCCGTGTCTGTGTGGGTTTCCTCCGGGTTCTCCGGTTTCCTCCCACAGTCCACAAACATGGATCAAGGTCAAATGAATTCTCCAAATTACCCCATTTAGAGTGTTTCTGTGTGAGTGAGTGTGTGCCCAGCAATAGATTGGTGCCCTGTCCTGGGTGTACCTGCCCAGCTCGCGAAACGTTCTCCCCTGGATGGGCATGGGGAACGCCCCCGCGATCCTACTAGAGGATAAAGCGTAAGATAATTGATGGATGAATGGATAAAATGAAAATGCCCCTAGGTGTGAAGGTGCGTTGGCCTGCCCGGGGTATTCCCCCACCTTATCCCCAATGAGCCTTGAGATTATAATCATAAACATCCACTTACTGGTCATTTTATTAGGTCCACCTCCTCAATTCTACTCCCACTGATTCATATAGACTGATTTTGTAGTTCTACAAAAAAAAATCCATTCTGTAGTCCATCTGTTTCTCTACATACTTTGTTAGTCCGTAATAATATCAGGGTTTCTGCGGGGTTGAAAAAGGTATTAAATTGTAGTAAATTAAATGAGCTCAAATTAAGGCTATTAGAAGGTAGTAAACAGAATTTGACTTGGTAGTAAATTTATTTATCACCCCTTAAATATATTTTGACTTCCATTGATGCAGACGTTTTGTTTTAAAGTTGGTTTAACTATAAAATCTGTATAAAAACATAACTATGCAGCAGGACCTGAGCTGACATTGATAGACACAAGTGGTTCTGCTGTGCGCATGTGCGGTGTTGCAACCGCCTAGTAAAGTTGAGTTTAGAGAGTCATTTTGAGCTGCGTCATGGGAAAACGAAAATTTTCACCACTTTGGCTCGATGACCCGGCATTTAAAGACTGGCTTAAGCTGGTCATGAGGAATGATCGAGAGGTGTTTTGTAGAGTACGCAAAAAAAACATTTTTCAAGCTTCCATTTGCGAGTGTGGAGAGTAGTTTTCTATTTCGTTTTTTGGTTCTACACAAAGCACTGCAACCTCAAAGTCAGTCACGAATACGGGTATTGCCATCACACCTCAGCAGCAAACAAATATTACCAGCAACGTGCCTGGGTGCCGCAGACAGGCAGCAGAAACTCATAACACCAACGTCAGCTCTCAAAGCTGAGGTTCTCTGGTGCCTGAACATCGCAGCCAAGCATCACTCGTACTCGCAATGAAGGTATCTGGGGCTAATTGGAAAATAAATCATCGGCTCATGAAACTTGAATTTCATTCGATTTTGTGTATATATTTAAAAAAAAACACATTTCCTAAGTCTTATTGCAATGCGTTAGGAATATTAATTTGTATAATGTCTTAGTCAAGACAAAGTCAAAGTTACACCTTCAAGTTATTGGGATAAAGTTGTGTCCTAGTGCTGTGAATCAAGCGCTACCCCAAAAAAAGGTCGCTGCTTGATTTTGTGTTGGTAGTAAACATATTAGTGAGGTAGTAAAAAAGGTAGTAAATTTAATTCTAGGATTCTTGTATAAACCCAGAGTATGCTCTCCGATGATCACAACCCCCCACAGAGAAGGTATTATTAGGGTGGTGGATGATGGTATGAGTGGATTAGACACCTCGTGGACTGTTCTCTGTTCAGCAGCATTGCTGTGTCTGATCCACTCATAGCTGCACAACGCACACTAACACACCACCACTATGGCAGTATAACTACATACACCCTATTATCCACCACCCTAATACCTAATCATCAGAGAACAAACAGACTAACAAAGTGTGTGTGTGTGTGTGTGTATATATATATATATATATATATATATATATATATATATATATATATATATATATATATATATATATATATATATATATATATATATATATATATATGCAGCACGGTGGCTTAGTGGTTAGCACGTTTGCCTCTCAGCGCTAGGGATTCTCGGTTCGAATCCCCATCTGGGTGGAGTGTCCATGTTTTCCCCGTGTCTGCGTGGGTTTCCTCAGGGTTCCCTGGTTTCCTCCCACAGTCCAAAAACATGGATCAAATCAAGTGAATTCTCAAAATTGCCCCATATAGAGTGTGACTGTGTGACTGAGTGTGTGCCCAGCGATGGATTGGCGCCCTGTCTTGGGTCTATCTGCCCAGCGCCCGAGACGTTCTCCCCTGGGTGGGCATGGGGAACCCCACCACGACCCTAATAGAGGGTAAAGCGGGAGATAATGAATGAATGAATGAATGAATATATATATATATATATATATATATCAATCCATTCAACAATAATCTTCTGCTTTATCCTCTGCTCACACTCATTCACACAGACACACACAAAAACTCACTCTATATGGGGCAATTTGGGGAATTCAATTGACCTTGACCATGTTTTTTGACTGTGGGAGGAAACCGGAGAACCTGAAGGAAACGTACGTGGATGCGAGGAGAAAATGGAAACGAATCAGAATTCCCTGGGGCTGAGAAGCGAACATGCTAACCACTAAGCCGCCCTTTTTATATATACTAATTTAAACACATATATATTATATATATTAATATATATCTCCAGAGTTTAAAGTGCATATGCTAATTGGGTGAACTAGAGACCTTTTGCAACTTTCTAAACTTAAGCTTCTGACAGAATAACTATTACGTGACCTTTAAGCCTCACTTGTACCCTGATCATTTAAAGACTACATCTCAATTCAGGCAAAGGATTACTACATCTCAATTCAGGCAAAGGATTTTTGCCTTTCCTGCTTGAATTAAATATGTAAACATATTTAAATATGACACTTTCCTCAAATCTTGACAAGCTAATATGTTTTTGTTGATTTTAACAAAATGTTTTATTGCATTGTCTGTAATAAGCTGAATCCAATGTTTTTTTGTACATGCTAGAAAATGTAGATCTTAAAGAGATTGCAAAACTTTTATTTGAGTTGATATACGTCTTGGTCAGTTTTCAATCCTAAATAAATGTTGAATAAAGGTTGTGATAATGAAAATTTTATGTCTGATTAACTATTATAAATAGAAAACCCAATGTAATATTCGTACTGGGTGGCACTGGTGTAGTGGTTAGCACTTCAGAATCTCAGTGCTGGGGATCCAGGTTCGAATGTGGGTGGAGTTTCCATGTTCTCCCCGTGGCCATGTGGATTTCCTTCGCGTTCTCCGGTTTCCACCCACAGACTAAAAACATGGATTCAAGATCAATTGAATGATCTTAATTGCCCCATATAGTGTGTTTGTGTGTGTGTGTGTGTGTGTGTGTGTGTGTGTTTGTGTATTTGTGAGTGAGTGTGCCCAGTGATAGATTGGCGCTTTGTCCTATGTGAATGTATCTGCCTGGCACCCGAAATGTTCCCCCACCCCCGTGACCTTAGTAGAGGACCTTTGTAGAGTTGTTATATGCCAATGATTAACAGTACAGTAACCAAGTGCATGCACCTAAAGTCCTTTTCCCCCCCTAAAAACTGAACAACCAATCCTGCTCTATGACATGGACGGATTTCGAGATCTAACAAATGTACATAACGTATATTTATCGGGCGCTGGGCAGATACACCCATGACAGGGCACCAATCTATCACTGGGCACACACTCACTCACACAGACACACACTCAAACACACTCTAGGTGGAGTAATTTGGACAATTCAATTGACTTGTTCAATTCAATTGACTTGTTCAATTGTTCAATTTGGACAATTCAATTGACCATGTTTTTTTTGGACTGTGTATTTGGAATGTATTTCCCTATATATTTTGTTCGTCCCCTTTACTCTATTCTTTGATGACCAGGACCCCCACAGAGCAGGAACACTGATGTTATAGTGCTGTCACTGCTTCAGAGACAGCAGAGAGTTTTTCAACACTGTGTCACTTACTGTACACTCTATCCGACATCCACCTCATAACATCACCTTGTAGATGGAACATCAGAGACAGTAGGTCATCTGTTGCTGCACAGTTTGTCCTTCATCAGTGATTACAGGATGTTGCATACAGGATGCTTCTCAGTCCAGAAGTCCACAACGCACTAACACCACCACCACCACATCAGCATCACTATAGTACTGAGAATCATGATAATGTATGAAATAAAGTGGCTGCCGAGTGTATATTGTGCTGATATGTTTTCATTTTATAAAGATGTTCCATGCCCTTAAACCATGTTCTCTAAATTTTGCAGTTCGTTTAAGCATTTGATTGGCGGTTTGGATGATGTGTCCAACAAAGGCTATGAAGATGCTGGAGCCAAAGCAAAGTAAGTTCTTCTCTTTTCGTGCCTTATGTAAAGTCATATGAGTTTATCTATAAAATCATAATTTATACATGCAAAAAGACGCTGTCATAGTGATATAGCCTGTATGTTTATTTAATCCAACTAAACTCATCTAAAATCAAACTTGAGCTAGCGATTTAATATACTAAATTCTAACTAAAACTAAACTGAAGTGATTGATGTAAAGTGGTAATGCAGCCCGGCCGATCAAAGAGAATGTTTCCACCAAATTGAGACTTGGTCCTCTCAAGTTTTCTTCTTTAAAAAGTAACAATAACAGGGAGTTTATTTTCCTGCCACTGTTGCTATGGCTTGCTTTTGGGAAGTTCAGGCTTTTTTAAACTTTAAACTCAGTTTGTTAAATGTGAGCAGGAAACATTTTAATCCCATTCTTTGTTTGGCCCTCTGTGTTTGGACACCAAGACATTAAACTCATCATGTGCCTCCGTCTCCCCAGGACAGGGCGCCAATCTATCGCTGGGCACACACTCACTCACACAGACACACACTCAAACACACTCTAGGTGGGGTAATTTGGACAATTCAATTGACTTGTTCAATTCAATTGACTTGTTCAATTGTTCAATTTGGACAATTAAATTGACCATGTTTTTTTTGGACTGTGTATTTGGAATGTATTTCCCTATATATTTTGTTCGTCCCCTTTACTCTGTTCTTTGATGACCAGGACCCCCACAGAGCGGACACGGGGAGAACATGGAAACTCCACCCAGATGGGGATTTGAACTGGGAATCCCTAGCACTGAGAGGCGAATGTACTAGCCACTAAGCCACCGTGCCGCCCTATATAACATTTCTTTCTTATATAATTAATTATGGCTTGAGTAGTATATGCATCAGAACATCTTTGCGGTTTAAAAATGTCACATACAGATAATGAAAACAGCACAGTGGCTTTGTGGTGAGCACATTTGCCTCTTAGTGTTGGGGATCCAGGTTCAAATCCCAATCTGGTTAGAGTTTCTTTGTTCTCCCTGTGTCCATGTGGGTCCGGGTTCTCCGGTTTCCTCACGCAGTCTAAAAACATGGATTTTAGGTAAATGGAATGCTCCAGAGTGGCACACTGGCTTAGTGGTTAGCATTTTTGCATCTCAGTGCTAGGGATTCCCGGTTCGAATCCCAATCTGGGTGGAGTTCCCAAGTTCTCCCCGTGTCTGCGTGGGTTTCC
>JAFMOC010000078.1:0-387500 GCA_019802505.1 Corydoras sp. C115 | reverse complement strand
GAATGCTGCCATACCGGGTTTTACCGCACGCGCTGTATAAACGGGCCACGTCCACATCATTTCAGCCTGTGGTTGGGCTCTCTCTCCCCATGGCGTATGATTTTCCCGGGTTTAATCGGCGTCCACACTCATTAACCGGATTCAAAGTCAAAATGTTCACTTTAAAAATTGGACTAGATTACATCATGGATGCCCCAGTTTATTAATAGCCCCTAAAAAGACCCCTAAAACTAGGGTCGCTGGGGATTCCCCATGCCCTTCCAGGGAAGAACGTTTCGGATGCTGGGCACCAAGACAGGGTGCCAATATATCGCTGGGCACACTCACTGATATACAGTAAACACACACTATACTGTATGTGGAAAATGAAAGAATTCCATTTACCCCAATCCATGTTTTTGGACTATGGAAACCGATCCAACCATCCAAATCCATCCATCCATCTATCCATCCATCCATTATCTTCTGATTTATCCTGCACTAGGGTTGCTGGGGTTCCCCATGCCCATCCAGGGGGGAACCGGCGCTGGGCAGATACACCCAGGACAGGGCACCAACCTATCGCTGGACACACACTGAGTCACACAGACACACACACAAATTCACTTGACCTTGATCCATGTTTTTGGATTGTGGGAGGAAACCCATGTGGACACGGGGAGAACATGGAAAATCCACCCAGACTGGGATTCAAACCGGGAATCCCTAGCACTGAGAAGCGAATGTGCTAACCACAATGCCACCGTGTCGCCCGAGAGGAAATCCAACATAGAAAATCCTCTCAGATTGGGAATCGATCCTGGATCCTCAGCGCTAAAAGGCAAACGTGCTAACCACTACGCCACCATGTCACACAGTGATTCAAATTGCTCATTGTGTATTATTCAGATCATAAATTAAGTATATTTATATCTATCACTTGCATTGTTTATCATAACAGTTAGAATTAATCCAACGACTGTTTGATTTAGATCTCGCCTAACAGCCTGTGGATTATTACTCACATTGTTAGGCTTCTCCTGTTGAGGCCACCCACCAAGCACAGTACCAAAGATATAAACAGAATAAGAGGCCAAGAGAGACAGAGAGTGGAGATTAATTGAAGGTCAGTACTTAGTTGAAGTATTTGTAATCTTCAAGTGACTAAATATAGAGTTCATGTGGTTCGAATTTCGGACTGCACTATTAGCAGACAAAAATATGTAGTGCAAAATACTAACCACAGTAAACCTATTGTGAAGCAGTTGCTTTATTTTGGAAACATGCGATTAATTCTGCTGGTTTTCTTTTATGTCAGTTAATTATTCATTCATTCATTCATTCATCTTCTGTGTCAAAAAGGATGCGCAATCTGTCCTTAGGCGGCGCTGCGCGGTGCTTAGTAAGCGAGCCAGGCAACGAGGTAAGCAGCTAGAAGTATTTATTACAGGAACAAAAACCAAAACATAACCAAACAACAGTAGCAAATACCGATGACGGAAAGTATAATGCTGGCCTGCTGACACAGGGAGCATGCGCTCCTTAAGTGTAGTCAGCAGGCCACACGTGATTAGGTAGGACCCAATCCCAAGCCACGGGGATGGGCCCTACCTATGGGAACCCCGAACATTCAAACCTGAACTGAAAAAACAGGGGGGAGTGGCCTGGCACTCCCAACCCTGACATCTCGCCCCCCCCCCCCCCCCCCCCCCCCCCCCCCCCCCCCCCCCCCAAAACAACCGGGGAGTATGGCCACCCGGGGAAAAAGAAAGAGAAAAAAACAAAAACAAAGGGGACCCGGGTCCCTATGAGGACGCGACGGCGACGAGGCCTGTGGATGGCGCGAAGGCGGCGAGGCCTCCTTGAGGGCACGAGCGCGATGTGGCCTTCTGAGGGCGGTGAACCGGCGAGGCTCTTTTAACTCACGCAGGCGATGCGACCCCTTGAGAACGCAGAGGCGACGTGACCCCTTGAGGATGCGGAGGCAACGTGACCTTTTGAGAGCGCGAGGGAGACGTGACCGCAGCACCGGCTCGCACAGCGGTGTGCTGACAGTGCGGGGCGGTTCGCAAGGCGGATTCCCGACCCTTACGCTGCGAAGCTGTCTATGGACAGCGCCCAAGTGCTCGCTGACGGCGCGGGCATCTGAACCTGGGGCGAACTGGCCTAGGAAGGCCGCCTCGAACCGGCCGGCTGAAGTGAGGCAGTCATCCCCGGTGGCCACTAGGCCCTCAGCCCATCTCCGCGCAGGTTCCTGGAATCGGGAGAGGTACAAATGCACCCTCTCCCCGTCCGACAGCTCCTGACTTGTCACCAATTCAAACACCCTGCGACAGCTGATAATGTACGGAAGTGGCTTCAAAGCCACCCCATCGCAGGGTGCCGGGAGCTTGATCGGAGCCGAGAGAGGGAGCACAATCTCCCCATACTCCGGAACGCGGTCAATTCCCCCCATCACTCCAACCTCCGAAGAGGGAGAAACAAAAGCAAAAATAATGGCAGGGCTAGCGCCAAGCTAATGTAGCCGATTGCTGCAGCAGGGGAAACGGCTAAAGGCGGGGCTAGCGCCTGGCTAATGTAGCCAAATGCTGCAGCCTAAGGGCAGGACTAGCTCCAAACTAAGGCAGCCAGAGAGGAAGCTAACGGTGGGGCAATTTAGTTCATGTAATTTATCTTGAATTCATGTTTTTGGATTGTGGGAGGAAATCAGAAAACCAAGAGGAAACCCACACTTTCACCTGGGGATTCCAGGTTCAAATCCCAATCTGGGTGGAGTTTTGCATTCTCCCCATGTCCGTGTGGGTTTCTTCCGGGTTTTCTGGTTTCCTCCCACAGTCCCAAAACATGGATTTAAGGTAAATTGAATGCTCTGGATAGGCATTGGTTACAGCACCCCCCCCCCCCCCCCCCCCCCCCCCCCCCGTGACTTTAGTAGTGGTAATTAAGTGGAAGATAATAAATGATGAATGAATCAATGCACTAAGTCAGGTGAAGTAAAAATATTGCACCTAATATAGTGTTGAGTCTTTATTACTCCTCTCCAAATGGGTAAAAACATAACTCATCATAATTAAGTTTCAAAGTTTGATGGCATAGGTACATATGACTTCCTGTGGCGCTATGTGAAATATTTTGAAGGAATAAGTCTCAAACTGAATGTTCTCTTGTGTCTTACCAGTGTGTAGTTCAGTGGGTGGGAGGCAGTGTATGGTACAGTGGGTGGGAGGCATTGTCCACAATGGCCCTTAGCTTAGACAGTATTCTCCTCTCTGACACTGCCATCAGCGAGTCCAGCTCCACACCCACAACATCACCGGCCTTACGGATCAGTTTGTTCAGTCTGTTGTCATCTGCCACATTCAGCCTGCTGCCTCAGCATGCAACAGCATAAAGGATAGCACTAACTACCACAGACTCATAAAAAATCCTGAGCATAAAACTTAGTAGTATATATATAAAGTTTCCAGGTGGTGAATTATTGTTCTAATTTCTTTAAAGGCACCAGTGACTTAGCTAGTTAGTGGCTTCCTATTACCATTAAACACCTTTACGAGCCGTTTTAGCAGTTTCCTCCCTTGCTTTTACATTTATATTTGTTTATTTTATTCAAAGCGTCTTACACTTATTTTTATTCAAAGCATCAAGTTGGCACATCTTTGTGCAGGGGTTTGGCACAGGGTTTATCGATCGGCCTTGGGCCATAAGAGTTAAGGGCCTTGACCAGGGGTGTAAACCCACAACCTTAAGTGGGGGGTTCCTCATTTCCATGCCCATGCCCATCCAGGAGTTTATGCTGGATTTCCAACGCTGGGCAGATGCAGGACAGGGCGCCAATCCATCACTCACTCACTCACTATATAGGGGCAAATTAGTTAGGGGCAATCCAGGTTTTTGGAATGTATGAGGAACCCAAAGAACACAAAGAGAACCAGAGTGCTTTTTCAGAACTAAAGTAAATAGTGTATATACTCATTTCTAAGAACCATCAACTAGTCTGGTGTTAAGCTGCTGCGCTTGCAGATGAGCACATTCAGCCGGTAACCATTCATTTAGTGTACGACACTTGTTTACTCCCAGGGGTCTGCCAGCTCAGTGGAAAATCAGCATTCGGTATGAACAGCTCTGCTTAACACCCCCACCCCTCCTTTCCCCATCTTACATATCAGCTGTCATCTGTTCACAAACTGCTCCATATGACACTAGTCCTTTTTCCCCTCATATGGAATTCTGAGATTCCCCATGTAAGATGATATATGGAGGGGGGTCACTTATAACCATGATCACAGTAAACAACATGATGACATGAAAGTCTTGATTTTATTTTTTAAAATGCATGGGTTTATAGTCAAATTGCATCTTCTTGGTTCTTATTGATTAATACATAGATTTTTTTCGTGTCGGGTTTAAATTCCTTGCTCTGCTCATATGGCAATAAAGACTTTTATTAGTCCACTTTTTGATTATGTATGTTTAAATAGTGCATGTGTGCTATTATTCAACCCCCTGCTTTAATACTTTGTGGAGCATCCTTTAGCTTTTATAACTGCCAACAAACGTTTTTGGTAAGTACCAACAAGCTTCTTACACATCTCAATTGGAATCTTGGCCCATTCTTCACGTGCAAAATCCTCTAGTTCAGTGATGTTTGATGGCTTCCGAGTTGCAATCATGGGAAAGACAAAGGAGCTTTCACAAAAGCTGAGAGAGGAGATTATTTCATCGCACCTAAAGGGCCTTGGGTATAAGAAGATTTCCAAAAAATATAACATCCCAAGAGACACCATTGGGAGCATTATAAGGAAGTTTAAAACTTTTGGAACAGCTGCAACTAAGAAAAACCCCCGTGTGAGTGCAAGACACATACAGGATGACCTGATGAAGGCTGGAGCAAGTTAAATATGAATAAAAAAGCACTTCATGGCCGGACTCCAAGATGAACTCCACTCTTAACCACAAGGAACATCAAAAGTCAACTAGAATATGCCAGGAGGAATTTGTATATGGCTACAGAGTTTTGGGAGACAGTTCTATGGACCGATGAACTGTCTATGGACAGGAACTGTTTGGACATATGGACCAACGGTATGTCTGGCGTGCGAAAGGCCAGGCTTATGACCAGAAGAATACCATACCCACAGTAAAGCATTGAGGTGGGTCATTAATGATGTGGGGCTGGTTTTCTGCAGCAAGAACTGGCAATCTTGATTGTGTACCTGGCATCATGGATTCTCAGAAATACCAGGCCATTTTAAAGAGGAACGTGATGCCATCTGTTGACAAATTAAACCTTGGCAATCATTGGACCTTCCAGCAAGACAATGATTCCAAGCACACCTCCAAGTCAACCAAAGCTTGGTTGAGAAAATGGTCCTGGAATGGCCTTCTCAGTCCCCAGATCTAAACCAGATTGAAAATCTTTGGTGGGATTTAAAGAAGGCAATTGCAACTCGGAAGCCATCAATCATCGCTGAACTAGAGGCTTTTGCACGTGAAGAATGGGCCAAGATTCCAATTGAGATGTGTAAGAAGCTTGTTAGTACTTACCAAAAACGTTTGTTGGCAGTTATAAAAGCTAAAGGATGCTCCACAAAGTATTAAAGCAGGGGGTTGAATAATAGCACACATGCACATGTGTACAAAGAGTTACATTTTTCATTTGAGCTTCAAAGTTAAGTCAACTTCTGTTGTCAAAATTACTCAAATATGTTTTAATAAATACTGTTTGTTGTTTAATGAGGCTTTTTGTCATTTGTTGTCATTGTCTTTCATCCACATCTCTATAATGTCTTTGGAGGTGAGGGGGTTGAATATTTCTGATTGCAACTGTATATATATATAATTATAAATGATTATTATAGATTATACTTATATATGATCTCTGAAATAATTGCGGGGATTGAAAGTTCCAAGTTGTAAGACTTTGAATGACTAACAAGCCATGAAAACAAATAATCCTTAATTCCAGCGCACATAGATTTTTATTTTTTTTATTTTTTACATAATATAAGGATCTTTATATAAGAATTTAATGCTCTGAATGTGCCCATATGGTGTTTTTTTGTCTGTGTCTGTGTGAGTGAGTGTGCCCAGCGACAGACGTTTTCCCCTGGATGGGAATGGGGAACCTCCTCACGACCCTAGTAGAGGATTAAGCAGAAGATGAGGAATGAATGAAAATATATGTATACATACAAAAAAACATATACATACATACCCAAAGAGAAATTGGCACCCTGTCCCGGGTGTATCTGCCCAGCGCCCAAAACATTCTCCCCTGAGTTGACATGGTAACCCCCAACACACACACACAACCATAGTAGAAGATTAAGTGAAAGAGAATGAATTAATGAATTTTACAATATGCCCACAATGGGATGTATACAACTACCTCACCTCCACACACACATTACACAGATTCTGTTTTGCTTTGGTTGCCCTGAGGTTTCTGACATATTTCAGAACACACTATAATCGCCGTCTGACCGAAAAGCGTGCAGCAGCCAAAATGTGAGCAAAGTGAACTTTAATTGATGGCTGACACATCTTGTTGACACGTTGTGAAAGACATTCTAAGTGGGAGAACCCTGTTTCATGTTCACGGGCTAAAAATACATCAGGGATCATCGTGCGGATGGTTATAGTGGCAACTGCTGCCTGTCAGAGGTGGGCCAATGTTTTGGCAAGCTGACTGACCTTTAAGACTGAGCACTGGGTTGGACTAGCTATTCATTTGCAGCTCCAGTGTTCATAGAGTAACTCTTCTATCCCCTCAAGGGACCTTGTGTCAGAGAACTTTTCAAACGCGCTTCTCGTTTCATTTTTGATCAGGAATTGACTGACTGTTGAATGACTTTGAGTTTTGTAGACTCTTCATTGAGCTGCAGAATTCAGAGCTTGATGCAGGGAGACTCCAAGGATCTGGCCAACTCTGGGATTCTCAGAAAGCAGGCGACACCGTTGCGCGGTCCTCGAAATGTAAACTGGAAATGGCGCCATAACTCGACGTTGCAACTTGGCTTGTCACGGACGCTTTGCCGAACCTGCTCTTAAAGTCAGAGATACAGTGATTAACCTGAAAGATCGGAAAACTTTTGATAGGAATCCATTTGACTGTGTTGTGTTACTCAGTTGAAGCCAAGTAGAAGGCAAAATGCATGACCTGCTTGTTGTCCCAGTACATGAGCGGAAAGCACGAAGGCACCTCAACAGTTTGCCCGTCTCTATTCCCTCTCCGCTGACATTCCCTGTTACCTATTCTATCCAGACCTCTAAGAAGTTTCCTTTTTTCCACTTCAAAAAATGCAGATACGAAGCCGAAAACGCCTTCTTCTCCAACCTGAAGCTGGTGGACTTCAACATCATCGACACCTTGGGGGTGGGAGGATTCGGACGAGTCGAGCTGGTAGGAAACCCACTGTTTTATGCATGTATTGCAAGTGATAGTCATCTATTTTCCTTCACATTTAATCCATCCGGACAGCGAAACACACACACACACACACTGAGTGAAGTGAGCACATGTACACAGCTTTATACGGCACCTGGAGAGCAATTGGAGTTAGTCATAGTACTTGGAGAAACCGGGAATTGAGCTGTGGACCTTTAGGTTATATGGTTGGTTCCTTAACTAAAAGGGTAGTTCCGGTCCAGTAGTTCATCCAGCCATGACATTATGAAAAATAACACACACTTCTGAGCGAATATAGATAGATGGCAGGATTTGATTGTTAGTGAAACCGGAAACCTGTTACTCAGCAATCAATGTTCACTTTAATAAACGGACTAGATTACATCAAGAAAGAACAGTTTGTTTTTTCTTCACGATTATTGAGGCATTCATGAATGAAACTTTTTTTTATTATTATTATAGTTTGTAATCATTTTATAAAAGCAAAAAAGGACTCGAGGTTCTGCATTATTGTGAATGAACCATTGGAATGAAGTGTAACTGTACTTGTGCCTAATAACACCTCTTACCAGGGATTCATTCATAATAACACACGCTCTATGAACATTATTGATAATGACTCCTTATAGCAGGTGCACTGCATGTAAACAAAATCTTTATTAAAAAAAAAAAAAAACACTTTTCAGTTTATATTCTCCATTTTCTACCATTGTAAACCATATAAAGCCATCCATATTATGTACTTATATAATCCTGCGGGGTTGTATGGCGTTCCTTGCTGTGCTTAACGTTACAGCTCTATTCAGGGAACTTTCCAGTACTGATATAGAGGTCGATCATGTGACTTAAGTGCCCTTTTAATATAAATAGTACACTGCAACAAAGGGTTCCTTTAGATCATTTGGATATGGATTCAGATGGGACCACGGACGGACAGTTTTAAGTGCGTGCTTTTACGCAAACCTGATTGTATGTGTGAACATACTTGGCCAATAAAGTCTGATTCTGATGTGTGTTGCAAGTGGTCACTAATGATCAGATCTCACTTTCTCACAAATGGCATTTACATTTATGAAAAAACAAAAGCTTGCTTGTTGTAACTTTTATTTTTATTAATGTAATACATTGAGGAGAGTGTAGCTATGTGGTAAGGAAATAAAGAGGATTCCCAGACCTCTATTTTTGGCCTACTAGACCGACACTAAAAACAAGTGGCCTTTTGCCAGGTGATCATGTTTGCTAGTAATAACTGAATGATGATGCTTTACAGTCCAGATTCAGGTGGAATAATAAATGTTCTTTAAAATATGCTGTGTTAAGTGAGGTCATCATATGAGATAAACTCATCATAATAAGGTCATCATATGAGATAAAACAATTGCCTTATCTGATTATATGCAATAATTAGTCTGATTTATCCATTGTCTTCCACTTCCACACATCATCTATTAGGTTTGCAGGGGGGGAATGTTTTGGCCGCTGGGCAGATACACCCAGGACAGGGCACCAATCTATTGATGGTCACATACTCACTCACACGTCACACACAAACACACTATATAGGGTAATTAAGAGCATACAATTGCCTCCTTGACTCTTTATACTGTGGGAGGAAACCATAAAACCCGGAGGAAACCCAGGTGGACTTGGGGAGAACATGGAAACCTCACCCAGATTAAGATTCAAACTTGGATTTTCATCACGCAGGGGGGAACATGTTAACCACAAAGCCACTGTGCCACCAAATGCAATAATTATTCATTCATTATCTTCTTAATGCTCTCCTAGGGTCCCGGGGGAGGACGTTCCCCATGCCATTCAGGGGAGAATGTTTCAGGCGTCTATCGCTGGACACACTCACTCACACTTTCTATCTATATGAGGGAATTTAGAGCATTCAATTTATCTTGAATCCATGTTTTTGGGCTGTAGGAGGAAAAAACCTCCGGAGTACTTGGAGGAAACCCACACGGACACGGGGAAAACATGGAAACAACCCAGTTTTGGATAATAAATTGGATCTAAATGCTCTAAATTGAACCCTCCCAAACCCCCACACCCCCGGGGGGGAACGTAGTAGAGGATTAAGCATGAATCAATGTTGTCATGACAATGTTCAGGCACTCTCACAATTAAATCATTGTAATGCCTTGATCACGGTTAATTGCAAAAACTATTTATTGTCTCAACCCAAGTTATGGTCATTGCCCATTTCTTTTTTTAATTACAATTAAAAGGTTTAAAAGGTCGTATTTTTTTTACTGTAAAATAATTTTTACATCTGGAACAGGTTCCCCCTTTTTTACCGTGTCATATCAAATACCATTTTCTTTCTCAATATTGTGAACCATTGTAATTCTACTGCCATCTAGTGGCACAAAACAGTAATGCTCGCACATGCTTCGTCAACAAATCACTAAATGTTAAAGGTTTCTCATAAAACATTAATTAAAATTATACAAATGATTATGATGTTTTGCTTCAGTTGAGAGTAAAATTATGTTTAGCAAAAAAAGACTTATGCCCCTGTCCCAATGGCTGTTCTCTTGTTTTGCTTTCAGGTGCAGCTCAAAAGTGATGAGACCAAAACATTTGCCATGAAAATCCTGAAAAAGCGTCACATCGTTGACACACGGCAACAGGAGCACATCCGCTCCGAAAAGCAGATCATGCAGGAGGCCCATTCGGAATTCATTGTGAGGTAGTTCTCATTAATTACTAAATGTAAAAGTAAAAATTTAAATCTCATCATTTTAATACTAGTGTCGCAGGGGGTTCCTCATGGCCATTAGGGAAGAACGTTTTGGGGGCTGGGCAGATACAGCCAGGACAGGACGCCTTACTAAGCCTTACAACCCGAAGGGCCTGGTTCACTGATACTCGGTTCACTTAGTTTGTATATGTATGTATATAGCTGCACAAATGGGTTAAATGTGGAGGAACATGTCCTTTGTGTGTAAGCACTGTTGGCAAATAGATATAGATCACACCACCAAGTTTCCCGATTAGTTTACATAGATGTAAGAATTTGGTTATCAGCGGTATATGGCAGTGTACGAGCAAAAAAATATATACTGTTGCTTTATCACTGTAGGTTATACAGGACCTTTAAAGACAGCAAGTACCTGTACATGCTGATGGAGGCCTGTTTGGGAGGAGAACTTTGGACCATTCTCAGAGACAGGTCTGTTTCTATAGACTAGATCTATTTCATTGTTTCTAAAGACCATTTCGAAATGTAAAAAGAAATCATATGATAGTCTTTTATTGTCAACAGAGGCTCTTTTGAAGACTCCACAACACGCTTTTACACAGCCTGTGTGGTGGAGGCTTTCGCATACTTGCATTCCAAAGGTATCATTTACAGAGATCTTAAGCCGGAGAACCTGATTTTAGATCATAAAGGCTATGCCAAGCTGGTAAGCTAGCGATCGTTGTAACCCTCGGTTTAAGCATGTTGTCAGTGGATTGACCTTGTAATGTGCATTTAATGAAGGTGGACTTTGGCTTCGCCAAGAAGATTGGCTTCGGAAAGAAGACCTGGACCTTTTGCGGGACTCCGGAGTACGTCGCACCAGAGATCATCTTGAACAAAGGCCATGACATTTCAGCAGACTACTGGTCACTGGGTATCCTGATGTATGAACTCCTAACCGGCAGGTACAAATCGAACTTGATTACCTTGAGAAAAGACGTTAAGATGCTGCAAAAAAATTCTTTTTTTTTTTTTTTTTTATAAAACCCCAAATATTTTTTTTATTTTACCAGCCCCCCGTTCTCAGGACCTGATCCAATGAAGACTTACAACATAATCTTGAGAGGTATTGACATGATTGAATTTCCAAAGAAGATCACCAAAAATGCCGCCAATCTAATTAAGAAACTATGCAGGTGAGTAGAATTGTTATATACACTCACTGGCCATATTATTAGGTACAGCTCATTGTTTCTCCACTTCTACAATTAGATAGATAATGGATAGATAGATAGATCACTTTATTAATCCCAGAGGGAAATTTGTGTGTTGCAGCAGCCAATGTAGTTATAGTAAAGAATAGTATAGAAACAAAAGAAGAACTAGGGAGGTGCATTTCCTGAAGAAAAATGTGAGTGTGCTGGCAGCTTGCCTGCAGGAGACACAGTGCATATGTATATCAACGCATTGCAGTGAACAAGTTAAAAAGTTGGCGTGGTCGGGTAATAGGTTTTCTATAAGTTGTGATGACATCCATGGTAGGGGCAGTTTAGGGCGTTGATTTAGCAAACTATTTAAAGAAGACTGCAAGTAAATGGGACAAAAAATGGGCATGGCCAAGTGATTATATATATATATTAGGGGTGAGCTGCAATATTCGCTGATTCGACGATTCGATTCGGAGAACCGTAGTCGACTATGAACCTCATAGTCGAATGTACCATTTTGACCACATGGGGGTGCCCATGGCTGCTGCTAAGCATTAGTTTTTACATGAAATGTCTTTGTTTTCGTTATATATATAGCCTTTTGTCAAATAAAATCATCCTAATTTCTGTTAATATTTTTTTTAAATGATGTGTGTGCTTTAACAATAGGCTACACATTAATAAAGCTCCCCCTGCAGTTAGTTGCACATTCCAAAAGCTCTAGAAAAACAAGTAAAATATAAAAAAAAAATCTTTTTTAAAAACCACGCTTATGCCATCTTGTGGTGAAATTTTAACTGATTCGACTATCAGTCGACTATAGGGAAAATCTGACGAATCAGATTCGACTATGAAAATCCTTAGTTGAAGAAACCCTAATATATATATATATATATATATATATATATATATATATATATATATATATATATATATATATATATATATACACACACATGGCCAAGTGATAATATATATGAGCGTAGCTGAGTTTGTGGGGCTACACTATCAGTCTGTGGTTAGCTGGCAGGTGTCTTTGCAAAACACTCCTTTCGTAACTAGTTTCAAGTTTGTAGCTCAAAAATTTAAAAAATTTTCCATGGGGAAATGAACTAAGCCAACTTTTAAAAGTGATCAGGAGTGAACGAAAAGTGCGATCATTCTGTGATTTCATGCAACTGGTTCGCCTTACAGCCATCTCTGATTCCAGTAAATTTAGTTTTTTGCAGCTTGCAAAAAAAACAAACACCAGAATGCAAAGTGAATGGGAATTTTGGTTCAGAAAAACGGGAATACCTCAGGAACAATTTAACCAATTCCTTAGCTGTATACAAGCACTCATCTCACCAATGAACCAATCTGATAACAATAGTGTGATTGCCATATATGGTTTTCACACTACACGGCAGTGTAAAGCAGTGGCTGTCCATCAGTTTCTTCTCTGGAGGCCTAAATTTATCTAATTCACAGACTGATGTCAATTATATTTTGTCCATGAATACTTATTTCAATTATATTAATAATTTCAATTGGTCTGTCTGCTTCTTTTCATAAGGTTTCCAGACATGTATTTCCTTGTTAGAGCTTTTAGCCAGTCACATTTCAGCATGATTGGTTGCTAGGTTTTACATTATTCTGGCTACGCCTTCAGAATGATTCTTGCTTGCCCAAGTAGCATTAAATAAGTTTAGAGCAACCTGTTGCCTCAACAAATCAGGTTTTGAGTTTGAGTACAGCAATATGATTCGACTTTCAGCAAGAGCTTTGATTGCAATACCAAATAACTTCTTAATAGAACTAATTCAATTCGTTTTAAGGAAAATAGAAGGATGCATTTCGTACAAAATAATTGGGATTTATTTAGGATTTTTGGTTGTTATTTTCCTAAATTCTATTGCAGTTTTGTGAGGTTATTGTTGGTGATTTTTACGTTTGGCTACATGATTGTAATGGGGTGAGAGACTTTATTTAAAGACTTTATTTACACATTATTTTAAATTCATTTAAACACAGTTGTGCCTCCATAGAATAAAAAGTGAGTACAAACTGGAACCTGTAAACTGGATCCTGACCAAGTATCATTTTTATTGTGTTGCTTTTATCGTATTTTTCATTGCTGTAATGCTTTGGCAGTATTGTTATACATACAGTCATGCCAATAATGCTACTTTGAATCTTGTATCAGTGAGTGTAGAACTCAGAAGGTGTACCTAATAAAATGGCCAGGGAGGGTCCATGCTGTCCAGCTGCCCCGTTTTTGCAGGAATTTAATGTAATTTGGTTTTATTCATTACAATCAGGGACAATCCATCTGAGAGACTGGGAAATTTGAAAAATGGGGTGAAGGACATTCAAAAACACAAGTAGGTGGTATGATCTGTTTTTTTTTCCAAATGCTGTTTCAATTTGCCGCTTGACCTCAGCTAAGCTTCTATATACATATATATATTCTCTGATATTTCTGTTCACAGATGGTTC
Organism: Corydoras sp. C115; assembly: GCA_019802505.1. Taxonomy (NCBI): domain Eukaryota; kingdom Metazoa; phylum Chordata; class Actinopteri; order Siluriformes; family Callichthyidae; genus Corydoras; species Corydoras sp. C115. The sequence continues at coordinate 373,732 of JAFMOC010000078.1, read as the reverse complement.
GAAGGTTTTAACTGGGAAGGCCTGCGCAAGGGGACATTGACTCCTCCAATTATCCCTGATGTAAATGTCCTCTTTCTTAGTTTCGGAAATCCATCCATCCATTATCGCCTACTTTATCCTCTACTATCCAGAGGAGAACGTTCCGGGTGCTGGGCAGATACACCCAGGACAGGGCTCCAATCTATCGCTGGGCACACACTCACTCACACAGACACACACACTCTATGTGGGGCAATTTGGAAAATTTAATTGACCATGATCCATGTTTTTGGACTGTGGGAGGAAACCGGAGAACTGAGGAAACCCGCGCAGACACAGGAAGACACAGAGAACACCCAGAAGACACAATCTCCACCCAGATTGGGATTCGAACCAGGAATCCCCAGCGCTGAGAGGCAAACCACTAAGCCACCGTGCCACCCTAGTTTTGGCCATTTTATCATTTATTATTATAGCTCATTCAAAATCATACAATTTTAAAATATGAGCATAGTAAAAAAAAACATATAGCCAGACCATTAATAACAATAATAATAGATCAATGTTAAATGATCTTCATGAAACCATATCCAGCCCACAAGCTTCAAGTTTGACACCTATGATGTAGATGGACGTTGTAGTTTTTTTAATTACAGACTGTAGTTAATATGTTGCTCTACGTACTCCTTTAGTCTGCTTTAGTATGTTCTCTGATGATCAGGACCCCCACAGAGCAGGTATTACTAGGGTGGTGGATATATGTACGAGTGGATCCAATCGTGTTCTCTGTCCATCAGCACTCCTGTGGTGAAGCGCAACACACCACCAGCAGGGAGGCATCGGGGGGGGCAGATGCCTGAACCACCTTTATCCTTTTTTTTAAAGGGAACGCCCAGCCACTCTGCATAGGAAACTTATTTCAAACTAATTTGCCCAGCGATAGATGCTCACTGTCCTGGGTGTATCTGCCCAGCCCCCATGATCCCCCCCCCCCCCATCCTTGAAATTTCATAGGAAGCCTCCGCAAACCAACGGAGAAGAGTGTTTGATATTGACATTTATCCAATTCAGTACTAACTTGCTCTTCCTCCTCATCATTCAGGTTTCATCACCTACTGACACCAGTAACTTCGACAGCTTCCCGGAGGACAATGAGGACCCGCCTCCGGATGATAACTCTGGCTGGGACAATGACTTTTAAGCCAATCCTCGTTCGACTGTCACTGACGAACTCCAGGACCTGACCGTGTTTGGGTGTCTGCTGCACATGGAGGTCGATTATGACATATAAAACAGTCTAGTTTTGGTCACCGTGATGCCTTCCTCGATGCTGCTTCCTACCCTGCAGTAGTATTGGGTTGCCCCAGGTCTAGAACTCAACGAGTAACTCTTGCCCCAGGTTTCAGAAGCATTCTCCGTTAGCTTCATCTTACAGGGGCTTTATTCATTGATTGGTTACCCACCGTTCATAGTGCCCCCTCACACCTTACTCTCTGGCCTTTAGAGAACATGGAATGTGAATTGCACTTAATGAAAAGGGGTGGTAAATGTTCCTTTCTCTCTAAAGCATGGTTGGTAAATCAGTGTAAAAGCACATCTCCGGCCATTTTATTGAGTACAGCTGATTGTGTCTCCACTTACCATATTGTGACGGGGCAGAAGTAATGAGGACCGAAGGCGGGATTTCATAACAACAAACAGGCTTTATTCAGAGTCCTCCATCACTCTAGCTCATGGTCTATCTCTTTCCCTGCGGCATTCGATGTTACTGGTTTTGAAGGGCGCACACTTTCATTAGGCAGAGCCGTGTCAGGTGCATTAATTGACCATGATCAAAGTCCATTAACGACGTCTACACCTTCTCCCCACACCACACTGATCCTGCCACACCGCCTCATGAGGAGATTCTGGACTCCAGTATCCAGAATTGTGGATGTCCGTGTGCATGATCCGCCATGAGTAGAAAGGGAGTCCGATGTCCTCTTGCCTCCAACTCCACACAATGCTCCAACTCGATCTGCCCACGAACTTCTGATGTCATTCTGGCCACATGGGGCCACAGTCCACGTAGGCCCTTCCGTCCTCCACGCAAAAACCCTGGCGATCCTACTACACTAATAGACAGACTTATAGACAGTCCGTCTGTTTCTCTACATACTATGGTAGCCCCCTTTACTTTGTCCCCCACATACAGATATTATTAGAGTGGTGGAGGTCTCTTACCAGCACAACACACACAAACACACCACCACCATGTCAGTATCACTGCAGTACTGAGAATAATCCACCACCCTACTACCTCCTCTGTGGGGGGTCCTAAACATTGGACAACATACTAAGGCGGGCTATCAAAACAGATGGACTACAGAACAGAATTGTAGAACTACAAAGGCAATCTATGAGATCAGACAGGCATAGAAAGGGAGGAATACCAAGGAGGCATACCTAATAAAATGGCTGGATCTTGTTACTTCCCTGACACCCCTGACATATATAGTAGCTTTCCAGGGGCATGTACAGTGAGGAAAATAAGTATTTGAACACCCTGCAACTTTTCAAGTTGAATCCCAATCTTGGTGTAGTTTCCATGTTCTCCCCGTGTCCATGTGGTTTTCCTCCGGGTTCTCCAGTTTTCTTCCACAGTAAAAAAAGGTCAAGGTCAATTGAGTTCTCCAAATTGCCCCATATAGAGTGTATTTGTGTGAGTGATTGTGTCAAGCGATAGATTGGCGCACTGTCCTGGGTGTATTTGCCCAGTGCCCGAAATATTCTCCCTTGGATGGGCATGGGGAACCCTAGTAGTGAATAAAGTGGAAGATAATGGATGGATGGATGTCTCTCACAGTGGACATGCACCCAAGATGAAAATTTCAGACCCCTCCATGATTACTAAGTGGGAGAAATTCAGAGTGTTCAAATACTTATTTTCCTCACTGTAGCTGCATTCAAGACCTTTTTGAAAGCATCCTCTTTAGGTCACCTTCATAACACCTTAGTTAATTTGTATGTTCTTCATTCAGTTCAAATCATTTATTAAAGTGACATCCAAACAGAAAAATCGCCGCTTTGTTTGCAGTTTCGAGCACCAGAGGGCAGACTCTGACAAGCATCAGGACAACACTCGGCTTTTACTCTCATTTATTTCTTTCCATTTATATCAGGACCTTCCAGCTGCCACAAACTGCCACCGCACAAACCCCACAACCACAAACCGCTCGACTCGACAACCGCCTGAAGGCCGACGCTGGCTCGAACACAAACTGCTGTGCTGGAGAACAAATTGTTATTCTTTTTTTATTTATTGTAGGACCAGAGGTAAATATTTATGTACACATTCAGTGCTGATATTTTGTGATACTTGTGAAGTAAAAAAAAAGAAGATGGAAAAAAAAAACTTTGTCAGATGAACCGAAGTTTATCTAATTGTTTTGGAGTATGTTTTATCAGTGTGCTACTTTGTAAACTTTGTCAATCTCTACGCTGCCTTTTTGTCTGAACCGTGATGGACAGCTTGTGCTTTGATTTGTTTTTGGCATAACTTGAAGTGCCTTAATTCAACGGCATTTAGCATAGACCTTAGATTGGTTTTGATGCTGCATGACCTGGTAAAGACCTCAAACAATGTAAGGCTTACTCATTTGTGGCTGTTTTTTATGGTGCAGCAATTTATATGCCTTTACAATAAAAGCATCAAATGTCCCTGGAGTTGAATCCACCTGTTGTGCTTTGTTCTCTCTGTATTTGTTTTTCCAGCTATATGAGGTCACATTTACTTAGTAATACTCTCATTATTACCTAACAATAAGTGTGTAACGGTACGTTAAATTCATCATGAACCGTTCTGTACAGACCACAGTTTGGTACACGTCGTCACACGAAGAATACAATGGTACAGAATGTGCAAGGTCCAAGAAGCACAAGGCGGAATTAAAATAAAGAGGCTAGTTGTACTCCCAGGCCAAGTTGCACCTTTGCTGTACACACTGCTTGGATTCAGGGTAAATTAAATGCTCCAAAATTGCCCATAATAGTGTGTGTTTTGGTGTGTGTCTGTGTAAGTGTGTGTGCCCAGCAATAGATTGCAGGGACACCTTGTCCTTGGTGTATCTGCCCAGTGCCAAAAACGTTCTCCCCTGGATGGGCATTGGAATCCCCCCACCCATGACCCCAGTATAGGATAAAGCGGAAGAGAATGAATGAATGAATTTAGATAGATGCAATTTAGAGCAGCCAATTCCCCATGAAGTCATGTTTTTGAACTGTGGTAGGAAACCGGAGAACCTTGAGAAAAGCCACACGGATACCATGGAAACTCCATCCAGATCGGGATTTGAACCTGGATCCCCTGCGCTGGGAGGCGAACATGCAAACCACTAACCCACCGTGCCACCCTCTAATCTAATTCCTATATATACATATAGTGTTTGTGTGACTAAAGTGAGCAGATGTACCCAGAACAGTGGGCAGTCCTGTACATTGCACATGAGGAGCAATTGAGGTTAGGTGCCTTGCTCAAGGGCACTTCAGCCATAGTGCTTGGTGAGACCAGGAATCGAACAGGAAACCTTCAGATCACAAGGCTGGTTCCTTAACGACAAGGACTGCCCTATGATGACCACTACACCACCGTGCCGCAATAATAGACACAAAAACAATGTTTCTTACATTTACTTTCAAATTTATTGAAAACAGTGTCAACCTGTTATGGTTTGCCTGGTCAACTCAGTGCCCAGCAATAGATTATGGGGGATATGGGGAACCAGTATAGGATTAAGCAGAATATACAGTGATGGATAGAGAGATTGTCAACTCAGGTTTATTTCTTAATAAGCATCCATTTCTGTATTTATTTGTTTAATCAAAGTAACTTTGCAAGTGTTCTAAGGCTGAACCCCCAAAGAACAAGCTGAAGCAACAGTGCCCAGGAAAAACGTGTTGTTCTGAAGAAATCTTGTAAAGAACAAGGCTCATTTTGGTAATAAATTAATTTCTCCGGCGGAAATAATAAAAAATTTTGATTCTTTTTCAGTCAGTTGTCCTTATATAGTTTTCTATTTCTCCCTGTGTCCGTGTGGGTTTCTGCCGGGTTCTTCGATTTTCTTCCACAGTCAAAAAAACATGGTTTTAAGGTAAATTGAATGCTAACCCCAATTTTTCCCCAGGCACTGTGTATATGTGTGCTCACTTCACTCAGTGTGTGTAAATGTGTATGTTTCACTGCACAGATGGGTTAAATGTGGAGGACAAATTCAGGCAAAATAGATCACTTTATCACTTACTTATTAGGATAGTGGATGATTCTCAGTACTGCAGTGATTCTGACCAGTGTATTTGTTGGTATTGTACTGGTACCTTCATCCACCACCCTAATAATATCTGCTCGGTCCAGGTCCTGATCATCAGAGAATGGGACTAACGAAGTATGTAGAGAAACAGATGGACAGAATGGAAAAGTAGAACTACAAAGTTCATCTATATGATAAGTGGAGAATCAATGAACTGTACCTAATATTTCATTATTCAAAAAACTTTTTTAAAAACTAAGAAATTCAGATAGCACAGTATAATAGCAAGTGTATTTATGAACTCACAGACAACAACGTTAAAATAAATAATTCGGTTTCTTTATTAAAATAAGAAAAACGGAGCAGACATGTAGTTCTATGTAGTTCTCTGCAGATCCTCCAGAGTCATAAAGGTCCTCATTAAGCACTCATCTCAGTAACTTAGTTCTCATTTTGAATTTTCGGAGGACTTTTCAGCTATCCCTCCATGAACTTAAATGCATGTTTTAAGATCATTATTCCCCTGGAAAATCAGACCTCAAACCAGTTATGGCTTTTTTCAAATCTGTTGGTGCTTTATGGATGTCATGATGTCATGTATTCTAATAAGTTTCCCATGGCCTTTGGAGAGAGAACAGCCCACAACATTACACATCCTTCACCACACACAACATATTAACAGTTCCATTATTGTTTAGCAAACTTAAACACTTACATTTTATTTTCTGGTTTAAGCCACTTTTCTTTTCTTTTTTCAAAGTCCGACTCTGATGCTGAAGGTTACACTCTAACGCAATAGTTTGCATGGCCCTGCTTGAATTCCACTTTTAAGTTCCAAACACATTCTCTGGGGGAAAATAAATAATGTACTTACTTAGTAACTACACATTTGCTGAATGTAACATTTTTTTTTTAAATATCAAATGTGGTGTAAATGTAACGGCACATTCAATACTCGATTTTCATTCATTATCTTCCTCTAAATCCTGTAATAGGGTCACAGGGGGGGGGGGGGGTCCCGGTGCCCATCCAGGCAAGAATGTTTCAAGCGCAGGGCAGATACACACAGGAAAGGGCCCCAGTCTATCGCTGGGCACACATTCACTCACTCAGTTAGTCCCACACACAGACTGACTATAAAGGGGTAATTTTGCATGACATAAACCCCATTGAGAAATATGGGGTTTTCTCAAAAAGAAAATGAGGGGGCGACAGACCCAACAACAAACAGAAAACCCCATAGAATTTAGGTTCGGCAAGTCGGCTGGCCAGTCAAGCACCACTGGCTTGGCATGCGCAACAAACCAGGTTTTGGTGCTTCGGATGACATGGGCAGGAGCCAGGTCCTGCTGAAAGTTAAAATCTGCATCTCCATACATCTATCGCTGGGCACACTCACTCACACAGGCACACACAAAAACACACACTAAGTTTTTGGACTGTGCAGGGAAACCGTAGGAGAGAACATGAAAACTCCACTCAGATTGTGATTCGAACCTGGATTCCCAGCGCTGTGAGGCTAATGTGCAAACCACTAAGCCACAGTACCACCAATCTGGGTGACATTTCCATGTTCTTCCTGTGTCCGTCTGGTTTCCTCCGGATTCTTTGGTTTCCTCCCACAGTCCAAAAACATGACTTCAAAAACATGGATAACTGCTCTAAATTGCCCCATATAGTGTGTGCCCAGCAATAGATTGGCATCCTATCCTTGATATATCTGCCCAGGCCTGAAACGTTCACCCCTGGATGGGCATGGAGATCCCCCACCACCACCTGCGACCCTAGTAAAGGATTAAGCAATAGAGAACGAATGAATGAATTAATTAATGAATGAATACAAGTGGTATTCAAGATTTCTTAATAATCTTAAGTATTTTAATTGCATCTGAAAGACTTGGCAGGCATGGCGTTCAGTGAGTAGCTACTCTAGACATGCCGGCTTAGCACGTATTGTTTGTAGAAGGATTGTTCTTGATGAAGTCCGATTAGGTCTCGGCCTTCTGTTTGATGTGTGCGCTCATCAAAGAATGTTTTGCACCGGCTTCGTGTTACACCACCTTTGGGATTTGCTTTGTCCAATTAAAACAAAGCGCACCGCAAAGTCGCCAGTGCGCGTCTAATGAAGTATATTCAGTGTTTGTACTGCAGTGAATTCTCAGCACTGACCCCTGTCCACGACATCAAAGGACTTTCAGAAGTTTGTTTGACGCACAGACACTTCAAACCCGTTAAATCGTTAATATAATTTCGGATCTGAATTAGATCAATATCTTTTTTCGCCCACCGCTGCTATATTAATTATCATTAATAAAATCAACTTAGGTACTTCAACTGGTTTTATTTACTTACTAACATTCGAACCAATAGAGGCTGCAAATAATAACGTTATTTATCTGTCGCAAAAACATAAATATAAATGTAAAAATACGTTAAGTTCATATGTAATAATTAGATTATATAGATATTATAAATAAGTGCAGTAACATTATATGACATTATATGAATAGATCTGCTGGACAGACAGACAGACAGACACACACACACACACACACACACACACACACACACACACACACACACACACACACACACACACACACACATATATATATACATTAGATAGATAGATAGATAGATAGATAGATAGATAGATAGATAGATAGATAGATAGAGATACCTAAATATACCTTCTTTTTATAATAGCGTTTTTATGGCCGTTTTAAAAGTAGTGTGTGTGTGTGTGTGTGTGTGTGTGTGTGTGTGTGTGTGTGTGTGTGTGTGTGTGTGTGTGTGTGTGTGTGTGATTTATTTTTGTTATAAGGTCATAGCACTAATTCATAACATCATAGCATTAAATAGATAACATCGCGGAAGTCCTGTATATTTATAATTTAGTTTTAAATAAACACATTTGTGAATCAAACCTTTTTTATGGCCGTTTTTATAAAAGTAATAAGGCACTCGATGTGATGAAGTTTTGTGAATAATGTCGGGGAAAAGGTGTACATTTGTCTTCCGCGACTGTAATCCAGTACGGTCTTTAAATTACCGGGATACCCGTATATTATATACACCCGTGATGTATATATAATATGTATATTTTCATCCATGGCACATGATTTAAAATAATGTACTGAAATTCGATTGTCTTTTGAATTGACTCGAGTAAAATCTAAATAAGCCACATTATTTAAACATGCGCGTAAATACAGTATTAAATGGCTGGAGTCCCTGTTTCCCGTGCATGCCTGGGTGTGTAGTCTAATCAGCAGGGCTTAACGTTGCTTTAAAGAGCGCGTTGATTCCCCGCGCGGGGCCCAGCCCAACACAAACAGGGCCCTGAGAAACCACGGGTCCCGGGGTTTGAGACGAGGTCCAGAGGCTCCCGAGGTCCCGAGGTTCTGTACCACTTACTTACAGCCAAGTGTTAATCAACCACTATTTACTCTCAAGGACAGACTGAATGATAATTAATTCGGTAAACCTTTCCCGCCCTCTTATTTGCATGTTGCCTTTGATCTTAGTCACCGTTGTTTTATCAACTGCATTTCAAAGTCGCTTGCTTACAATGAAGATAAGACTATTATGAGCACCATGTTCCGAGTCTGTTCGACATTTAAATAAAGAGGTCAAACACTAATTACAACCTAAATAAAGACCCGTCTTTATAATATGGTCAGAAGTTTTAGAACAACTTAATTTTTTCATTTGAAAACTATTCAGTTTAATGTTTCGTTGTACTCCGAAATGAAAGTATAGTACAAATAAGCATTTTTTTTACAAAAAGGAAAATATATGGAATCTATATATATATTATAAATTTTTGACTCAAAAAGAAAAAACAATACAAAAACGTTGTTACCCTTAACACATATAACACATATAACAGCTGAACAAACTCAACTTAACCCTAACTCAAAAGAAGCTTAGTTGAGATAACAAAAAAATCATTCATATTGCCAAAGCAAATTACAAAATATGAATTACAATATACAAATATATTCTAATAAAATATTATTATAAAAGACTACAGTTGTACATTTACACATTTACATTTAGTTATTTAGCCGAAGCTTTTGTCCAAAGAGACTTACAAATGAGAACATGAAAAGTCAGTATGAAGAACAAAGCTAGAATTATCAAACCTGATCGTTTTCTTTTTTTTTGTTTTTTTTTTTGCAACAAGTATTTGTTAAAAAGATGCATTCTCAGTAACTTCTTAAAAATGACTCTGCCTCTGAGTTGGGAAAATTGATAATTGTTGTATGTATAGTTGTCTGTTTTGTGTGTATGTGTGTGTATATATATATATATATATATATATATATATATATATATATATATATATATATATATATATATATATATTCATTCATTATCTTCCGCTTTATCCAATGTTAGGGTCGCGGTGGGGTTCCCCATGCCCATACAGGGGAGAACGTTTCGGGTGCTGGGCAGATACACCCAGGACAGGGCGCCAATCTATCGTTGGGCACACACTCACTCACACAGACATGCACACATACACACTCTATATGGGGCAATTTGGAGAACCTCAATTGACTTGATCCAGGTTTTTGGACTGTGGGAGTAAACCGGAGATCCCGGAGGAAACCCACGTAGACACGGGGAGAACAAGTTTCACGGGGAAAAACTCCACCCAGATAGAGATTCGAACCGGAGACCCCTAGTGCTGAGAAGCGAACGTGCCAACCACTAAGCCACCGTGCCGCCATATATATATATATCCCGCCATATATATATATATATAACCTGTCCTGGGTGTATCTGCCCAGCGCCCAAAACGTTCTCCCCTGGATGGGCATGGGGAACCCCACCGCGACCCTAATATAGGATAAAGCGGAAGATAATGAATGAATGATATATACATACTTATACTGTATATACACACAACAGGCTATTTATAAATATAGTATTTTATAGTAATATTTTAGGAATATATTACAATAATAGAGTAGTTTAATATTATAAAATTAATAAAAGTGATATTGTGTGTTTGTGTGTGTGTGTGTGTGTGTGACATGGTTACCCACTGTCCCACATCTGGTGACAGCTTGTGTCACACTTTCCATAACTGTGTGGCATTAGTAGGTTGCATTGCTTTCACTCTTCTGTCCAGTTCACCCCAAACCAGCTGGATTGGGTTCAAGTATGAAGATTGTGTTCCACACCATGTTTTCAAGTTGCTATCTTATTCTTTTGTTCCTAAGGTGGTTCTGTTTCAGGTCGTTATCTTTGTAGGATGAACCCCTGAGTTCCAGATGGTACTGCATGGCTCTAAAGAATGCTGTGGGATTTGGATTCTGTTCTAAAACTTTTGACCAATAGTATGTATATATATATATATATATATATATATATATATATATATATATATATATATATATATATATATATATATATATATATATGTGTGTGTGTGTGTGTGTGTGTGTGTGTGTGTGTGTGTATAAATACAGAAGGAGAGAGAGAGAGCGAGCGAGAGAGCGAGACTTGTGGTGTGTTAGTGTGTTGCACTATAAAGCATCCTGTATGCAGCATCCTGCGATCAGTGATGAGGGAGCATAAATAGAGGATTACTAACTAAAACTGATGTTTTAAAACTGATGTTCTGCAGCAACAGATGTACTGTCTCTCATCTACAAGGTGGAACATTGATGTGGATGTGTGTAATAAAGTGTACAGTGAGTTGAAAACTCCTGAAGCAGCACCATATATATATATGTGTGTGTGTGTGTGTGTGTGTGTGTGTGTGTGTGTGTGTGTGTGTGTGTGTGCAGCACGGTGGCTTAATGGTAGCACCTCTGAGTGAGTGAATGCATGCCCAGCAATAGATTGGGGCCCAGGTTGTAACTGCCCAGTGCCCAAAAAGTTCTCCCCTGGATGGGCATAGGGAATCCACCTTATAGAGGATTAAGCAGAAGATGATGAAAAATGAATGAATAGTATTCACTTTAATATTCACTGCACTTTATGTAAATAATATTATATATTGCATTCTGGTATAGATATATGATAACTACATTTCATTGGCCCTGTACCTGTTTTCTGCACAATGAAATTAAAGTTGAATCTTATCTAATCTATAGACACACCACATGGTGTGGTGTCTAATAAAATATTATATTAATAGTCTTAATTGTTTATAATGCTATACGTAATGTTATGATTAACATTATGTTCGTTGGTGGTGGTGGTAAAGTGATATTATTTAGCTTATTATGATACACTGGCATCATTGTGGTCACAAGCGTAGGAGTGCCTTGAACTAGTTTGTACTGGGTGCGTTATAATAACACGTTACTTAACACGTTGCTTGGTAGGAGAACCTAAATACCAAGCCAGACATTGAGCAAAACACACCAGGGATCCAAGTTCCACCATAATCCTGGCTGATTACAATACTGCCCAATACACATTGCGTTAATTCTCCTTAAAGCGGGGATAACTGCTCGGCTAACAGAACGTTTGATGTCTCGTTGAGATCGCAACAAACACAGTGCGCGGCTCGAAGATCACAATGATCGAGCTGCCCAACGACGCGGCAGCGAGCGGCGCGGCGCGGCCCTTTGAAATTCCATCCCCTCCCTCCGCTACTTAGCGAAGAGAGGCGGGGAAGGTAAACACGCAGCCCGGGTATATACGACGCTTCTGGCGGCTGCACTTTGACAAACCGAGCAGCCTCGGAGGACTTCAGGTACAGGTCCTTCCATCTTAACGCGGATACAAGCATGAGGAGTCTGGCTTTCCTCGCCGTGTGGCTCGCACTGCTCACCGGGGTGGCAGCGAGCGCACTGCCTCCCAACTCCAATGCGATCAAGTTCGGACCTGCTCCGACGAGCAGCGCGGCTCCGGATGCGCTGCTGCTGGACGGCGGGGAGCAGAATCTGGCGATCGATACAGTTCAGGTAAGCGTGGTGTCGGTTGAGAGCGTTTGCGGTTCGGATCTCCTGTTAAAAATAAATAAATGTAAAAAAAAAACACAAATTAATGCTAAAATCACATCTCACACCTCAGCCGCTTTTGTGTTTGGTGGATTCGGAGTGCGGCCGGGATGAATTCTGCTTCGAGGCCCGGGGTTCATGTCTCCAATGCAGGAAGCGCAGAAAGCGCTGCACCCGGAGCGCCATGTGCTGCAGCGGTAACATCTGCAGCAACGGTAAGACCTCAAAGTATTGGTAATATATATATATATATATATATATATATATATATATATATATATATATATATATATATATATATATATATATATATATGTGTGTGTGTGTGTGTGTGTGTGTGTGTGTGTGTGTGTGTGTGTGTATATATACACACGTTTTCAAATGTGTTCCTTCTGTATTATGCCATAAATAATTGAGAATAGTATTTTATTTTCTATGTACTGATTTCTATTCCTATTTTCTTTTATAATTACTTCTTATTGTAATTACTTCTTTTATATATATATATATATATATATATATATATATATATATATATATATATATATATATATATATATATATATATATCCATTATCTTTATCCTATATTAGGGTCACGGGGGTTCCCGATGCCCATCCAGGGAAGAACGTTTCGGGCACTGGGCAGATACACCCAGGACAGGGCGCCAATCTATCGCTGGGCACACACTCATCCACTCACACAGACACGCACACTCTATATGGGCCAATTTGGAGAACACAATTGACTTGATCCATATTTTTGTACTGTGGGAGGAAACCAGAGATCCCGGAGGAAACCCACGCGGACACGGGGAGAACATGGAAACTCCACCCAGATGGAGATATATATATATATATATATATATATATATATATATATATATATATATATATATATATATATATATATATACACTCGGATGCAAATTAAGTTATATAGCTTTTCTATTGTCTTCCTTTTGTATTGTCATACACTGAGAATTTTATTTTTCTATACACCTACTTCTATTCCTATTATTTTTGTCTTCCTTCTCTATTATGTCATACATAACTGAGCATTTTATTTTCTATATACTGATTCATATTCCGGGCGGCATGGTGGCTTAGCGTTCGCCTCTCAGCGCTAGGGATTCCCGGTTCGAATCCCCATCTGGGTGGAGTTTCCATGTTCTCCCCGTGTCCGTGTGGGTTTCCTCCTGGTTCTCCGGCTTCCTCTCACAGTCCAAAAACATGGATCAAGTTAATTGAGTTCTCTAAATTGCCCCATATAGAGTGTGTTTGAGTGTGTGGATTGGCGCCCTGTCCAAAGCGGGAGATAATGAATGAATGAATGAATGAATGATTCATATTCCTTTTATTTTATTTTCTACTTACTTCTCTTATATATGAGATGTATCTTTTAACTTTCCCAGTTCTCTTGGAATGTAAATTTTCCCATTGTGGAAAAGGCATATCTTGAAATGAAAATTTGAGTTACTACCCCCTTTAAAATGTGTGGGGTGTTTTGTTTAATTGTAGGGTGTAGAAATAGTTTTGATAATATAATAATAATATAATAAATAATAAAATAAAAAGTAATAATAAAAAATAAATAATGATTCTGTAAGAATACGTTAAGTGCATGTATTGTAATTCATTCATTCTAAGATTATTATTTAAAAAAAAAAAAACATGCTTAATGTGACATAAAAATCATGATTGAAAATTTCCTGGCTATATTTCAACAGGAGTGTGTCAGCCCAGCAATCCAGATCTGCTTTTCCAAGCCGAAGTGGAAGAACTTGTATCCATCAGCACCGTGCAGAAAAATGCCACTGTGATTCTGCAATCGAAAGGTCTAGCCCAGGATTTCCCCCAGAATCTGAAAGGTGAGTTATGATTGGATGTTGTGCAGCTTCCCATCTATGTCGCATCATTGTAGCATTGAAGTAGATTCAACATCATCTCGTTTGCAGGTTTGGAAGGGGAAAACTGTTTGAGGTCTTCCGACTGTGCAGAGGGTCTGTGCTGTGCCCGTCACTTTTGGTCGAAGATTTGCAAGCCGGTCCTGAAGGAAGGTCAGGTGTGCACCAAACACAAAAGGAAAGGCACGCATGCACTGGAAATCTTCCAGAGGTGTGACTGTGGTGAGAATCTGACCTGCAGGATGCAGAGAGGAGATCACGGCAAGGCTTCTCGAAGCCTGCATACATGCCAAAGACACTGAGAATGAAACGAAGGATTATTGACTGAACATTCATGAAAAATGAGACCAGCTTGAAAGAACATAAATATCACAGATGGAAAACGACTGTGAATAGGATACTTTGTTTTTTCTTGTTTTTTTTCTGTCTCTGAATAGTGTCTACAATTATAACTTCATATAAATGTTTCTCTATGGAACTTGGTATGTGATGGTTGCAGTACATTACTGTATTGTAAATATTATTAGAAAGTTGGCACTTAATTTTTTTTGTCAACACATGAAAGATGCATCAAGTTATTGTTTTATTGTAATGTAAATACAATTGTCACAATGTCTATTTTTAATCTAAATAAAAATGGATTTTTATCCAATTTGTTTTAGCCTATTTATGTACATTGAACATTATAATTAACATTACAGATGACTTAATGTTAAGACCAAGATAGTAAAAAAATAAACTTAGGGTTATGTTAAGGTAATGTGAAAGAAAAATAACAAAATAAATGCCAAAATAGTGGTAAAATTGATTTACTATAATTTGATTTCATGGACCTAGTAGGCCAAAGGTACTTATTTAAACTAACTATCTACACATAAGAATATAAATACGGTAACATATTTCAAATGAAAATATAAACAGTACAAATGTTACTGTTTTACAATTGCTGCAAATTAGTAACAATTTAATTTTGTCCAGATAATGTTTATGTTCTATGCCTATGTTATATGTTTTTTGTACATCTCAGTTCCAACCATATAGCTCATACATACAGCTCATGGCATTGGAAAAATGCTAAGATTGTTAAATTATATAAAATGGCTGGCAAGCTGTTAAATTATACCAAGAGAACTTGAATCTAACTCAAAATATAGTTTCAATGTGGTGTAATGTAAATACATGTGCTTCACATGTGTTCTTTTTCACTAGGAGATAATGTTTCCTCTCACATATAAGTTAGGTAAACTCAAAAACAGTATCTAGTTGTGAAAATGTGCTTGGATGTGTTTGGCTGTGCATCTGCCCTGTAATGAACATGGAAAGAACATGCAAACACCACATGTTTGGGACTTTTACCGTATGAGAACTGACGTATGCCAATCAACCTATGTAGATAAATTACTTAATAAATCATGATAATAATAATAATCATAATAAATCATAAAACTTACTTAAAGAACTATGGAATAAAAAAATTAAACCCAAAGTACATTGTAGGTCATGTGTAACAAAGTTACAATAGCAACCTATGTAAGAATAAGGGTTGATTGGAATTAGTCTTATGGTACAAAAACTGATGACAAGCATGAAATAAGAGTTAATTTTAACGAGTGGAGCCATATCACAAGATCCATGTCCTCTAGAGATGTGATAGCTCAGTGTATAGGGTGTTGGGTTATCAAACCAAAGGTTAAGGGTTCAAATCCCATGTTCATTGAAGTTACTAACGTGAAAATCCCCTAACCCTGATTGCTTCAGGGGTGCTGTCCTTGTGTTCTGACCCTCGCCATGAAAATACTTGTAAGTTGCTTTGGATAAAAACTTCTGCTAAAATGATCAAATGTAAATTTAAGGAGCTCCTCGAAACTTCTGAAGTCCCTTAGAAGTTGTCAAATCAGACAAATCAACAGGGCAGACATTTAAAAAAAACAGGATGTAAACCATGAACCGTCCCACAGATGCGCTGTGGCTCCTGTTGAAGAGGTCTTTAAGTGTATAGCGTCAACAGCTTAGGGACCAGGAACATCTGTGTATGAAATCCCGGCCATAACAATGCTGTAAACAGAAACGAAAGCTTTTTAGCTAGTCAGTCACTAAGGTGGATTATTCTTTGTGGCTGTTGGCAAGCATTTCTAGAATTTCTCAAATCATGGATTTCTTGCTCTTTAATACCAGTTACAATAAAATGACAATCCAAGTTTTTCAAAAAGAGGCTAGTATAAATTTTTACAGGCGTTCACAGAAGAAGCTTGCTTTGAAGTCAAGATCAGTCAACAGCTTTGTGGCGCAATGTTATTTTGCAACAAATAGTTAAGTAACCGAAACTCTTTGTGAACCTTAATTAGAAAGAGCCTGAACACATTAATGAAAGATAATACTTTTTTGTGAAGTGCCTCTGCTTTAATGACACATGCTCCATTCAGGCTACATTATGGCAACATATTGCTTAAGCGCAGCAATTGTCAGATGGTATGAAGTATTACAGGAACCACACAAACACTGCTCAACGTGGGAAAAATCCCATCATGGCTACCAAGAAAGCTTTGAGAAAGATAACTTTGTCACAGCACTAATCTACTCTTTGATGTTTTCCCTTCCTTTTCCAAATGTCTGTCGGAAGCCCAGATGGTTGATGAGACATCGTATGACTTAATAAAGATAGAGGAAAGCAGATGAGGCACAGTTTCATATCGGTCTAAACCCAACTGACTTTCAGCCATTAGTTTATTTTCTTATCTCACTCTTCCAGATGTTCTTCCACACATTTTGTCTATCAAACATCTATCAAAGTGCTTTCTATTTCAAATTAGATTTTGTATCCTTACAGGTGGATCATGGGTTGGGGGGATGATGTGGCACAACCTTAAATAATCATCCTGTGTAAAAGATGCTTTTCTACAGTTACTTGCCTGACATAAATAGGGGCGTCAGACAAGGCGTCTTTAATTTAGAGACTGGATGTAATTGCTGGTGAGAGCTCACCTATCTCGAGTTCCTCTTAGAAGTTGCCATCAAAGGGGTAAAAATGACACATAGATGAAAACAGGACTTTTATTAAGAGTTTTTTTCTAAAAGGTGGAGAGCATGTATATATGTCCTTATAATGAAATCTCTAGCCACTTTCATACTATTAAACTTGTACCTTAAATTAGGTTATAATAAAATACAACAGTGTTTAATCAACTAAATCCAGTAGAGAACTTTTAAAGATACTTTGTGCAAAGCTTGCAAAATGGTCATGGGACAATCAACCACTAGACTTAAACCCTTTTGTGAAATGATGCTTGTTTTAATTTGTGTATTTTCCCCTCTATTTTTCTTAACAAAATTAATTCATTTAGCTTACCAGTGTGTAGTTCAGCAATGTTGGTTATGATAGCAGGCTAAACACCATATTTGAAGATTACAGACAGGAAGAGAAGATGATAATGACGGCATGCGTCGCAGAGATGAGCTGTGGAAGACCTGGAAGACTTGAAAACGCAGACACTAGTCTAAAGAATTCTAAATAACAGTCTGCTGGGAAACTTCAGAGCATCTGCACAAACATTTTCAGTACCAGGAACATCTTACTGTGATGTCAAAAAGAACTTTTTATTTTTTATTTTTGCTTTTTTTTCTCATTCATTTACATTTGTACTTATAAATACACACTTTTTAATGTGGATGGACAGACTCGGGTATAAAGACAAATCATAGGAACAAAAAAAAAAAAAACTAAACGAAAAACAACAACAAAATAAATAGGACATCCAGAAGCTGTGTGAAGATTTGGTTAGTCTAAATGTTGCCTGTAAGTAGAAAATAAAAGATGAAACACACCGTTGATGAAAAGAACATTATCAAAGGCCAAACCACATTAAGTTAGTGTTACCAACATACCCTCAATCAAGAATGCCAGAGGGTTGAAAATTGCAGCTCTATTACCCCTGCTCTTTAAAGCTCAGTGTTTTTGACCACCTATATCATATTGCTTAACGCGAAATTAACTAGGCAGTAAAATACATAATGTTTGAAGTTGAGGTGGTAACAAGCGTGGTAAAAACTCCATTTCAGACATGTATTAGAATAAAAGACTATGCCTTAGATATTCTGCATCCTTTCTTTCATTCATTATCTTCTGCTTAATCCTCTAGCAGGGTCTAGTATCCTCTAGTAACGATCTCCCCACCCAGGGGAGAATGTTTCGGGTGATGGGCCAATCTATTGCTGGGCACACACTTACTCACACACACTATATAAAGGCAATTTAGAGGATTAAATTTGCCTTGAATCCATGTTTTTGGACTGTGGGAGGAAATCCACATGGATCCGGGAAGAACATGGAACCTCCACCCAGATTGGGTTTCGAACCTGGATCCCCAGTGCTGAGAGGCGGACATGCTAACCACTAGGCCACTATGTGGTCCACATATTCTGTATTTTATGCTTAAATCATTATAAAACAAAATATCCATATCAACACAAAAGGCTTGTAAGTTTGTAGTTAAGGAACCAGCATTATGACCTGAAGGTCCCCGATGAGATTCCTAGTCCCACCAAGTACTATGGCTAAGTACCCTGGAGCAAGTCATTAGCTCTCTGGGCACCGTATTCACAGTGTGTGCATATGTGTGTGTTTCACAAAATAGATTAAAAAAAATGCAGCGGCCTGTCTCAAAGATAATTATTGGTAGCTTTAATACCTCAATCAGATGCAGAGATGACATGTTTATTATCTCATCGAGGACGATTACTTCATGCTGTTATGTAAAAGGAAAATTGACAGAGGCTTGGGGGCAAATGAGCAGTGAGACGCTCACACTAGTGGAAAACATTACGATTCGATTATAATTTTGAAACCCTAAAACACAACAGGCAGACAGAAACAGTGACTCAATAGCTTGGTCTCGGTTAACGGCAAAGGCTTACATGTCATGGTTTTGCCACGGACATAAATTTTTACACATTTCCAGTGACCAATGCTCATACACTGTGCCATCCTATTAACAAAGCTATTTGTTCGAAGAAGTTAAAACTTGGCTGGCCAAGCCTATAGTTTAACAAAACTCAAATATTCCAAAACAAATACAGATCCATGCATACTGGTTTCCACAAATGCATGACTTTTGTTCATTAGAATGATTTTTAAGGATTATTTGCCAGTGTGTAATCTTGGGGAGCTGCTGATGTAGTAAACCATATGCTGTATATATTGATCCATCCATTATCTTCCGCTTTATCCTGTACTAAGAGCACGGGGGGGGGGGGGGGGGTCCCCATGCCCATCCAGGGGAGAAGGTTTCAAGAACGTGAAATTGTTGTTCAAGCTAGATGAGAAATACTAGAGGAGAAAACTGTGACTGGTAATAGTATATTTCTATTGATTTAAAGGTTCCAGGTTTAAACTATATTTGATGGAGGATATTAATATTTAATGATATTTAATGTTTAATATTTAATCAATAATTAATAGTTACTGTCCGTAAGCAGGGAGGCATGGTGGCTTAGTGGTTAGCACGTTCGCCTCTCATGCACTGGGTAGCCAGGTTTGATCCCAATTTGGTTGGAGTATCCACGTTCTCCCAATGACCATGTGGGTTTCTCCTGTTTCCTTCCACAGTCCAAAAACATGGATTCAAGTTGATTTTCATGCTCTATATTTCCCTGTATAGCGTGTATTAGTATCTGTGTGAGTAAATGTGTGCCCAGCGATAGATTGGTGCCCTGTCCTGGGTGTATCTGCCCAGCATCCCCCCCTCCCCTGACCCTTGGAGAGAATTAAGCAGAAAATAATGAATGAATGAATAAATGAATTTCTGTAAGCACAATTAGTTCAATGTCTGCATAATGCATATGTAACTTTTTTATGTGTGGATATGTGTGCAAAAAGAAGCTATGGAATAGGAAACTATGAATAGTGAATATGAATATGGTGCTACAAAATAAAGCAACTGCTAAAATATCAGATAACATGTAATGTTATGATGTCTAGAGGGAGCAGGGTAAATAGGGTTCAAGTTTTTTTTTCATCTGCTTAGAACAGGTGGGAAGTATAAAAAGAGAGATGAAAGTGTAAAGGGGGAAGCTCAGCAAAAGTTGTGTTGGACTCTCTACAAATTTTGTCATACTTGTTGGGAATATTTGTATCAGGATCTTTTGTCCAATAAAAAAAATACTACAGTTGCTTGTAAGCATGTTTCTTCTCAATTACTGTATCTTCTGTCTGAGATGTTTCCCTTGTTTATGATTGTCACAATATAGATTTATCTTTAAAATATATCTTAAAAGCTGTAGCCTCTTCTCTCTGGCTGCTGATCTCCAATTTCGATGTCAGCTTTCTTCAGATAGCTTGTCCTGATGCTTGTGAAAGTGAGCCGTTACATATCTCTCCCTGTCGCAGAGTTCTCCGGGTCAGAGAGAGTTGAACCCAGATAATGGGTCCAATATAAATGGCGCTCCAATAAAGCCCATTTTTGCTCTCTCCCCTGTAAAAGAACAATGTCACTCCGCAAGCACACCCCATTCCCAATGCCCATTCTGAAAAGCAGTTCTGATACATACAGTTTCTTTTCCTGTGAAGAGCCCATAGCTAATTTAACCATTCTCTCAATTGTTTCCTTTGTGTCTTGTACAGTTTGTTGCGGCTTAATAGGGCCCTGTTGCTTCCCTTTGATCGAGGTTCTTCCTTAACCAGAACCCATAACACCCCATTTGTTCTAAACAAAAGCTTGACTTAGTGGACACAAAAGAGAGTTTGCACAGAATTTCATTTGCCTAAGTGATTGCCTCCCCAGAGAAAAAGCCAAGGATCTTTGATCTTAGTCAGGTGTAAATGTATTGGATTCAGTTGGCCTGCAGGCTATCATGAAATGGTGTGAGATGCAGGCTGGGAAACAATGGCTGCTCTGATTCGAGCCATTACCCACACATTACTATCAGTGTATTTGCTCATTTGCTCAATTGTTTAGGGAGCCAAGAATACGTGTTAGTTTGGAAGGGTGGAGGAATTGGGGGAAGGGCCAGGGCCCATGCCCTTTAGACCATGGGGTTTTATCTGCATCTGCCAACAAGGCCTGTGAGAGGCATGAGCTGGATGAAAAACTTCAAAAAGAGAGTCTGTGCTTACACAAGATCGGCTCCTATCTTAAAACAAACACCATTTAGCACATTGATGCCTGTTGGTAACGACAAACAAGCTCCTCAGATTAGGCTTGAAAGGAATTGACCTGGCCAGGCGAATCGGTGACCTTTTCGTCCCTTTTTTTGTGTTACAAAATGATCATCTATCCTTTTGGAGGGCAATACTGGTGTTTTTGCAACATATATAACTAAAGGTTGGGCACTGATGGGAAGGGGGGGGGGGAGTTTTGTTTTCTCAACAGTGCTTGAAACAAATACCATAAATAAGGTAAAGAGGAAGAGGTGGTGGTGGGTGTCCATTACAACACTTCAAAGGGTCACTAGCAGCCCTCCTCCACCTGAAAGCCCAAGCCCTGCATTTACGTACAACCTACTCACTCATGTGATGAAGAGAGACAGACTTAGAGCACTATCCATCAGTGTTACCTGAGCAGGATGTAGTGGTTTCTTCCAAAAAATGACAGAAGGCTCAGACTAGATCCTGAGATGATTCTCCTGAGATTTCAGAGGTCATAGGTGAGCTTACCTTAACATATGGACTATTAATATCCAATTGAAAAAGATTGTGAGAAATTTTCACACCAACACAGAGACGTTGATATATAAAATGATATCTCATCACTTTCATTCATTTATTTTATTCCACTTAATCATATAGTAACCATCTCCATGCCCATGAAGAACATTTCGGGTGCTGTCTGGTAAAAAGTTTGCAAATGCTATTTCACCTACTTTCCATCATCCGATTAAGCCAAAATTTTGCACAATTGTTTTATCGTCGTTGACAACACATGAATCAATAAAAAAAATTCTAATTAATTAACTGATTAGTGATAATTAATTAATTAATTAATCAATTGTTTTATATGGATAAATTGCCAATTTTCTACAAATATATATATTTAAATATATATATATATATAAGGTGGCACGGTGGCTTAGTGGTTAGCATGTTCACCTCTCAGCGCTAGGGATTCCCGGTTCTAATCCCAATCTGGGTGGAGTTTCCATGTTCTCCTCGTGTCCCCATGGGTTTCCTCCGGGTTCTCCGGTTTCCTCCCACGGTCCAAAAACATGGATCAATTTAATTGAGTTCTCCAAATTGCCCCATATAGTGTGTGTTTGAGTGAGTGAGTGTGTGCCCAGCGATGGATTGGCGCCCTGTCCTGGGTCTATCTGCCCAGCGCCTGAAACGTTCTCCCCTGGATGGGCATGGAGAACCCCACCGCGTCCCTACTACAGGATAAAGCGGGAGATAATGGATGGATGGATATATATATATATATATATATATATATATATATATATATATATATATATATATATATATATATATATATATATATATATATATATATATATATATATATATATATATATATATATATAAAAGTTTCGAGTGGGGACACGGTGGCCAAAAAAAAAAGTGTTTTGCGTTTTCACTTCTCAGCACTTCTTCAGTTTCCTACCACAGACCTAGATGGATTCAAGGTGAATTGGCTACTCAGAATTTACCATAAATAGTGTGTGAGTAAGTGTGTATCCAGTGAAGGATTAGCGCATTGTCCCAGCTGTATCTGCCCAGCCCCTGGTGGAAGGTTAAGTATAAGATAATGAAATGAGATATTTATATCCCAAAAAACAGCCCTGATCCATTGAGGCACAGACTCCACTAGACCCCTGAACATGTGATGTGGTATCTAGCACCAGGTTGTAAGCAGCAGATCTTTGAACTTTTGTAAGTTGAGGGGCCTTCATTCATCAGTCCAGCTCATTCCACAGATCCACAGATGCTCGAGTGCATTGTGATCTGCGGAATGCTTTTTCCAGCCAAAAATGCCCGAAGCATCACACTGCCTCTGCTAGCTTGCCTTTCTCCCATAAAGCATCCTGCTGCAGCCATCCATGTAATCAGGTGATTGACTGGGTCATTTAAGCAGCCTTATTTTCTCTAAAACCACTTGAGAGTTTGTCTTGGCTGTGTGTTTGGAATCATTGTCTTGCTGAAATGTTCACCTTCAGGATTGTTTTTAGGGTGATGTGCAGTACTATTTCTCATCGAAACATGTTGTTTTTTAACTTCAATTTCTATTTTTATTTAATCTGAACAGACTATATTTCTACAGCAATGGAGTCTTGCATGGTGAATGTGAAGAAGCCATCTCTGTTAAGTGCATCGCTTATTGTTTTCTTTGAAAAACTGTACTTGCTAATAACAGACCTTTAATAACAAGCTCTCCCCAAGTGGTGAATGGCTATTGTTAATTTACAGTGAATGATGTTCTTTCCACTTTAGGATAATGCCCCCAATGTTATTTACTGGAACATAAGTTTAGAAATATTTCTGTAACCATTACAATTACATTAAGCAAATTAGCAGACACTATTATCCTAAGCGACTTACAAATGAGAGAACAATACGAGTCATTATAATGCAGTATCAGAGGGTGGCATGGTGGCTTAGTGGTTGGCATGTTCGCCTCTCTGCGCTAAGGATTCTTGGTTTGAATATCAATTTGGGTGGAGTTTCCATGTTCTCCCCGTGTCTGCGTGGGTTCTTCGGTTTCCTCCCACATCCCAAAAACATGGGTCAAGGTCAATTGAATTATCCAAATTGCCTCATATAGAGTGTGTGAGTGTGAGTGTGTGCTCAGTGATAGATTGGTGCCCTGTCGTGGGTGTATCTGTCCAGCGCCCGAAACGTTCTCCCCTGGATGGCATGTTCTCTCCTTCCCCCCAACCCTAGTACAGGATAAAGTGGAAGATAATGGATGGATGGATAATGCAGTATCATCAATCTTGATCATTTTCATATTTGGTTTTAATGCCATGATTTTCCATACTGTTTTTTTTTGTCTTGAGTTGTTTCTTAAAGATTCCTTAAAGTTTAGCATTACAGAAAGAGTTGGGAACATCATCTGATCATTCAGCAGCTGTGAGCGTTATGTCAGGCGATGAAATCACTCTCCCTGCAGCATGTGATATCACAGCTTATAAGGCTGCACACATCATCAGGCAGAGTAGCATAAACAGTCACACGGCCCCAGGTTTCTGCACCAATGAAAGAGCTGGGTGAAAGGAATCAAATAGGGTGAAAGGAATGAGGACCAGAGACAGGATTTCTACCAATAGGCTTATAAGGCTTCACACTGTCATGATCACATGGAATCTCACTCCTCGCGGTATGTGATGTCATCAGGTTGAGCAGCTTCAGGTGCGCTTAGTCAATCTTCATGATCAACTAGTATGATCCACCTGTACTCAGTGTCGCACTTATTCATTCTCATGTATAAATAGCAAAATTATATGAAAGCAAAATACAATACAACAGTTGACTCAAAAATATGAATTATTCTATCTTTAAAATTCTGTACAATTCCAGAGTAAACAGAAACCCAGACTTGACTCCATAGCCAGATGTCAGAATACAGCACCTGTCAGATAAAATTATTGAAAACAAAAGTTGCTGTTTCATTCATTCTGCAAATTCTCTCCAAGATTCTGGGTCATCTTCAGTCTGGCATGACAGCATCTAAATTTTAAAAGCGTGCAATTTAAAGGCAAATAAAATTTGCTGAATTTGAACATGGCTAACCTCACATTCTCGAGGCAGTTGACCTACGTGGTGCATTATGGGCTCTTGCTAAATTAGACCAGAACAGTGGTTGCTGTTGCTCCATCCGTTGGGGTTTTTTGGGCTCGCGGCTTTCATTTTATTGAAACTGAACTTGTTTATCTTCATTTGACAAGAATCTTGACGACTGCAAGTTTGCTGTTAGGGTGGCGCTGGTTGAAGTCTTCTGTAATTGTGTGTTTTATGCAACAGAAGTGAGAACGATCTTTACGCATTATGCTGGGGATAACATCATCCTTAACCCATTGTTTGTACAAAAGATTAATCTATAATCTCATTTGGATTATCTTCCGCTTAATCCTCTAATAGTGTCACTGGGTGGGGGGGGGGTAGATACACCCATGATAGGCCGCCATTCCATCGTTGGGTGCACGATCACTAGAACAACCATACCAAAAAGTCTGGTAGCTTAGTGGTTAGGATGTTGGGCTATCAATCTGAAAGTTGCGGGTTCACTTAAGTTACCACTGTGGGTCCTTGAGGAAGACCCTTAAACCCTCATTGCTCCAGGGATGCTGTACCAAACCTGTGATCTAACAGCAACCAGGTTTGGTTTGATATTTGTAAGTTGCTTTGGAAGTGTCTGCTAAATGACCAAAATGCGAATGCCAATTCACCATTCGTTCATTAATAAGCATACCATTGTTTTTGTGTCAAACACCCACCGTATCATTTGAAAAACTGAAGATTAATCCATGAAAGCAGCATTCCAGATGCTAGTCCCATTGACATGCACTGTTGCCAACTTCTCAGTAAGGAAAGTTGGCTGTACTTAAAAGTTGCCAGAAGTCACTAAATGATGTCATCACCTAATTTGCATAATAGTACATTTGTTTAAGCAATATCATTGGGGGACAGAAAAAGACATTTTAATATTTTTTAAATATAAAAAGCACAGCGGCATGGTGGCTTAGTGGTTAGCACGTTCGCCTCTCAGCTCTAGGGATTCCCGGTTCGAATCCCCATCTGGGTGGAGTTTCCATGTTCTCCACCTGTCCGCGTGGGTTTCCTCCGGGTTCTCCGGTTTCCTCCCACAGTCCAAAATCATGGATCAAGTCAATTGAGTTCTCCAAATTGCCCCATATAGAGTATGTATGTGTGTGAGTGTGTGACCAGTGCCCTGTCCTGGGTGTATCTGCCCAGCGCCCGAAACGTTCTCCCCTGGATGGGCATGGGGAACCCCCATGCGACCCTAACATAGGATAAAGAAGAAGTTAATGGATGAATGGATAAAAAGCACACTAAATGCATTATATAGCTTAAGGTATACGCTTACCTGCCTTGACTCACATATGAGCTTGAGTGACAGCCCGTTCCTAATCCATAAGGTTCAATATGATGTCGAAACACTCTTTGCAGCTAGAACAGCTTCAACTCTTCTGGGAAAGCTGTCCACAATGTTTAGGAGTGTGTTTATGGAAATGTTTGACCATTCCTCCAGATGTACATTTGTGAGGTCACACACTGATGTTGGACGATAAGCCCGGGCCCTCAGGCTCCACTCTAATTTATCACAAATATGTTCTATCAGGGGGCAGCACAGTGGCTTAGTGGTTAGCACGTTCGCCTCTAAGCACTAGGGATTCCCGGTTTGAATCCCAATCTGGGTGGAGTTTCCGCATGGGTTTCACCCGGAAAACTCCCACAGTCTAAAAACATGGATCAAGATCAATGGAATTCTCCAAATTGCCCCCATATAGAGTGTTACAAATGCGCAGTCCATCCAAAGGCGGTGCTGCGCTGTGCTAGACACGAGGGAGATGCACGTGGTGCTAAGAAGCGAGCCAGACGACCAGGTAAGCAACAAAGAGGTCTTTTATTATCCGAATCAGCGGGAACGCCGCTAAAAGCACAAAGGCGGCATGGCCATCTGAGGGCGCTAAACTGCCGAGGCTCTTTAAACTCGCGCCGGCGATGCGGCCTCTTGAGGGCATGAGAGCGGCGACACCCCTTGAGGGCACTAAGGCGAACTGGCCTATAAATAGCGCGGAGGCAATGTGACCCTTTGAGAGCGCGAGGGCGACGTGACCCCTTGAGAGTGCGGGGGCAACGTGACCCTTTGAGGATGCGGGGACGCCGTGACCCTTTGAGAGCTGAGGGCGACGTGACCCTTTGAGAGCGCGAGGATGACGTGACCCTTTGAGGATGCTGGGACGCCGTGACCCTTTGAGAGCGCGAGGGCTATGTGACCCTTTCAGAGCACTAGGACGACGTGACCCTTTGAGGATGTGGGGACGCCATGACCCTTTGAGAGTGCAAGGGCGACGTGTCCCTTTGAGAGCGTGAGGACGACGTGACCCTTTGAGGATGCGGGGATGCCGTGAACCTTGGAGAGCGCGACTTGCGGGCTCAGACGCTGGAGAGACTCCTGCAGACTCAGGTGCTGGAGAGAACAACGCGGACTCAGGTACAGGAGAGAACAACTCGGACTCAGGTGCTGGAGAGGCTAACGTGGGCTCAGGTGCTGGAGAGGCTAAAGCAGACTCAGGTGCTGGAGAGAACAACGCGGACTCAGGTACTGGAGAGGCTAACGTGGGCTCAGGTGCTGGAGAGGCTAACGCGGACTCAGGTGCTGGAGAGGCTAACGCGGACTCAGGTGCTGGAGCGGCTAATGCGGACTCAGGTGCTGGAGTGGCTAACGCGGACTCAGGTGCTGGAGGGAGCGCGACCACAGGGGAAACCAGGGTACACCCAAACGCATGGGTGACCCGAGTAGACACGAGCGTAGCACAGTCTTTGTCCATCAACTGGGTGTCCGGCATAGAGCCACTCCCGTACATCATCGGCAGTCGCAAGGTGTTTGAAAAAGTGACCAGTCGGGAGCTATCGGACAGGGAGAGGGTGCTGTTGTACCTCTCCAGACTCCTGGGTCCTGCGCGGAGGTGGGCCAAGAGCCTAGTGGCCGCCAGGGATGACTGCCTTACTTCAGCCAGCTGTTTCAAGGCAACCTTCTTGGGTAGGTTCTCCCCGGGTCAGGATTCTTGCGCCGTCAGTGAGCACCTGCGCGCCGTGAACAAACAGCTTCGCAGCTTGCGGATCAGAGCTGCTAGTGAGCCGCCGCGTGCCGTCAGAGTTCCGCCGCTGGCCGTCAGCGATCCTCCGCTCGCCTTCAGCGTACCGTCTCGCGAACCAAGCCGCTCAGCCGGTAAGCTGCTCTACGTCGCCGGACAGCCTCGCAGCCGCCGGACCAGTGTTCCACCCTGCGAGAAGCTGTCAGCGAGCTGCTGAGCGAGCTGCTAAACGAACCGCTCTATCCCTCCGGTCATCCGCTCCGCGAGTGGTTCTGCGCTGCCGCTAATCCGCCGAGCGCCACCAGCGTGCAGCCATGCGTCGTGGGCAATCCACCTCGCAGCCGCCGGACCAGTGATCCGCCCTGCGAGCCGCCCCGTGCTGTCAGCGAGCCGCTGCGCAAACCGCTGTGCTCCACCGGTCATCCTCTCCGAGAGTGGTTCTACGCCGCCAGTAATCCGCCGAGCGCCGCCGGCGTAACGTCTTGCGAACCAAGCCGCTCAGCCGGTAAGCCGCTCTACGTCGCCGGACAGCCTCGCAGCCACCGGACCAGTGTTCCACCCTGCGAGACGCTCCGTGCTCTCAGTGAGCTGCTGAGCGAGCCGTTGCACGAACCGCTCCATCCCTCCGGTCATCCGCTCCGTGAGTGGTTCTACACCGCCGCTAATCCGCCGAGCGCCGCCAGCATGCAGCCATGCGTCGTGGGCAATCCACCTCCACCTGTCAGCGAGCCGCTGCGCAAACCGCTGTGCTCCACCGGTCATCCTCTCCGCGAGTGGTTCTACGCCGCCGGTAATCCGCCGAGCACCGCCGGCGTGCCGCTCCGCGCCGTGAGCAACTCGCCTCACAGCCTCCGGACCAGTGATCCGCCCTGCGAGCCGCTCCGCGAAGTTAGGGAGCACCTGGGCACTGTTAACAGGCAGCTTCGCAGCTTGCGTATTGGGACTCTGTCCTGCGAGCCACTGTGCGCCGATCGCAAACCGCCGCGAGCAGTCAACGAGCCACTCTGTCGCAAGGTGCCGGGAGCTTACACGGACCAGAGAGAGGGAGCACGATCTCCCCATACTCCGGGACGCGGTCGATAATCCTCATCGTAACTGTGCACGAGGCCTGAGGATAAGATACTGGCGGGGCTAGCGGCAATGTTAATGCAGCTGATGCTGCAGCCGGAGAATAGGTTAATGGCGGGGCTAGCGCCGAGTTAATGCAGCTATCGCTGCAGCCAGAGAAGTGGCTAATGGCGGGGCTAGCGCCAAGCTAATGCAGCCGGAGAGACGGCTACTGGCGGGGCTAGCGCCGAGCTAATGCAGCTAATGCTGCAGCCAGAGACTAGGCTACTAATAGCGGCCGAAGAAGCAGCGAAACTGACTGCCGGGACGGACCGAAGAGACGGGATACGCGGCAGAGGGGAATAATAATAAAAAAGGGGGGCTTACCTGGATGAGGACTCCTGGACTTTGTGAGGTTCGGAGGCCAGCATTCTGTTACAAATGGGGGGCGCAGTCCGTCCAAAGGCGGTGCTGCGCTGTGCTAGACACGAGATGCACGTGGTGCTAAGAAGCGAGCCAGGCGACCAGGTAAGCAACAAAGAGGTCTTTTATTATCCGAATCAGCGGGAACGCAGCTAAACATAAACAAACATAACAAAACTAAAACCGAAACGAACAAAGACATAGCATAAAGCCACCCAAATGTAACATAAACGCTAAACGCATGTAATGCTGGCCTGCTGACTCAGGGCGCATGCGCACTTTAAGTGTAGTCAGCAGGCCACATGTGATTAGGTAGGACCCAATCCCAAGCCTTGGGGGTGGGCCCTACCTACAGGAACCCTGAACGGACAAATCCCGAACTAAGAAAACAGGGGGGAGTGGCCTAGCACTCCCAACACTGACATAGAGTGTGTTTGTGTGTGTGAATGTGTGAGTGAGTATGTGTGCCCAGTGATAGATTGGTGCACTGTCCTGGGTGTATCTGCCCAGTGCCCGAAATGTTCTCCCCTGAATGGGCATGGGGAACCGCCCCCCCCTCGCGCGACCCTAGTAGAGGATTAAGCAGAAGATGATGGATGGATGCTCTATTAGGTTAAGTTCAGGACTTAAGTGCAGACCGGTCTAGTTCATCCACACCCGACTCATTCATGTCTTTATGGACCTTGATTTGTGCATGGCACAGTCATGTTGGAGGAGGAAGCTCCAAACTGTTCCCACAAAGTTGGGAGCATGGAATTGTCCAAAATGTCTTGGTATGCTGAAGCATTCAGATTTCATTTCACTGGAACTAAAGACCCAAGCCCAGCTCCTGAAAAACAATCCCACACCATAATACCCCCTCCACCGAACTTTACACTTGGGACAATACAGTCAGACAAGTTCTGTTCTCCTGGCAACCGCCAAACCCAGACTCGTCCATCAGATTGCCAGATGGAGAAGTGTGATTTGTCACTTCAGAGCCTGCATCTCCATGGCTCTAGAGTCCAGTGGTGGCGTGCTTTACACCACTGCATCTGATGCTTTGCATTGCACTTGGTGATATATGGCTTGGATGCAGCTGCTCAACCATGCAAATTATTCCACATAGCTTGCTGCGTACTGTTCTTGAGCTAATTTGAAGGGTACATGAAGTCTGGAGTTCTGTAGTGATTGACTCTGCAGAAAGTTGGCAACCTCGTCGCACTATGCTTGTCAGCGTCCACTTAGCGACCTCGCTCCGTCAGTTTACTATCGTTCCCAAACACTTTTATATTGGACTGGATTTTTTGCACAGGTGGCATCCTATCTTAGTTCCACGCTGGAATTCACTGAGCTCCTGAGAGTGACCCATTCTTTCACGAATGTTTGTAAAATCAGTTTGCATGCCTAGGTGCTTGATTTTATACACCTGTGGCCATGGAAGTGCTTGGAACACCTGACTCTGATCATATGGATTGGTGAGCAAATTCTTTTGGCAATATATTGTATGTTAGAACTACAAATTAACTAAGTTCATCTAAATAAATGAACTTCTGGCAGCACGGTGGCTTAGTGGTTCGAATCCCGATCCGATTCGGAGGAGGTTGCCCACGAACAAGAGGGGCAATACCCAGGACAGAGGGCCAATCTATCGCTGGACACACTTACTCACACAGACACACACACAAACATACTTTATATAGGGCAATTTTGAGCACTCAATTTACCTTGAATCCATGGGAGAAAACTGTCCTGCCCTGTCCTGGGTGTAGCCCAGCACCCGTAATGTTCTCTTGTGTCTGTGTGGGTTTCCTCCTGGTTCGGAGGAAACCGCGGATACAGAGAGAACATGGAAACTCAGATTGGGATTCAAACCTTAATGCTCAGCATGAGAAGCGAATGTGCTAACCACTATTCCACGCGCCGCCTGACCTTTAAACTATTTCTTATTATTCATTCATTCATTATCACCCACTTTATCCTCTATTAGGGTCGCGGTGGGGTTCCCCATGCCCATCCAGAGGAGAACATATCGGGCGCTGGGCAGATACACCCAGGACAGGGCGCCAATCCATCGCTGGGCACACACTCACTCACTCAGACACACTCTATATGGGGCAATTTGGAGAACTCAAATAACTTGATCCATGTTTTTGGACTGTGGGAGGAAACCGGAGAACCCGGAGGAAACCCACGCAGACACGAGGAGAACATGGAAACTCCACCCAGATAGGGATTCGAACCGGGAATCCCTAGCGCTGAGAGGCGAACGTGCTAACCACTAAGCCACTATGCCGCTTATTTCTTATTATATTTTTTGCAAATGTATAATAGCGAGCTACTCTTATCGTTATACAATACACAAATACACAGCTGCAGTGACATCAGCAAGGTGCCTAGATATATTAGATGAGCCAGAAGGATGTAATGACTTTAACGAGGCACAAAGCTGCTTAATCGAGCCAGCCATATCTTCAGTACCCAGTGCTCTTGTTTTCCTTAGCGGGAGCGGTAGTAACATGCTCAGTGGAGATTGTGTGCAGGTGACCGGGGCCTTTGAGTTCCCCTACTTATCAGATAAAAACAGCCCCCTCAAACCATTCTAATCTCCACTTCATGCATGGGTGTTTCTAATCCAAAAAGCCAGTTTACGAAGAGCAAACTTTAAAAGAAGATCTGAAAACTCATGTGTATTCCAGATGAAGAGCTTCAAGCCCATTTAACAATCTGGGTTAAGTAATGTCAGCTGTTCGATTAAATGAATACCTGGTTAAATAAAAATGTTAATTTAATCGAACCATGCTTTCAAGTGTTGTCGGTTTTATCGGAAAGACGAGTTTCCCCGTGTTCCCATGAGGAAGTACCAAATGAACACTATCTGAAGTCGGAAGCAAAAGTCAGTTGGCTGAGTAGTGACGTAAACACTATTTCCAAGATGGCTGACCAGTTGATTAACGTAACATAGCAAATAATAACCTATAATTAATAGGTTAATTATAATAAAAACTTTCGATAACACTTTAGCTAAATCGGGTATACATAATGCATTATATATTTATAAAGCTTTATAAAGTATCCAAAATGCTTTTTGACAAGTGTAATAAGCCTTTGTTAATGTTTATAGATGTACATAACCACACTCATGGTCCTTGGATTTACTGTATTGCGGGTTTGTTTTTTACATTTACATTTACATTTAGTCATTTAGCAGACGCTTTTATCCAAAGCGACTTACAAATGAGAACACCACAAGTCAGAAGCCATGGAGAAAACCAACTATACTGTAAGTTCATCAAACCTGATTGTTATTCGAAGCTGCGCCCCCCCCCCCTTTTTTTTTTTATTTATTTATTTTTTTATAACAGGTATTTGTTAAAAAGATGCGTCTTAAGTAGTTTCTTAAAACTGTTTAGAGATTCTGCCTTACGGACAGAGTTGGGAAGATCGTTCCACCATTTTGCAGTGGTGAACGCCACAGAATGAGAATTAGCTCCTCGGTGAGGTGGAATCGCCAGGCGACAATCCTCACTGGAGCGAAGTGAACGAGTCGGAGTGTATTTTGAAAAGATAGAGTGAAGGTAAGAGGGGGAAGATCCAGAAATGGTTCTGTATGCCAGAGTCAGCGACTTGTACTGAATGCGAGCAGCTACAGGAAGCCAATGGAGGGAAGTGAGTAATGGAGTGACATGAGTTTGCTTGGGCTGGTTAAACACGAGTCGGGCTGCAGAGTTTTGAATTAGTTGAAGAGGTCTGATGGTGGAAGTTGGGATACCGGCAAGAAGTGCATTACAATAATCAAGCCGGGATAAGACTAGGGCTTGAACAAGCAGTTGGGTAGCATGTTCAGTCAGAAAGGGTCTGATCTTCCTTATGTTATAAAGAAGGAATCTACAAGAACGGGCGGTTTTGATCACATGATCAGAGAGTTTAAGGTGGGAGTCTATTGTGAACCCAAGGTTCCGGACCGAATCAGTTGGGGAGATTGTGGAGCCATCAATTTGGAAGGTCAGGTTGTGATGGATTGAGGGTTTAGCAGGGATAATGAGAAGCTCTGTTTTTTCTAAGTTTAATTTGAGATGACGGGCCTTCATCCAGACAGATATGTCGGAGAGGCATGCAGATACCCGATTTGAGATGGTGGTGTCATCAGGGGCAAAAGACAGATGAAGTTGAGTGTCATCAGCATAGCAGTGGTAAGAGAAAACCATGCGCCTGGATGACTGTGCTCAGTGATGTCATGTAAAGAGAGAAGAGGAGAGGACCAAGTACAGAGCCCTGAGGCACACCAGTGCGTACTTGGTGAGAGTTAGAGATCTCCCCATTCCATGACACTTTGAAGGTCCTTCCTGTGAGATAGGATCGGAACCATTCAAGTGTCGTATCAGAAAAGCCTAATTCAGCTAGAGTGGACAGTAGAATCTGATGATTTACTGTATCAAAAGCTGCAGAAAGGTCTAACAAAATGAGGACCGAGGATTGAGATTTGGCTTTGGCAGATTTAAGTGAGTCAATCACAGAGAGTAATGCTGTCTCCGTGGAGTGACCACATCTAAAACCGGATTGATTGGGATCAAGGAGATTATTCTGATTAAGAAATTTGGAGACCTGTGTGGATACCACCCGTTCAAGTGTTTTAGACAGGAAAGGTAAAAGAGAAACAGGTCTGTAGCTCTCGACCAAATTTGGGTTGAGCGTAGGTTTTTTTGAGTAGGGGTTTGACTATGGCTTGTTTAAAACAATTTGGAAAAGTCCCTGACGTGAGAGAGGAGTTAATGATGTGTGTGAGAGCTGGTGTGATGGAGGAGGCAATGGATTGAAGAAGGTGGGATGGGATGGAATCAAGGGGGCAAGTAGTTGGGTTACTGGCAAGAAGAATTTTGGAGATGTCAGATTCTGTGACAGGGGAGAAGGAGGAGAGGGTTGGATGGCTGGATGTGTGAGATGTAGTGCTGTGGAAATGGTGAGTATGAAAGAGTTTGCTGATGCCCTCAATTTTTTTTCTGTGAAAAAAGTTGCAAAGACATCAGCTGACAGAGAAGTGTTGGGAGGGGGGAGAGGGAGGAGTTAGTAGGGAGTTGAAAGTACTGAATAAGGTGCGGGCATCTGAAATGCATGTTACCTTGGACTGGAAGAACAAGGATTTCGCAGCAGTTACATCCTTGGAGAAAGTGGCAAGTGAAGACTGGTAAGTTTCTAAGTCTGAAGACAGACCAGACTTGCGCCACTTTCTTTCGGCAGAACGAAGCGAAGTACGTTGCTTCCGAAGCGTCTCCGTGAGCCAGGGACTGGATGGAGAACTATGTGTTTTCCTGGTGGATTTTGGACAGACCTGATCAAGACATGAAGCCAAGGTGGAGCAGAATGTGCTTGATGCAGTGTTGGTGTCAAGGGTTAAGAAGTTACTGATGCTAGGAAGGGTATCTGTAACCAAGTCGGCAAAGAGTGTGTTAGAGAGGGCACTAAGATTGTGACGTACCTGAGATGTTTTACTGATGATCACGGGAGAAGGTGGAAGAGAGACAGAGAACTGTATGAAGAAGTGGTCTGATTCATGAAGTGGAGTGATGTGTATGTCAGAAGAGAGACATGAGCGCGTCATGATGAGGTTGAGCTGGTTGCCAGCCCGGTGGGTAGCTGAGGTGCGGAGTAGATGGAGGTCCAGGCTGGAGATGAGATCGAGGAACTCAGCGGCGTACGGTCGGTCTAAGTGAATGTTGAAATCGCCGAGGACAACAGGAGGACAACCACAAGAGGACAACCATGACATTTAACCGGTTCAGTGATTGACAGTGCATGGAATTCGAATGAGACAGTGTTTGATAAAAGTGTAAGAGGAGAGAATTTCCATTTGTGGGTAATAAGCAAACCTGTGCCACCTCCTCTTTTGCCAATACGAGGAGAGTGAGAGAAGTGGAAATTAGTTGAAAGGGCAGCTGGTGTCGCGGAATTCTCTGGGCGAATCCACGTCTCAGTGAGGGCTAAAACCTGAAGACCAGCATGAGCTGCAAAAGCAGGAATGAAATCAGATTTCTTGGTGGCTGACTGACAATTCCATAGTCCTGCAGAGAAGGTGAAGGGCTCACTTGTATTCACCTGCCGCAGAGTTCGCAGGTGTGCAAGAGTGTGCCTTCTCCTCTGAGGAAAGGAGCGTCTGTGAGAGGAGGAAATGACAGGGATGAACTGAAAACACATGCTGATGAGAAAGGTGTGAATGGAAAAGAAAATGAATTGATATGAATAGATATGATTGAAATGAGTTGCCTTGTCGTTGTCCTTGCTCGGTGGACTCGCGCAGGTAGACTCGCAGGTCTTTACACGAATAGGTCTTCACACGAGAGGCTGAATACGAGGGTCTGTCGCTTCCGCTGTCGCGTCAGCGTAACCACGGTTCTTATATAGCCCAGATGAAACTAGGTCACGCCCCCTCCGTAACAATCCCACGTTCAAAGCAAGGTGCAAATAGGTAATAGACCGAAACTAGAACTGAAACCAGTTATTCTAGATACAGTTATATGCTAACTAACCGACAGTAGTTTTAATATCTAGTAAAAGAACGCCCAAACAGACTATTCAATTTAACAACGATTAGGATAAAATATGGGTATTACCGTGACTCTAGGGGTGCCGACGCGCAGATCTACAATGTACAACAGGTGATATAAAGTTACAGCAGTTCCTTCCTACACGAGCGCCTGACTTGTTCTGACTTTTTTAGTGAAAACTGCCGATTTTTAAATGTTACCACCGGGACACGCCCCCTCCGGAACAATCCCACGTTCAAAGCAAGGTGCAAATAGGTAATAGACCGAAACTAGAACTGAAACCAGTTATTCTAGATACAGTTATATGCTAACTAACCGACAGTAGTTTTAATATCTAGTAAAAGAACGCCCAAACAGACTATTCAATTTAACAACGATTAGGATAAAATATGGGTATTACCGTGACTCTAGGGGTGCCGACGCGCAGATCTACGATGTACAACAGGTGATATAAAGTTACAGCAGTTCCTTCCTACTTGACTTGTTCTGACTTGTTTTTTCAATATATCTTATTCCATATCAGAGTTTTCGCCATAGTGCAGCATTTTGCGCTATGTACAGTATAGGTATATGAGTTTAAAGAGTCTTTAATAGCATATGAAGTGTTTATATGAATGCGGGAAGGGTTTATGACACCTTAATCATATAAAAAATACAATATTTATAATGCTGCTACATCACAGAGTCTCTGGAACACGATATGTGAGGGATTACATACATGTTCATTGCTTCAGTAATGGATTTATTCTGTCTGATTTCCCATCTTGGGAGTGGAGATTTGAGCACGCACACATTCACTTATGAAAAAAAGTCATAGGTTTAGTCAAATTAGTGTTAAAAAGTTAAATCCTTGGGTTGCAGGTATTTTATGATCAGTGTGTGTAAAAAGCGCTATATAAATAAATAACTTGAACTTGAATTAATTTTACATGTATCAGAATGTTCACATAATGTTCATACAGATGGAATTATGATTTAAGATTTATCTTGTTCACATAAATATTTCATTTAGATTTTTTATTATGGTTCCGAATCTTATTACATTCAGAAGTTGAAAAGTTACATTTAGTAATAACTGTTTTTTATGGTTGAAGGTTCTTTAATTGTCATATACGTGTTACAAACTTTTATATCATAAAATCCACAGTCCACGATGCATTTTATTTAATGTGTTCTAGCAAATACAACCACATCTAGCATTAATAAATGGTCCCTATGTCAGGTGTATTCACAGGACCTTCCTGCCACTTCTCCCATCGCTCAAAAATAAGTCGTGAGCATGAGAAAAGTAAAGTAAGAAAGCAATCAATTTTGCCATTCATGCTGTGAAACGCACATTTATACACTCATTGCTGACGTGAGCACACGTGCCCGGAGTGGTGGGCAGCCTTGTATACAGCACACGGGGAGCAATTGGTGTTAGGTGCCTTGCCCAAAGGCACTTCATACTCTGGTTATTACTTAAATGTTGTGCTTTATTAGCTCTAACTGCTGTTCTTTTTTGTTTCTATTGTGGTGTTACTAATTTCCTGGAGGTGTCGTCAGCTTTCTATCCATGGCTGAGCGGAAGCACTGCAGCTATGACAATTACTGGATAGAACCTGGATTTTTATGGGACTGGCAGTTCTGCAGGACCCCCTTAATGGACTTATAGAGTTTTTCAATTGTTAAATACAGGCCACCTGATCACCACACAATCTGTACATGACTGTCCTGATGCTGCCTGGCCACTCAAGGAGTCCCTCACTGAGCCTTGGTCCTCCCAATGTTTCTTTCTTAAGATAACAATATTACAAGAAGTTTTTTCTTGCCACTGTGGCTTCAGCTTGCTCTTGCTCTTTAAAAAAAATTGTATTAGACAAAATTATATTCATAACTCATAAAGAAATGCATGATTAAATTAACATGCCCAATAATCGTATATGTTTATATTATCAAAACGTGTAAAAACAAATATGCAGAAATCTGTGAGAGCTTTTAAAATGTCTATGGCTGTTAAGGAGATATTTTGAGTGATTCACTTAGAGACTACACTTTTGTGATGGATGATCGAAAAGCATGTCTGACAGCTCAGCCAGTCAGTACTAATTCATAAGTAGGATTAAGGATAATAATGAATGGCTATGGAGAAGTTTCCTGACTCATTGACCACAACACTAATGATAATTGATATCAGATGTATTCTGCAGTTCACTCAAAACTGAAGGCTTAAGGAGGCAAGTAAGATCTACTTGCATCCTGTTTGTTCTAGCTTCATTTCCACGCCAGCGTCTATGTATGATTTGTTGCACTTATATGCTTTGGGTGTAAGCAGAGGAATAAATGGGGGGATTATGGTTTAAGGATCAAAACATCGACGCAAAGCCAATGAGGTGAGGTTTAATACCATCTCGGTTGCAGTCTGTGTCTTCCTGGTTTGACAAAGCAGAGGGGATCATTACTGTCTAAATATGTGATCTATGCTACATAGGGATCTATTTCATAACATGGTATATTTGAATTTCTTTACAACTCAAGCTTGACGGTTCTAAAATTATTTGAAACCGTTTCATAAACTTGCTACTGAAAAAGAAATCAGTTGACCTTTACTAAATCGTAACTGGTGATACTCTTCCCTCTTACAGTCCAAAAACATGGATTCAAGGTGAATTTAATTCTCTAAATTGCCCATATAGTGTGTGTTTGTGTGTCTGTGTTTGTGTGAATGTCTCCTGAATGTAGCTGCCTAGTGCTACCCTGGATGAGCATGGAGAACCCCTATGACCGTTGCAGAGGATTAGTTGGAAGATTATTAATGAATAATACTGACTTTGCCGTCTCTGCGTGGGTTTTCCTGGGTTCACCAGTTTCCATCCACAGACATGGATTCAATGTGAATTGACTGCTCTAAATTGCCCCATGTAGTCTGTGTGTGAAGTAGTGTGTGCCCAGCGATATATTGGCTCCCTGTCTATGGTGTATCTGCACAGCGCCTAAAACATTCTCCCCTGGAAGGACAAGTGGAGCCCCACGCGACCCTACATTTACATTTACATTTAGTAATTTAGCAGACGCTTTTATCCAAAGCAACTTACAAATGAGAACATTACAAGTCAGAAGTTATGCAGAAAACCAACTCCTCTGTAAAATCATCAAACTTGATAGTTATTTGATACTGAGCCCCTCCCCCCACCCTAGTAGAGGATAGATAATAAATGAATGATACTGAGTGACCCCTGTGTCCGTGTGGATTTCTAGTTTCCTCACACAGTTAAAAAACATGGATTCAAGTTAAATTGACTGCTTTAAACTGCCCCCACGCAAACTTAGTAGAGGATTATGTTGAAGATAATACATGAATGAATGGGTACTGGGTGACGCCTTGTTCATGTGGGTTTTCTCTGGGTTCTCCTACCTCTCCCCACTTTTCATAAACATGGATGTAAGGTAAATTGGCTGGTTTAAATCAGCCAATTCAGAGGTGTGTGTTTGTATATATCTGAGTGAGTGAGAGTGTGTCCAGTAATTCACTGGGAAAGATAATGAAATGAGATGAAATACTGATTGAAAAATGTTTTTATTTTTCTATGGCCAAACTTTACAGATCTTAGATGACAATTATTTGGTCCAATATATTTTATGCCAGAGGAAACAAGGTTTGTGGTGATTAATATGTCCATCTTTCAGAGCCTGGGGATCTGTTGAATCTCAATCTGGGTGGAATTTTCATGGATGGAATGTTTCACACTGAGCAGACACATACAGTAGGGTGCCAATCTATCGCTGGGCACACACTCACTTACACGCAGACAGACTATATGGGGCAATTTAGAGCATTCAATTTATGTTGAAAACATGTTTTTGGACTGTGGGATGAAACCGAAGATCCTGGAGTGTTCCAACCTCTAAGCCAACGTGCCCCTTTAAACTTTTCATTACT
Source organism: Corydoras sp. C115 (assembly GCA_019802505.1). Classification (NCBI taxonomy): domain Eukaryota; kingdom Metazoa; phylum Chordata; class Actinopteri; order Siluriformes; family Callichthyidae; genus Corydoras; species Corydoras sp. C115. The sequence continues at coordinate 333,917 of JAFMOC010000078.1, read as the reverse complement.
TTAAAATTTAATAAATGATGTACCAATATATGATGTAACCAAAACCATAGACATCTGCTATGTTAGTATTATTATTTTTGTTGTTATTATTATAATTAGTTTCTCTAATTATTGCATTTAAAAACACCATTAGAATAGAATAGAATAGAATAGAATAGAATAGAATAGAATTTAACCTCAAATCTTTCAGATTAGCAAACTGTATAAACTTCTTTTTCACATTATGTTTCTACATTTTGGCTTTAATTTTTTTACATACATAATAACATGCATTTAGTTATGTAGCAATGCAATTGATGCATTAACCTTGTTGTAATACCTTCCATGGCTATGGGCCAGATGTTTATTTTATATTCCACCTACAGAATTTAAGGATGTCATACTATATATCCATCCATTATCTTCCGCTTTATCCTCTACTAAAGTCGTGGGGGGGTTCCCCATGCCTAGCCAGGGGAGAACGGTTAGGGCGCTGGGCAGATACACCAGGGACAGGGCACCAATCTAACCAATCTCGCTGGGCACACATTAATTCATACACATGCAAACACACTCTATATAGGGCAATTTGGAGAATTCAGTTGACCTTGATCCATGTTTTTGGACTGTTGGAGGAAACCCAGGTGGACATGGGGAGAACATGGAAACTCAATTCAATCTGTGATTTGAATTGGCTTATTGGCTGAGCCGTTGGTCTAGCCGTGACATTATTGAGAATAACACACATCTCTGACCACTTCACCTTCGTATTAAGGTGTGAAATACCATACCTTTTTTTAAATCATAAAATACAGATTAATATAAACAGTGTGCTGATTTCCGATGAGCACTAAACCTGTTGCAATATATTTTAGAATATTTTGTATTTTATTTTATATCTGTTGGGACCAGGAATCAAAGACTGATTCTTTTAAAAGAAGCCTATGACTGGCTCAAGATGCAGAGTCCTGGTTAAATGTATTTTAAATTCATTTTACTTTTATGTAAAACATGCAATTAAATAGTAATTGTGTGTTATTTTTGTACAAATAAAGAATACTTTGTACATTACATTACATTTCCATTTTGTCAATTAGCAGATGCTGTTATCTAAATCGATTTACAAATTAGAAAACAACACAAATCATTTGTTAAAGAAAAATCAGCTACACTGTATAATTATTAGAATCCGAATCAGAATTCTTTATTAATCCCCGGGGGAAATTACAGTTTTTACAGTTGCTACATTAGTCGTGTTTAAAAATACAAAAGCACAATAAAAAAAATTACATAAATGAATAACATAAAATTAAGCTAAAAGTACCAAAAATACACAATAAAGTAAAAGTAAATTGGCATGTGTACAGTGTGTTTTATATATATTAAATTTTAAAAATTTTAAATTGTGTCAGATGACAGTATAATATAATAATGCACATTTGACCATTCAAATATTTGATTACATTATTGCACATCAAAGTTGAAGTGTGTGAGTAGTTAAACAAACTGATTATGCAGTTGGATGGCCACAGGTAAGAATGACCTCCTGCGGCGCTGACTCCGCCTTACTGACAGAGTTGGAAAGATGATTCCACCATTGATCAGTGGTGAACGATACAGAGTGAGAATTAGCATGGAGTTTATTCTGGAAATACAGAGTAAAGGTAAGAAGGGGCAGATCCAGAGATTGTCCTGTAAATTAACCTTAGGTTTATGTAAAACATGCATTTAAATAGTAATGTTTTTTTTTTGTATAATTAAAAAATAATCAGTTGGTACATTTTGGCACTTTTTAAGTGTACTGCTTAATAGTTTGATGGCAAGTGCCCTTTAGTATAGGGAACAAAAAAGTCATATCTTTGTTTGCTACTGTATTGTAACAGTATCACTGATGTCACTTTACATTCCAAATTGACTGATTACAAGTACTTTTTTACACTCTAATATCTGATCATTGATTACAAACAGTAGGATGGTGTTGGATTTCTGAACTAGACTTTGGTGTGATGTGAAAGTCGAGCCGGAGCCAGCGTGTGTTTAGTGGCAGACCTGCTGGCACCAGAGCAGGGAGCATCCACTGCTGGCAGCTCTGAGTGACAGACTCTGTCATTAGGAGAGCTGATACTAGATCAGTAGTACAATTAATCACTGCACACCAGCAGAACACTATAACAAGTTCTGCACTTGCTTTGCCTTTGAGCCTCTTGCCACCCAGGTTCAGGAAAAATACCCAGAGCTCATTATGATACATTATGGTTTATAATTTTCTCTCTTCTTTGCTTAAACCGTGTCACTGTGAGTGAGTTGACCTCAAAGCTTAAATCCCCTGTTATCGCATTCCTTGGAATTCAACCAAGAAATAAATATATTTCTAAGTCTCTCATAGACAGGTCGAAAACAAATCCTAAACAAAAAGGTTACACAACAGTTTGAGTGACAGTGTGCGCCTCAAATTCTTTCCTGTCAGGAGAAAAATGTCTGTGTGTATGTGTTTATGTGTTAGCTTAATGACAAGGTCCTTCTCGGCAGATGTATAACCAGAGCCACAGAATGACGGCAGGAGCGTCCTTTCAGCGGCGTCTCAACTCCTTAGGCCATCTATGCAATTTCTGTTATTACAAGGCTATGTGGGGCATTCTGGAGCCTTTGCAGAATAAGCATGTCTATTTGATTAGACAACAACAATGAGAAGACAGTCTGGGGCACAGTGAAAGAAAATAAAAAGGATGCCTGGAGGCAGCCAAAGACCTGAATAATGAATGATACATCAAAGGCAGCACTAAATTACTGGTTCATTAGTGGAGACACTGGCCTCCAAAATTGCATGATTTCTTCCTGTTCAAGACTGAAACCGTGATAGAGGCAGGCTGTGAGGCACAGGGGCAGGGGCTGACAGCAAATTCCAGCAACCCAACACTCCCTCAGTTGGGCCCACTTCCCAAACATCCATATTATGTCCTTAAATTTTCATTTGTCAGTGCCTACCTTCCTGCTAGAGGCATTTGGTTTACTTTAAACAGAGTAATTTTTTATTTAACCCCCCTCTCTCCACTTATATCTACTTACTCAGGCTTTAAATAACCAAATAATCCTGTGGAAACAATGAGCTGTACTTTATAAGAAGGCAATTATATAATTATCTATTATCTTCCGCATAAACATTTATCAGGGTCACGGGGGGTGAGGTCCCATGTTCATCCTGGGGAGAACATTTCGGGCGCTGGGCAGATACACCCAGATTACCTTGATCCATGTTTTTGGACTATGGAAAGAAACTAGAGAAACCAAAGGAAACCCACATGGACACAGGAAGAACATGGCTGAGAGGCGAATGAGGCTTACCATATATTATACATACTATAACTTTGAATTGTTGATATTGATATGTTCACATTTTTGAAGTTTCAAGTTTCAGGGGCAAAATCAGTGAAAAAAAAATCATTTATAATGGTATAAATTTGAAATGTAATTTCAACAGTGCGGAACAGTGGCTTTTCCCGGTTCAAATCCCCACCTGGATGGAGTTTCCATGTTCTCTCCGCGTCCGCGTGCGTTTCCTCCGGGTTCTCCTGTTTCCTCCCACAGTCCAAAAACATGGATCAAGTCAATTGAGTTCTCCAAATTGCCCCATGTAGAGTGTGTTTGTGTGCGTGTCTGTGTGTGTGAATGTGTGCCCAGCGATAGATTGGCGCCCTGTCCTGGGTGTATCTGCCCAGCGCCCAAAACGTTTCTCCCCTGGATGGGCATAGGGAACCCCCCCCCGTGACCCTAATATGGGATAAAACGGAAGATAATGAATGAATGAATTTTCAAACACTCATATTACATTCTGTACATTTTTATACATTTTTCTTACCTTACCTTATATTATAGCTATTGTGGTTAAGAAATCAGCCTTGCGAACAGAAGGTCCCAGGTTTGATTTCCTGTTTCATCAAGTACTATGGCTGAAGTGCCAAGGCACCTAACCTAATGAATGAATGAATCCCCTAGTGGGAATTTGCAGTAATCACAGGTGCACCATTTATAGTATTAGAATATACAGAAGAAGAAGAAGAAAGAATAAAGGACATTGTACTATTGGTAATAATAAGTGCATCCAGATTTAAAAAGCAGAAGAATAAACTTTAAATTTTAAGTTCAAGTACCAAATTTAAATACAAAATAGGAATTAAAATATATAATATTATATAATAAAAAAGAGTAATTGGTAAAGTGGCAAGTTAAATATATTAAAATGAAAATATTAAAATATATACGCTGAGTCAGCACTGGGGATCCATGTTCGAATCTCAAACTGGAGTTTCTTTGTTTTCCCCGTGTCCATGTGTTTTTTTCTCTGGGTTCTCTGGTTGGCTTTCACTGTCCAAAAACATGGACTCTAGGTAAATTGACTGATTTAGATTGCCCCTTATAGTCTGTGTGTGTGTCTGTTTGAGTGAGTGTGCCCATTGATTGCCATCCTGCCCTGGGTGTAGTTCCCGAAAAGTTGTTCCCTGGATATAATGACCCCAATAAAGGATCAAGCAGAAGAGACTGATTAACAAAGTATACAAGTGATACAGGGACTATGGAGGAATAATGAAAAATACTGGAATTAAAAGTGTAATGTTAAAAAAAGTTAATATCAGTGCTGTTGAAGGATCTGGTGGAATTTGGAGTGGTTGGTAGAAACATAGCTCTTCCAATTTCAACTGACTGCAACATGGCATCTATTAACACATAACCTGAAGACAGTGTAAGTGATCTACAGAAGTGGAAGTGATCTACATTTGCCTACAGTGCTTACACACAGATGAATTCGTCCTCATTTAATCCATCCATGTAGTAAAACACACAAAAAAATTTAGCGGTCAGAGAAATGTAGACGTGATTAAAATGACAGTGTCATTGGGCCATTATGAAATTCTTCCCTGGCTGAGTTTTTAAAACACTGGTGTTAAAAAAGGAATAAATTATATATTACGATGAGAGTCTGCAAAGAAAAATACAAGAACAATTTCAGCTGTAAAAAGGGCACGATGGCTTTATATAACTGGACCACAGACTGGCACTGGCATTGCTTGCTCTCCAACTACACTGCTCATAACTATCTCTTATCATGTAAGGTGGATTGCGACAGCAGAGGAGTGAAACCTTAATTTACATGTCTTTCTGGTGCCTCAAACCACAGGTCGGGATGCCTATCCCCAAAACTATGTTTAAAATGCCTGGTATTCATTCTGCATTACAGGCTCCATAAAATATGCTGAGCAGCTAATTATCGGTGGAAATGACCGTGTGCCGCATATGGTGTGTAAAACAGACTTTCCTTCTCTCTTTCTCGGGCCAAGACATATCTCCTGGCACTAGCCACATGCATGTGTGTGGACAGTTCACCAAGTAGGAATAGCACACTAAACACAGCTGTGCTTACTAAAGGAGACAGGAGTTCAAACATCCTTTTGCTGCCTTCACTTAGTCACATATTGTCCATCTGTTAAGAGCTTTTAAGTGAAGGGAGCTCTCTCTCTAAACAAAAAGGAGTCATCAGGGCCTGGAAGCATGACTCCACGGTGACTGCATCTTCTGCTCCGGCCTGACAGCAGGAAATGAGACCTTGATGACAAAATAAATGACAAAATGTATAATCAGAAATCCATTAGAGACCTTCGAAAACATATACCAGGAGAGGGATGTGCATAACGGAAGTTGTTTATGCTACATCAGGAATCACCGTTGCTTCAGATTATGATGGAACGTTTGTGCATCTAATGCCAAGAGTCAAAAAACCTGCTGGACAATACGTGCAGAAGGACATTTAACAAAACAAAAACAAATGTGTGTTTTCACAAATAAGAAGGAGAACCACTGAGTAAAGAATAAGCAGGGAAGAAAAACAGGATTATTACAGCTAATGGGCTTGTTCTTTATAATTAACTCGGGAGAGGTCAGAAGGGGTTTCCATACGATTGGCGCCACACTCTGCTAGTACCACAAGCATGTCAATTTGCTTCGTGACAACTTAACTTCTTAAATTTTTAACTAGGTTTTGATTATAGTTGTTTATCTCAAGAAGATTTTATTATGTTCTATGTTAGCAGAGGTTTAAAGCTGAAAAATTGATAATGATTATAATCTTCATTTGCATACCAACATATCCTCAGAAATATATAAAATCAAGGTCAAAATCATAATAAATTGAAGTCTCCTTTTTAAAAATTGTTGGCCTTTGCAGAAAATTTTAGACACAGTAAAATTTAAACCTCAGAGATGTTGCTTCCATTTCGACCAAATCCTTTAAATAGCCTGGTGGCGCCAAGCTCATTAGGGTTTAGGATTACAGAAATGTCCTTTAAAGCTGTCTATGGTCCACCACAGACCAAACATTATGGTTTTACAGGGTCATCACACTGTTGTGTTGGGAAACATTATGCTTCTCATGAAGACAAGGTAAATAACATAGTTTATTTATAATATGTATTTTCCAAATATTGCAATCCCAACGCATCTAACTTGTAATTTGCTGATACCTGATTTTCTAATATATTGTCTAACAATGGCTGCCTCTAGATGGCACTAAAACACCAATAATTTCAGAGGCAGCATAAATAACTAAAGAGCTACCTCTAGATGGCAACCACAAAAGAGTTAAGTCGACGTTCATTCATTCATTATCTTCCGCTTAATCCTCTTCTAGGGTCACGGTGGGGTCCCCCATGCCCATCCAGGGGAGAAAGTTTCGGGCACTGGGCAGATACACCCAGGAGAAGGTGCCAATATATCGCTGGGCAAACATTCACAAACACATGATTTAAATAATTTAATTTACCTTAAATACATTTTTTTGGACAATGGGAGGAAATCGGAGAACCCAGAGGAAACTCATGTGGACATGGGGAGAACACTGAAACGCCACTCAGATTAGCAATCAAACCTGAATCTCCAGTGATAAGAGGCGAACATGCTAAACACTCTACCACCGTGCTTCCCCTGACACTGCTACCTTATTTTAATAATAATAATAATCATTCATTCACTCATTAAGTTCCACTTAATCCTTTAATAGAGTCGCGGTGGGGTTCCCCATGCCCATCCAGGGAGAAAGTTTTGGGTAGTGGGCATATTTACCCAACAGAGGGCGCCAATCAATTGTTGGGGTCACACTCAGTCACACACACAAACACACACACACACACACACACACACACACACACACACACACACACACACACACACACACACACACACACACACACACACACACACACACATAAACACACTATATGAGGCAAATCAGAGCATTTAATTTGCCTTGATTCTATGTTTTTGAACTGCAGGAAGAAAACCAAAGAACCCAGAGGAAACCCATGCAGACACGGAGAGAACATTGAAACTCCACCAAGATTGGGAAATGAACTTGGATCCCCAGCAATGAGAGGCGAATGTGCTAAACACAACAGCAACATGCTGCTCCAACACTGCTATCTCATCTGGCATTTCACCTCTTCACCCATCTCATCATTAATGGGGAGTATGGCACTGAATTGATGCTGTTCTGGGGAGCCCTCTCAATTATGTAGAGTCTGCAGTATCTGCCTTGCCACTGTCTATTTGTCTTGCCACTGTCACTTCAGCTTGCTCTTTTGGGGATTCATTCAATCATTCATTCATTATATCCAGGGAACAATGTTTCAGGTGCTGGGCAGATACTTCCTGGATAGGGCGCCAGTTTTTTGCTGGCACATACTCACTCACATACACAGACTATATAGAGGCAATTTAGAGCAGTTTACCTGTAATCCATGTTTTTGGTCTGTGGAGGGAAACCAAAGAACTGAAAGGAAACACGCAGACAAGGGGAAAACATGGAAACTCCACCCAGATTGGGAATAGAACCTGGATCCTCAGCGATGAGAAGCGACCGTGCTGCCATACTGCCAACTCAATAATATTAATCTTTCATTCATTATATCCAGAGAACAACATTTCGGGCACTGGGAAAGTACGTCCAGGACAGGGCGCCAGTAATTTGCTGGGCACATACTCACAGACAATATAGGGGCAATTTAGATCAGTTTACAAGTAATCCATGCTTTTGGACTGTGGGGGAAACCGAAGAAACTGAAGGAAACACACACGGACAGACACACTCTCCCAGTTGGGCCGGAAGGACTGAAAAGTGACTGTTGGGTTGTTGATATCGGATAAGTGTGTGCTGGTGTTTCACCTCTTCATCCACCTCATCATTAATATCATTAATAATTCCTGGGAGCCCTTTCAACTTAGTAGTGTCTGCAATATCTGCCCCTTTTAGTTCTGCTGCTCTAGTCAGTGATGCCGGCATCACATGCTGCACTGTGAAAATCAATTACTTATTACTTAAATGCTGTGCTTTATCAGCTCTAACTGCTTTTCTTGTCTGTTTCTTTTGAGGTGTTTGCCAGTTTCCTGGAAGTGTACTCAGATCTTAATCCATGGCTCTGCCAAAGTACTGCGGCTACGACGATTACTGGATGGAACCTGGATATTAATTGGACTGGCGGTCATGCAGGACACCCTCAATGGACTTACATATAGTTTTCCAGTTGTTAGAGTTTTTCCATTTGTTAAATACGGTCACTTGATCTTGACACAATCTGTACATGGCTGTCCTACACCATTGATGCTGCCTGGCTTCTCAAGGAAGATGAGTCCCCCACTGAACCTTGGTCCCCTCAAGGTTTCTTCCTTAAAATAACAATATATCAGGGAGTTTTTTCTTGCCACTGTGGCTTTGGCTTGCTCTTTGGGGGTTTAAAGGCTTTTAACTCTGTAAAGCTGCTTTGTGACAATGTACTGTTGTAAAAAGTGCTATATAAATAAATCACTTGAAGTTGAAGTTGAATAACAAAATATGATTTCATATTTTATTCTTATAATAAAATAATTAATCTGTCATGTATTCAAATCAAAATACAGTTGCCATACCACTGAAACCTTCATTCATTCATTAATTTATTCATTACCTTCTGCTTAATCCTCTACTAGACTCGTGAGGAGATTTCTCATGCCCATCCACGAGAGAATGTCTCGAGCACTGTGCAGATACACCAAGGACAGGGTGCCAATCTATCGCCGGGCACACACTCACTCACACATACACACACACACACGCTATTTGGGGCAATACAATTTACCTTGAATTCATGTTTTTGGACTGTGGGAGGAAACCGGAGAACCCTTCAAAACCATCACAAAACCATGAAAACCAAAATTTAAACCTGGATCCCCAGCAATGAGAAGCAAACATGCTTACTGCTAAACCGCTGTGATGCCCTATCATATTGTTATATATATATATATATATATATATATATATATATATATATATATATATATATATATATATATAGGGCAGCACGGTGGCTTAGTTGTTAGCACGTTCACCTCTCAGCGCTAGGGATTCCTGGTTTGAATCCCCATCTGGGTGGAGTTTCCATGTTCCCCCCGTGTCTGCGTGGGTTTCCTCCGGGTTCTCCGGTTTCCTCCCACAGTCCAAAAACATGGATCAAGTCAAGATAATGCGGGAGATAATGAATTAATTAATGAATATATATATATATATATATATATATATATATATATATATATATATATATATATATATATATACATATATATATATATATATATATATATATATATATATATATATATATATATATATATATATATATGAATATATATATTCGTGTCGATCCATCCATCGCTGGGCACACACTCACTCACACAGACACATACACACTCTATATGGGCCAATTTAGAGAACTCCATTAACTTGATCCATGTTTTTGGAATGTGGGGGGAAACCGGAGAACCTGGAGAAACCCACGCGTACATGGGGAGAATATGGAAACTCCACCCAGATGGGGATTTGAACCGGGAATCCCTAGCACTGAGAGGCGAACATGCTAACCACTAAGCCACCACCATATATATATATATATATATATATATATATATATATATATATATATATATATATTTGATCATTTAGCAGACGCTTTTATCCAAAGTATCCCAACTTGGTTGAGTTGATCACAACAACCCTGGAGCCATGAGGGTTAACGGTCTTGCTCAAGATTAAGGACCCACATTGGTAACTTCAGTGGACCTGGGATTTGAACCTAAAGCCTTTAGATTAATAGACCAACACCCTAACCACTGAGTCACACCACACATTATGCATATTATTTTATATATACTGTAAGTACATATAGTCTATGTTTTGTCAGTAGCCCCGGATCAAATGAGAGTCACCGTCAGCTGTTTGTGCTTTTAAGCTCTGTGTGTGTGTGTGTGTGTGTGTGTGAGAGAGAGAGAGAGAGATCCGTATCGGGAGTAAAGTTACCGCAATAACTGTATGTTGTCTGTAAAGAGCAGCTTCTCAGCTTTCAGAAACCGTCAGAATTTTTCTGAAGGCGCAAACTGTCGAAAGGTTACGGTATTCATGCTTTTGAAGCAGATTCATGCTGAAGCTCAGGTTCGTTTATTCAAAAGATTTCTTTTGCCAGAACCATCATTTATTACAACTAAATGTGCTATCCTCTGCTAACAGAAATATTTCATGTTATTTGATTTTATCCAATATAACTAATAAATGATCAAATAATAAATGAAAAAAATGAATGTAACAACAGTTTGAAAATGGATAAATGCCCTCATGAAAGGGCACTTTTTAAAGAGGACAGAAGGGGGGGAATAAGGGATCTGGGCCAAAGCCCCTGATGTTTCTAAACCCTAAAAACGCCCATGGTTATGGCTGTTCACAAACACAAAATAACAGCACCACCTAATGGCAGCTTCGTTGTCACAACAGGCAATCATGAACTGTGGTCTTCAGTGATGAATCGTGAATCTGCATTGGGGAAGGTGATGACGATCATACATTTGTTTGGTGCAGGTCCACTGAAATTTATGAAAATTACTGAAGACAAGATTTAGTTTTACAGTTATTGATGATACGGGTAGTGTATCAGGTAAATGCACAGATGCTGACAGTCATTACATCTTCAAATACATACCAAGTTCGGATACATTTTTTAATTCCAAAATTTAAAAGGGTTGGTGATGACGACATAAGGCAAAGGACATGGAAAACTCTGTCCAAAAATACTGTCTGATATTCTGATAAAATCAAGGTATGAGTAGTTGAACCCAAAGACAAAATTAACAAAACTTCTAACACTGTGTTAAACCTTGATAACTCCTTAATCAGACCCAGTTTGTCAATAAATAATCTTGGTGTCATTATTGATTCAGATCTCTCCTTTACGAAACACATTAGCAATATTACTAGAATAATAGAGTAGTTGTGAGAGGGAGTGCATTATTCTGAATAAATCACGGGAAAGAGGTGTTATTTGGCACGACACATAGCAAAGTAAATTTACACCTCTTTCCAGTAATTTATTCTATTGTGAATTTATTCTATTGTGAATTTATCTAGTATTTGTAACCGTTTTATAAAAGTAATGAGGCACTGGAGGTTTTACATTATTATGCAAAACCTCCAGTGCCTCATTACTTTTATAAAACGGTTACAAATACTATACAATAACACTAACACTATGATAACACTATAATATAAAAACAAGTTTTGATACATAAATGAGACTTGTCTTCCACACCGAAAGTCTGGTTTTTAGTACAGTGAACGCGGATCGCTGTTTGGCAGGTTTCCGTTTCATCTAACATTTAAATACTGCCATTTAGTGGTCAAGTTACAGAACACAGTTTTAAAAATATCGGGAAAAATGTATTTTATATCACACATTAATATAAATATATCATATTTATATTCACATTGATATGTCAGAGGTCAGAGGTGTGCATTATTGTCAATAATATAACGGCTGGGCAAACAACTCAGCCAATCAGATTTAAGGACCGGAACTACTAAATTAATATGACATTCAAGAGAACTAATAATTCATTCATTCATCAATTCATTCATTGCCTTCCTCTTAATTCTCTACTAGGGGGGATTCCCCAAGCCATCTAGAAGACAAAGTTTCAGGCACTGGGCAGATACACCCAGGACAGAGCACCAATCTATCGCTGGGCACACACTCACTCACACAATCACATGCTATATGTTGAAATTTGGAACATTCAATTTACTTTGAATACATGTTTTTGGACTGTGGGAGGAAACCCACGCAGACATGGGGAAAACATGGAAACCTGAATCCACACACCCTACTAATTCATTGTAGTTCAAATCACATTCTTGTTTTTTAAGTTTTCTTATGTAAGTGAGCCAAGGTCTTGAGTGAGTTTGTGTGGCGCGAGGTTGTGATGAGTCTGTGTACGGGAAGCATGGATGGGATGCAGATTAGCTTAATTGGAACACCTGCCATTAATTTATTAGTGTGTGAATTATCTCTCCTTCTGTAAGCAGTAAAAAGAGGTCTGAATCGGACAGGAGAGAGTGGGAGAGCGAGAGAGAGAGCTAGATAGAGCTGACACAGCGTACTGTGTATGTTGGTTAAAGAGCTTGAACAACTGTAAAGCCCAGTATTGTTTTTCATTTACACATTCATTCATTATCCTCTAGTAGGGTGGGGGGAGAACATGGAAGAAAACTCCACCCAGATTAGGATTCGAACCTGGATCCCCAGCACTTAGAGGCAAACATGCTAACAAAGACCCTCCCCCCGCACGACACTAGTAGAGGATAATGAATGAATTAATGTTTTTATCAAACCTATGAATAAATGAATGGGGCCATGATACATGGATCGGTTGCTCTGTGGATACACTTAATTACTATTATTTTTAAAATACAGTTTAAGCTATGCTGTGGCATATTAACGGCTCATGATGATGATATGAGACGAATATTGATCAGGCTGTTGCAACAGGCCAAACAAACCAATCAATTGCCAAGTCATAAGTTGAAGAACATGATATATGTTGAAATTTGGAACATTCAATTTACTTCGAATACATGTTTTTTGACTGTGGGAGGAAACCCACGCAGACATGGGAAAAACATGCAAACCTGAATCCCCAATATATCATTTATAATATAATCCACTTTGTCTTACAAAGGCTTATGAGTTTTTCCAATTGTTAAATACAGGTCACCTGACCACCACACAATCTGTACATTAGTGTCTTACACTGTTAATACTGCCCGGCTGTTCAAGAAGGATGAAGCCCCCACTGAGCCTTGGTCCTCTGTCAACTGTAGCTTTACAGGCTTATAACACTGTAAAGCTGCTTTGAGACAATGTACTATTGTAAAAAGTGCTCTAAAAATAAAAAACAATTATTACTTACTTATGTACTTACTTATGTACTTAATATGACTTGGTGGTTATGTATGTACATCTATGGACATTAACAAAGGCTTATGCCAAGTGTCAGTAAGCATTATTAATACTTTATAAAGCTTTATAAACGGGTTAATGATGCATTATGAATATCAGATTCAGGTAACGTGTTACGAATAATAATAATAATAATAATAATAATAATAATAATAATAATAATAATAATAATAATAATAAATATAGCTGCAAGCAGTGATAACGGGGTGCAATCTAGATAGAGATGGTCTGGACAACATGGCAGTAGGAAGTATACTGTGCAGTTGTGACTGGGTGACTATAGACTGCAGCCGTACACAGGTAGTGTCTGTGTAACATGTACATATGCAGATCTGTGTGAATGACTGTAAGCGCTATATTCATATGTACGTACATACATACAGTACATACATGTCGTCACACATTTGACATGTTTTTGTGCACCTCAGTGGCCCCTTAAGGACTACATTAACCAAAATTGGTGTGCATCATTGCAGGGACATGTCAGGTGTAGTAGTGAAATTAGGACTTTATGAGGTGAACTGCTAATGAGTTATAGCACTTTAGCCAAGACATGGTAATCACGCTAATGACTAAGTAATAGTTAAAATAACTGGAAGTGAAAAAGTTGAATGTTTTTAAATTATTATATACCTAGATAGGTAGGGCATGGTGGCTTAGTGGTCAGCACATTCGCCTCTCAGCACTATTTTTTTTTAAATACACTTTGAGATATGGTTGACCACCCCAGCTCCTAAATAATAAAACTATCTGGTAACTTTGAATCCAGTATTCAAAAAGCTTTATAGCATTTGTCATAAGTCTTTGTTAATGTAGATTGCTAAAATCACAGTAATGTCCTCATGTTGGCTTAGTGGTTAGCACTTTTCAGGCACTGGGCAAACACCCAGAACAGCATGCCAATCTATCGCTGGGCACACTCACTTTTCTTTCCACTGTCACTTCGGCGTGCTCTTTGGGAGTTTAAAGGCGTATAACACTGCAAAACTGTGTTGTGACCACGTACTATTGTAAGAAGCACTCTATAAATAAATGACTTACTTACTTTATACTTTACTTTAATAACACTTTATGAGTCTGGTTATGTATGTACATCTATGGACATTAACCAAGGCTTATGCCAAGTGTCAGAAAGCATTATTAATATTTTATAAAGCTTATAAATGGGTTAATGATGCATTATGAATACAGGATCCAGGTAACGTGTTACCAATTATTCATTCATTCATTATCTCCCACTTTATCCTCTATTAGGGTCGCGGTGGGGTTCCCCATGCCCATCCAGGGGAGAACGTCTCGGGCGCTGGGCAGCTAGACCCAGGACAGGGTGCCAATCCATCGCTGGGCACACACCTGGGCCGCCACCAATTATGGTAATAATAGTAATAATAATAATAATAATAATAATAATAATAATAAAAAAAATAAATAAATAACAATCTATGTTGTTTTAGATGTGCTTTGCTGAAGGTATTTTTTTTTCGGGCTCCCAAACTGTGCTCCTCCATGATCATAAGTTGGGGCATTTTTTTTTATTTTTTTTTTATCACCGGCCTCTTCTATCCCAATTGTATCTGATCTTTTTCACTTTTTGAATTACTCCAATGTGGGACTAATAAAGGTATATCAATCAATCAATCGATAATAATAAAATAAAAAAATAAATAAATGATTATTATTATTATTATTAATAATAATAATAATAATAATAATAATAATAATAATAATAATAAGGCGATGGATTGGCGCCCTGTCCTGGGTCTATCTGCCCGGCGCCTGGGACGTTCTCCCCTGGATGGGCATGGGGAACCCCACCGCGACCCTAGAAGAGGATAAAGCGGGAGATAATGAATGAATGAATGAATGAATAATAATAATAATAATAATAATTATTATTATTATTATAATAATAATTATAATAATAATGGGCGGCACAGTGGCTTAGTGGTTAGCACGTTCGCCTCTCAGCGCTAGGGATTCCCAGGTGGAATTCCAATCTGGGTGGAGTTTCCATTTTCTCCCTATGTCCGCACGGATTTCCTCCGGGTTCTCCGGTTTCCTCCCACAGTCCAAAAACATGGACCAAGGTCAATTGAATTGCCCCATATGGAGTGTGTTTGTGTGAGTGAGTGTGAGCCCAGTCATAGATTGGCCCCCTGTCCTGGGTGTATTTGCCTAGCGCCTGAAACGTTCTCTCCTGGATGGGCATGGGGAATCCCCCCGCGACTCTAGTAGAGGATGAAGCGGAAGATAATGGATGGATAGATAATAATAGTAATAATAATAATTCCTGTTCTCCATACTGAACAGAGTAACATGCGAATGTGATGGAGGAGCGTGAGCATGCGTGACGCACACGTCGCTGACTGGTCCGCGCACTGCGCACGTTCAGCACAGACGCGCCGTGGGAGCTCGTGGAGCTGCTGCTCTGTGGCGAGCGAGTGCTGGATCCGAACCGATACGCCGCGTGGCCTCACTGTAATGCGATTACTCCGACGTCTTTGGGGATTTGCGAGTCATCCCGTAAAAGCGGCGCCGCAGTCCGTGAGGACCAAACGCACCCTTCCGAGCATTTAAAAATCAGCCACCTTAACGATTGGAACCGCGTAACCGAGCATCGAGGCAGCCTATGGAAACGTTCCAAAGAGGGCGCTGGTGCTGGTGTGAGGAGGACCATAAGAAACCACTTTAATTTCGAGGACGGGTCCCCGACTTTCCAGCCCATCTTGGTAAGGATTTCTATTTTTAAATGTTTTAAAGTGATGATTACTATAATACTAGATAGGAGCTATTAATCGACACAAAACAAATTCAAGTCTTACATGAATATTCCTTGGAAAAACGGACGTTTATTTCATGGCATCAGTGCATCTGCTGCTTGCACTTAACACACACACACACACACACACACACACACACACTTTAATGCAATTATGCAAAGTATCACACTGGCTTATATGGTCATAGCATCACTGTAAGCCATTTTTCCAAATTGAAGATACTTGTTTAATATATTCTTTATACTTACAACTCTTAAGATTTTCCATTTCTTCTAAACATGTCACATATTTAAACAATAAATAGTTCCTAACTACAACCGGTTGCATGTAGATGGATGTAAGCAAAGGCCTGGGGATTCTAAAGCAGCTTATCCAATTAGTTCCAAGATCCTCCACCAATCTGTTGCCCTCTTATAGTTGAAAGTACTGAAACTGAATGAGTGAAATGGTGAGCTGGTATGTAGAATGTAATGATGTGACGTCAGAACAATGTGTAGTATGGAAAGCATAAATTAACCACTGTTTTATTAGGCTATTGTTGCATTGCAGCGCAAACATAGCCGCCAATAGATCGCTGGGCATGCTCACTAACAAAGACACACAAACAGACACACGGTCTATTGGGCAATTTAGAGCATTCAATTTACTTTGAGGCGACACGGTGGTGACACTTAGTGATTAGCACATCCACCTCTCAGCGCTGGGGATACAGGTTCGAATCCCAATCTGGGTGGAGTTTCAATGTTCTCCCTGTGTCCACGTGAGTTTCCTCCAGGTTATCCGGTTTCCTCCCACAGTCCAAAAACATGGATTCAAGGTAAATTTAATGCTCTAAATTGCCCCATAAAGAGTGTGTTTGTTTGTGTGCGTTTGTGTGAGTGAGTGTGCACAGCGATAGCAAAACACAGCTAATTTACTTAAACAAGACTAATAAGTAAATGAACTGAGAACAAACTGAGGACTCAGATAAATATGAAACGAAGTGGGAAGTCCTTACACTGGTTCTGATTGGCTGAGCCATTTGTCCAGCTGTGACATTATTTAAAATAACACACACCTCTGACTGCCTCACATTTGTATCATATATTACATACAGTTGGTCATTTAGCAGATGCTTTTATCCAAGACGACTTATACAGTAGGTATCCCAACTTGATCGTTGAGGTCAGAGTACAGGGTTGGTACAGCATCCCTGGAGCAATGATGGTTAAGGATCCTGCTCAAGGATCCACATTGCTAACTTCAGTGAACCTGGGATTTGAACCCACAACCTTCAGATTGATAGTCCAACACCCTAATCACATATCAGTGCATTGTATGCAATAAAATAATTTCCCAGATGCTTTTTAATAAACTGTGTTATGTAATTTGGCCACTAGTTGGTAGTATTTTAGTATTTTAGAAAACGGAAACATGCTTTTATGATCAGGCTTACATTAAAAACTGAATAATTATGTCACGGAAGTCCAGTTCATTACAAATAAGATCAATCAGATCAATAATGCAAACGCTCTCATTCCTTATTGATGAATTAAGTGTGGGATGGATCTTTTGTAGTAACTTTAGTAACTTTTTAATAAACGTTGGGTCATTTTTTTTTACATCAGTGCTATTTAATAAATTAATAAATTAAAGTTGCTTGGGATCAAGTTTCCATGTATTCCTAATGTCCACACGGGTTTTCTCTGGAGTTTCTGGTTTCCTCCCACAGTCCAAAAACATGGATTCCAGGTAAATTGAATGCTCTCAATTGCTCCATCTAGTGTGTTTTTTTGTGTGTCTGAGTGAGTGTGCTTAGTGATAGATTGCCGTCCTTTCTCGGATGTATCTGCCCAGCAATTGAAACGTTCTCTTCTGAATATGCATTGGGGAACCTCCCATGACCCTAGTAGAGGATTAAGTGGAAGAAGTAGGTTCTCTACTATTATTAAGTTGTCTTGAATATCGTATTAATAAATTTAAAAAAACAGATTAAACTTTTTACAAACTACTTTATGTTTGATAATATAACTTAGAAGGATAGGGGATTAGAAAAATATAATATATGAATGAATTAGTAGGTTCTCTACTATTAGTAAGTTTTCTTGAATGTTATATTAATTTATTCTAAAAAATCTAAAATTTTACAAACTAATTTATCTTTGATGATATAACTTTAAAGGATTAGTAAAGGATACATAATGAATAAAAAGCCTGAAGCAGTACACCATTTTCGAGATGTGCTCTTAGAGTCAAGAAACTTGTGTGGTTCTTGTTCATTGCCAAGAAAATTTAAATGTATCTGTCATCTCTGTTCGCTATTCCGCACTTTCTTTAAAATCTTCTCAAGTTTATTTACCTTTGTTTTCACCTCCTAGGGATTCCCGGTTCGAATCCCAATCTGGGTGGAGTTTCCATGTTCTCCCCGTGTCTGCGTGGGTTTCCTCCGGGTTCTCCGGTTTCCTCCCACAGTCCAAAAACATGGATCAAGTCAATTGAATTCTCAAAATTGCCCCATATAGAGTGTGTATGTGTGAGTGAGTGTGTGCCCAGCGATGGATTGGCGCCCTGTCCTGGATGTATCTGCCCAGTGCCCGAGATGTTCTCCCCTGGATGGGCATGGGGAACCCCACCGCGACCCTAATAGAGGATAAAGCGGGAGATAATGAATGAATGAATGAATGTTTTCACCTCTTTTGCTCTTTTGCTCAGATGACTCGAAACAGTAAGCAGAGGGAACATTCTTACTTGATTTGTTGATTTGTTGTGACATATTTTTGAACAGAAACCAAACCAGAAGAAAAGCACTCATCATATATGTTAGCTTTTTTAACTGAACTTGTCTAATATTTTGGCCTAAAAAAAGAATATACAATGTCGCTGTTTCATATTGTCCTGTTTCAAAATGTAATACAACTTAAAAAAATTCTGACAGAGAAGCTGCTCTTTACAGCCAACATACAGTTATTACGGTGACTTTACTCCCGATACTGGTGAAAAATATGTCTCCTCACACACACACACATACACACACACACACACACACACACACACACACACACACGCACACTCACACAACAACACACACACACACACACACACACACACACACACACACACACACACGCACACTCACACAACAACACACACACACACACACACACAGGTGTTTGGAAGCACAAACAGCTGACGGTGACTCCATCGTACGATCTCGCTGCTGAAGGAGAGGTGGCCAGAGAAAGCTGCTGTCATTTGATCCGGGGCTACTGACAAAACATCTGGGGCTATAGCCCTGAAAGTCCAGGTCTAACGACGCCCCTGAATGAATGAAAGGTCTTTCACATTAGCAATATCAAAATAATGTTTTAATTAACACAGAATGTGGATTATGTAATACATTACATATTCCACTGTTTTAGGATAGTTTTAGACATGGTGGTCTAATGGTTAGCATGCCCAACGATGGATTGGCACCTTGTCCTGGGCCCAAAACCCCTTTATCCCCCCTACCTCAATAGAAGATTAAGAGGAACATAATGAGATTAGACATACAGACTTAAAACCCTTTGAGCTGGTTTGGGGTGAACTGCACAGAAGAGTGAAAGCTAAGCTACTTACAAGTACAAGTGCTACTGTACAGGTGCCACAAATTTATGGAAATTCAGATTTGGGAAGAATTTTCACTTTCTGAAGAATATTAGATTTCTTGTATTATTATTGTATTGTGTATTCAGCTGTTATATCTGGTAAAAGTTTTTGGTGTTAAATACATATTGCTCCAGTGTAGGGGTATTGATGCGAATGGATTCAATATTGATTCTTCAAGCCAATGCTTAAATGATTTTCAATATTTAAGAATTATCCAAGATTTGATTCAATACGATCCAATATTCAATACTTTTTACCTCAAATCTGTTAAGAAAATCAACAGCTATTTAATGAGATAAAGAAGCCGTATTTTATTTATTCATTGTCTTCCGCTAAATCCTCTACTAGTGTAGATGCGAAGATGAGGAGAACATAGAAACTCCACCCATATTGGGATTTGAACCTGGATTGCCTGAGAGGCAATCTCCCTAACCCCTAAGCCACTGTTTACCCTTTTTCCATTCTATTCTACTGTCTGTCACATTTTACAGTTTGCATTGTTGTTTTCGCATTTTAAGAAGTTGCGGAATATCATGTAACTGACATTTTTATAAGCCACAGGCTTTTGTGAGCAGCCGGTGTTCCCGGCCAACCAATCACATCTCTTGTTGGTTTAATACGGGATGCAGAGTTTAAAAATCAAATTAAGGATGATTTTGTATTCTGAGTGTGTAGTATTTCACTTTCTTTGCCTTCTTTCTCCAATGAAGTTTAAGGAAAGCTGGAAGACAATAATGAGTTAGCACCACCCGTAGCTTTGGAGTAGTTATTATGACATACTGAAACTATGACCTTGAAAACAGGCAAAGAAAAGATGGCATTAAAAACACATTAATCGATACTCTTGAGGAAGTATCAATGCATCGAATTGGCGGCAATATAACTGATGCATCAATTCAAATATTTACACCCCTAGTCCAGTGCTGAGGAACAAAAATAAAAAGGCTTCCGAACACAGTTACATTTAATCTTTTAGCAGACGCTTTTATCCAAAGCGACTTATAAATGAGACTGTTTCAGCTCACCAGCAAAAAATTTCTTTCACCTCCCGATATACAGACATTTGATGGTTTCCAAGGCTGGGTATGTCAGCTGGACAAGCCCAAAATACTGAGTGATGTTTTTTCATGTCCCCTAAGCCTGTTGTTTCATCTCTAGCTCAGATGCTGCTGTTTGGGTGTACTTGGCTGTCTCATTTATTATACTGGCACACACAGTAAATAGTCATGTATCTGTATATTCATTCATTCATTTATTATCTTCCGCTTTTATCCTCTATTATGGTCGCGGTGGGGTTCCCCATGACCATCCAGGGGAGAACGTTTCGGGCGCTGGGCAGTGTATCTGTACAGTCCTCTTTAATTTTTTGAGTTGTACATAATTTTTTCGATTCGTACATTCATAAATCTTTATTATTCTACATTTTATAGATGTGTAAAGAAACTTATTTATAATTACAAGTAATTTTTTGCATATGGGAATTTTGACAGTGATGTCACTCCATACTCTGGTAAGCTTAGGAGATGATGTGTGTGTGGTGCACCTCAAATGCGAGCCTTAATGTTCTGACTATTCTGATCCCTGAGTCTGAAGTAAGAGACATTCTAAAGTAGGTCAGAGATCAGTCATTCAACCAACGTCCCTTAGTGCCTAAATGGCTTCACTTTAGGTCTTGCCTCTAAACCTCTTTCCCCATGAGAACATGCCCTTTCATATTATATTGCTTTACTGTTCACCACAAATTGTGCAATGACTTCAAGTAAGTTCAATTAACTTTTTAATATATAGCTTTTTACAATCCATCCATCCATTATCTTCCACTTTATCCTCTACTAGGGTCGTGGGGGTGGGGGTCCCCATGCCCATCCAGTGGAGAAGGTTTCGGGTACTGGACAGATACACCATCAAGTAAAGAAAGTGAAGTATCCTGGGACGTGCATTAATATAAATAAATTACGATAAAGATGTGTTGTAGAGGTGTTTCCTCCCACAGTCCAAAAACATGGATGAAGTCAATTGAATGTGCCCCGTATAGAGTGTATTTGTGTGTGTGAGTGTGTATGCCCAGCGATAAATTGACTCCCTGTCCTGGGTGTATCTGCCCAGCGCCCGAGACGTTCTCCCCTGGATGGGCATGGGGACCCCCCCCCCTGCGACCCTAATAGAGGATAAAGCAGAAGAGCAGAAGATAAGGGATGAATGAATGGATATAACTATATAAATAAATTAATTACTTAATTTCCATCCATCCATCCATTATCTTCTGCTTTATCCTGTCGCGGTGGGGTTCCCCATGCCCATCCAGGGGAGAAAATTTCGGGAGCTGGGCAGATACACTCAGGACAGGGCGCCAATCTATCGCTGGGCACACACTTATTCACACAGACACGCACACATACACACTCTATATGGGGCAATTTGGAGAATTCAATTGACCTTGATCCCTATTTTTGGACTGTGGAGGACACCGGAGAACCCGGAGGAAACCCGAACAGACACGGGGAGAACATGGAAATTTCACCCAGATCGGGATCCGAACCGGGAATCCCTAGTGCTGAGAGGCGAACGTGCTAACCACTTAGCCACCGTGCCGCAATATTACATTATCACAAAGCAGCTTCACAATGTTATATGCCTTCAAATCCCTAAAGAGCAAGCTGAAGCAACAGTGGCAAGAAAAAACTCCCTGTTTGGTTGTTATTTTAAGGAAGAAACCCACCAAGGCTCAGTGGGGGACTCATCTCCCTTGAGTGTCCGGGCAGCATCAACAGTATAGGACAGTCATCTACAGATTGTGTGATAATCAGGTGTCCGTATTTAACAATTGGAAAACTCTATAAGTCCATTGAGGGTGTCCTGCAGGACTGCCAGTCCAATAGAAATCTAGGATCCATCCAGTAATTGTCGTAGCTGCAGTGCTGCGGCAGAGCCATGGGTGAAGGGCTGATGAAACCTCCTGGAAATTAGTGACTTGTTAAGCAAAAATTAGACTTTTGAGCTCCAAAGACAGCTGCTTGAACCTCAAGTAAAGAAAGTGAAGATTCCTGGGACGTGCATTAATATAAATAAATTACGATAAAGAGGTGTTGTAGAGGTGTAGAGGTGTGTTGTATTTATATATATATATATATATGTATATACACATATATATACAGTATACAGTGTATATACAGTCTATACATATATATATAACCTTCACTCTATGAACTCATGAACCTTCACTCAATGAATATATATATATATATATATATATATATATATATATATTCATTGAGTGAAGGTTCATGAGTTCATAGAGTGAAGGTTCCCCATGCCCATCCAGGGGAGAACCTTTTTGGGCGCTTGGCAGATACACCCAGGACTGGGCGCAAATCTATCGCTGGGCACACACTCACACACACAGACACGCACACAAATACACTCTACATGGGGCAATTTGGAGAACTCAATTGACTTGACCCATGGTTTTGGACCGTGGGAGGAAACCAGAGAACCCGAAGGAAACCCATGTGGACACGGTGAGAACATGGAAACTCCACCCATATATACATAAATGTTCTACAACCTCCACACAGGGTCAGATTTTTTTGTTTTTTGTATATTATAAATAAAGTACTTCTGCATCATAAATATGATTTCCTCCACAATAAATCAATAGTCTGCCAAAACCGTTTCCAGTGAGTTTATAATTGTATCTCTTATCTCATAAAATGAAAAATGTAAGGGGCATACATGGATTTCAGTCAGACTGCCATGGGTCATAAGTATTGATAAGTATTGGATTTCAGTCCCACTATATATGATACTCGTCGTTCCAAATCCTATGTACGTGCATATCCCATTGCAATCTGTACTGATTGACTGTCTGGGTGTTGAATTTTCTTTTTGGTTGTATCAGATTTGGTTGCTAGAGTAATTAAATTGTACATAACTCAGTTGAAAGTAGCTTGGTTATAAGGTTAAAACAATGACCAGTTTGATAATCAATTAATCTGTTAGTTGCTTTTCACATTGGATAGAAACACAAAAGCACATGTTCCCCCAATTTTTAAATACAAAGTGTTATACCATGCTATAAAACATGTTCATTTGTCTGCTACTAGTAATAAGTTATACATAATAGGAAATAGAAAACTACTACAGGAATGGCAAAATAGTACAACAATCATAATGAACAATCAGAATGCGCACTGTGGGTGGCATTACTTTATTATTGTCTTATACTTCACAAAAGGGAGAAATCAAATAGTTACACAATCAAAATGCTGAATCATCCTTTATTTAATATTGTAATGATGCATCCTGTGTCGAACAAATTTCACAATTTCTTTAAAAAGAATTCAGATTTTTCCACACACCAGGACATCTCATAAAACCTGCGCCTTTTAAAAACGTGTGCTACACAATACTTCACATCCTTACAACAAAAACATATTTAAGCTGCAAAATACGTCGGTGAGGGTTTCGGTGGAGCACGGTGGATTATCTGACATCAGCCAAAGTGTTACATTAATCTACACACCAATCATCTCCTGAGAATAATACTGTATGGAAAACTGTTATGATAAATTTCATATATGGTTGTGCTTTTTAAATATATATTTTTTATAATATAATCATTATATAATATAAATATATACATTTCCCAGTGTTAGCGATCCGTTCTTCCCCAGGAAAGATCGGCCACGCGGGGAATACTGCATACGCCGCTCGCGCCTAGTGAGCGCTTCCTGGGCACCGGCTACGCGTGGAATAATGCGTACGCCGGTCCGTCAGGCCAAAGAAAAATATAACCTGCGCGGGAGAAATGCGCAGCGTTGTCTTCGTGGTTGAGCGCGGAAGGAGAGTCCAGAGAACACCGGGTATAAAAACAAAACAGGTTTATTATTAAAAGTGGTGTAGGGACACCAACGGAAAGAGGGGAACAAACGAATGACTAACACCTGGGTAAAAACCACAAACAAAGACGTGCACAGAATTTAGGGAATACGGAACTAAAATAGGAAAAACACCCAATCACGTGCACAAACTAAACCAATCACCCAACGGAGTCCGTGAATCACCCAAATGAGGGACAGGTGCCCCAGGCACCTGTAACACCCAGATTAAAAATGTTTTTATTTTGTTGTCTTTATTTAATAGTGAATAGACTCGACCAGCACAGTAAGCATAACACTTACTTTATTACGTTCTAATTACAATTGATCTTATTGCATTTATATTGGCAACCACTGGTTAGAAGTAGAAGACAACCACAATCAATTAAGAAAATTACCTGTCCGAATTTGCCCAAGCACTATTTAAGGACACCCAAAATCCCCAGCTGGGTTTTTTCTTAGACCGGGAAGATGGTCTCATCAAGATGGTCAAATTGAAAATAATCTTATTTTATATGCCAGTAGCCTATTTTTAATAGAGAAGATGAGATTATTAATTATATGTACGTGACATATTATACAGAGGGAAGACAATAGAAAGCTTTATAAAAGACAACAGATTGCACAGCAATAATGTATTGCACATATAATAATTGGATAGTTATGGCACAGTGTTATTGCCAGTTTGGTTGGGAGTGATTACTGTTGTAAATTGTACAATACAAGTCAGGAGTTAAGGAAGAACCAGCTACACTGTCGAATTTTCAAACCTGATCTTTATCCTATCCTGCACCCCCCCCCCCCCTTTCTTTATTATTATTTCTTTTACTTCAGGTGTTTGTGAAAGAGATGCGTTTTCAGTTGTTTCTTAAAGATGCTAAGTAAAACAGCCTTACAAACAGAGTTAGGAAGTTTGTTCCACCATTTTGCAGGGGTGAACACAATGGAATAAGAATTAGCACCTCGGTGAGGTGGAATCACTAGGCAACATTCATCACCAGAGTGACGTGAACAAGTTGGAGTGTATTTTGAAAATATAGAGTGAAGGTAAGAGGGGCGGAGCCAGAGATTGTCCTGTAGGCCAGAGTCAGTGTCTTGTACTGAATGAGAGCAGCTACCGGGAGCCAATGGTGAGGAATAAGTAGTGGAGTAACATGAGTTCACTTTGGCTGGTTGAACACAAGTTGGGTTGAAGAGTTTTGAATCAGTTGTAGAGGCCTGATTGTGCAAGCATGAGAGCTTGAACTAACAGATGAGTAGCATGTTCAGTGAATAAAGGTCTGATCTTCCTGATGTTGTACAGAAAGAATCTGCAGGAACTGGCAGTTTTGGTGACATGATCAGAGAGTTTATGATGTGATTCAATTATGAAACCAAGGTTACAGACATACTTATTATTATGACTTCAGTCTTATTATTATTCCTTCCATCCATTATCTTCCGCTTTACTAGGGTCACGGGAGGGTTCCCCATGCCCATTCAGGGGAGAACGTTTCAGGTGCTGGACAGATACACCCAGGACAGGGTGCCAATCTATCGCTGGGCACACACTTACTTACACACACACACACACAAATACACTATATATGGGGCAATTTGGAAAATTCAATTGAACTTGATCCATGTTTTTGGACTGTGTTTTGAAACTGCGGACCTACAGGTCACAAGGCTGGTTCCTTAACCACAAACCTACAATTGCCCCTAATTGTCACTGTTCTTCTTGGAATGAAACATTACCTTATGTAAAATAAAAAGACTGTGTCTCAAGGGTATGATTAAGCCAAGTCAGGAACATGGAAACACATGTTAGCTCTCTGTGTAATAAATTGTCTTTCTTCTATGTGCACTGAGCAGGAATAAGAAAAGGGGAGCCTGTGTGTGTGTGTGTGTGTGTGTGTGTGTGTTTTAAGTAACACTAGGTTTGTTTAAGTTGGTTTAGTGGCAATAAAAGCCTTTTTTGAGTTCATCTGTTGCAAAAACCCAGGAGGTGGTGGGGAAATGTGGCACTTCACACAGAAGGAAGAGACTATTAATTACAAAGTAAGGTAACAGAGGTTTCAGTTAACCTGCTCTGCTTTGATAACTTTGCTTCCCGCTTAGATTAGCGGAGTCGGAGACAACTCTGACCGCTTCATCTTCATTTAAATGTGCCAGGTGATTATTTTTTCCCATTTTCTCTGGGTTCTCTAATTTTTCTCCCAAAAACAGTCCAAATACATTAATTCAAGGTGAATTGCCTCTATCTAAATTGCCCCTAGTGTTGGTGTGTGTAAGTGTGCCCACTAATGGAAAGCACTCAGTCCTGGGTGCATCTGCCCAATCCCCAAAACATTTATCCTTAGATAAATGGGTGTACCAAACCCTCAACCCTACCCCCCCCAATTCCTGCCTCCACACTAATAGAGCATTTGTAAGAGCCTGCATCTCCTTGTCTCTTTGCCTCTGCCTCCTCATTAACCCTAATTACCCTCGCCTGCAGACAATCTCCTGGCAGCCTACATAAACCCCTGGTTTTCTCCTCTCCAGTGCCAGAGAATTGGTTTTCCAAGCCACGCTGTGATTACCTTTCCCAGGTCCTCCGTGTATGCCTTGTGTATCTGCTATTAACCATTTGCCTTCTCACCTCTGTGTCTCCCAGTTGATCCTCATTGCTCTCCTGGCCCTGTTTCCTGAACCCATCTTCAAAGCCACACCTTGCCTCATCACTGCCATTGCTACTTCTCATTTTACTGCCATTTGCTACTCCTCATTTTACTGCCCTGCTGCAAATAAACTCCTTGCATTCTATCCTGTATCCGTGTGAATTGTGTTCGAAACCTGGTTCCTACTTACACATTTGAACAGAATTCCGTGGCCAAACCATGGAACCATTGAACACCCCTCCAGACAACACTAACCCACTGGAGATTTTCTTTAACCAACAGGCCTCCAGGTTGAGCCAGCATCTGCAGCTATCCAGAATCACTGGATGAGTGAAATGGACAAATAGTAATCCAGATGGGAGAGATTGCTAGACATGTGGCCTCTCTGTCTTCTGCTCCTACTGCACCCCTCATGGCCAAGGCTAACCCTCTGCTATCCCCTCTAAGCCACACACTAGAGTCCATCTCTTCCAAGTTCCAGGCTCAATCTGAACACCCAGTAACCTTATTACAGTAAACTCGGTAAATGCAGGGGCTTCTTGTTTCACTGTGCCCTGATGTTTCGCCGTAGTCCATCTGCATTTGCATCTGACTCCAGCAAGATGTCCTATATCCTGAGCCTGTTGCGGGGACGAGCCCTAACCTGGGCAAAGGCTTCGCAGACCATAGTCGGTCCTCAGCTGTGTTCATACAATGATTTTTCATACAAAGATTTTTTTGCGGCAATTTCAAGCAGTCTTCGATCACCCTCATCATGCTGGCGATGCAGCCAATCAACTGCTGGATTTATGACAGGGATCGCGTTCTGTGGCTGAATTTTCAGTGGAGTTCAACATCCTAGACTCAGACGTGAGTTGAGGGGACTTCGTCCTCAGTTCCATGTTTCTCCAGGGTCTGAACGATCACCTACGCAATGAACTGATAGGTGCCGAGCCCTCCAGCCTAAAGGACCTTATAAACCTAGCAATTTCCATTGATGGCCGAACCCGTGAACGCCGCCGTGAATGTGCTACAAGGCCTGAGTGGTAATTTCCCTCTCCTCGCTGCTCTTTCGATCACTCTGGAACCGATTCCCCATCCAATTCACAAGATCGGCACACACCCTCTTAGTCTACGCAGCTGGGGCATAAGCACCTATCTTCCAATGTCTGTACTGTGGTAAACCAGGTTGACGATTGGAATGCCCCATTCGACCAAAAGAATCAAGTCCGACAGTAGGTCTAAGGTCTCTGTTGGGCTCAAACTCCATGTGTCAGAACCTCCGTCTTTCCATACCCATTACCCTCTGTAGGAGTTGTCTTTGTCTGCTCTCATTGATTCTGGCTCAGAGATGCATCTTATTCATGATGGGTGCATCTCTCAATGAACTCAGTCATGCCCAGAACGCCCTGGCACTAGATGGCACTACGCTTACCTGTATTACGCATCATACCATACCAATTTTCATGATTATTTCTGGCAATCATCATGAAAACTTGACATTTTCTGTAATCAAATCTCCACAATGCCCCTCAGTTCTTGGTTTTCCCCTGGTTGGCACTCCACAATCCACAGATCAACTGGCAACAGAGTAGGATCACGTCTTGGAGCGAGCATTGTTATGCCCACTGTCTCCTTGCCACCACTCGACCTCCGTTCACTGTAACCTCACTCTCCACACCATCCAGAGAGGTGGATTTATCTGCTATTCCCCAACCATACCATCCATACCAAGTAGGGAGGTCTTTTTCAAGGATCGAAGCTGTGAACTTCCCCCACACCGACCTTATGACTGCGCTATTGATCTCCTCCCTGGTGCTCCCCTGCCTTCCAGTCGTCTTTTACATTTGAAAAAGAGGCCATGGAAAGGTACATTTCTGAGGTCGCTGCCGGTCTTATTCGCCCCTCTTCTTCTCCTTTGGGGACAGGATTCTTCTTTGTGGAGAAGAAAGACAAGACTCTCCGGCCTTGCATTGACTCGCAGTCTCAATCAGATCACCGTTTGCAACAAGTACCCTTTACCCCTCTCCAACTCTGTGTTCGAATCCCTCCCAGCCACTATTTTCTCCAAACTGGACTTGCGCAATGCCTACCACCTAGTGCGCATCTGCAAAGGAGACGAATGGAAGACTGCCTTCAATACACCCCTGGGACATTTTGAATACCTTGTTCTTCCCTTTGGTCTCACCAATGCAACCGCCTGTGTCCAAACCCTCGTCAACAATGTCTTGAGAGACTTTCTGGACCCTTTTGTGTTTGTCTACCTTGATGACATCTTGATTTTTTCCAAGACCCTAAAGGACCATGTCAATCACGTCAGCCAAGTCCTGTCCTGCCTTGCCCAGAACCGGCTATTTGTCAAGGCTGAGAAGTGTGAGTTTCACACGGACACCATCTCTTTCCTGGGGTTTATAATTCAAACAAGCCATGTCAAAGCCGACCCAGAGAAGGTACGAGCAGTTGCCGAATGGCCAACCCCATCAAGCAGAAAGGACCTGCAAAGATTCCTTGGCTTTGCCAATTTTCACTGACCATTCATCCGTAACTATAGCCAAATTGCCTTACCTCTCACCCATCTGACCTCCACTCGTATTGCTTTCTCCTGGTGCCCTGCTGCTGAAACTGCCATGAAAACCCTCAAGACCCATTTCACCACAGCCCCGGTACTTATTCAACCTGACCCCGCCAAACAGTTTGTCGTGGAAGTTGACTCAGCATCAGACGCCAGTGTTGGATCTGTCCTGTTGTTCTGGACATAAAAATCTTCTTCACCCTTGTGCCTATAACTCCCGCAAACTCTCCTTGGCAGAAAGCAACAATGATGTTGGCAACTGCGATCTTTTGGCCATTAAACGGACGTTGGGCTCTATTCGTCAGTCGCCTCAATTTCACTGTAACCTATCGCCCTGGTACACGCAACATTAAACCAGATGCTCTATCCCGACTCCACTCTAGTAAGGGGGATACACCTTCCATTATTAAACTCATTCTGCCAAAGAACAAATTCATTGCCAGCCTCTCCTGGATAATAAAATGAATCATCAGTGAAGTCTCCACTCTAGAATCAGACCTTAGACCTGAACCCTCTAAACTCCTATTTGTTCCTACCACTGTCCACCCAGATGTCCTTAGGTGGGCACACAAATCCCGGTTATCCTGTACCCCTGGTCAGAACCGGACCATCTCCTTGCTCCGAAGATACTTCTGATGGCCTTTCACTTGCAACCAATGCCCAAGAGTTTGTGGCAGCCTGTTCCACCTGTACCCGAGGTAAGAACTCCCACCAGAGACCAGATGGCCTGTTACAATCCCTCCCATTGCTGGGCACCCCTGGTCTCATATAGCCTTGGACTTCATTATTGGCCTCCCTGAGTCAAGAGGTATGACTGTCATCCTGACCGTGGTAGAATGCTTTTCTAAAATGCTACGACTCATTGCGTTACCCAAGCTTCCCTCAGCCATGGAAACCTCAGAGATCCTCTTCGATCAGGTCTTTAAAATACACGGCATCCCCGCTGACATCGTCACTGACGGAAGTCCAAAATTTATTTCCAATGTATGGAGAGCTTTTTGTACTGCCCTAGGAATGACAGTCAGTCTCACCTCTGAATCCACTGGTCAAGCCGAAAGAGCCAATCAGGGGATAGAAGAGACCCTGCGCTGCATCACCAGACAACAACCAGACCAGTGGAGCTCGCATCTGGCTTGGAATACACCCTTAATGCCCTCAATTGCTCTTCCACTGGCAAATCCCCATTTGAAGCCTCACTGGGCTATCAACCGCCTTTATTCTCAGAAGAAGAGCTTGACCTGGCAGTCCCCTCTAGTGATCGACCGATATGGGTTTTTTTAATGGCCGATGCCGATATTTAGAAGACAGAAGTGGCCGACGGCCGATAAATTAAAGCCGATATTACCATTTTTTTTGCAACTAATAAAGTACAATAATAATAATAATAATAATAATAATAATAATAAACAAGACAAAAAAGAAATCAGACAGTTTATCACTGTCTACTCTACTTTTTGTTATACCGAGAGCAATATTAAAAACATACAACTTTAAATTACACATTATTAATTAAAGTTTCAGTGTACCTAAACATAAGCAGATAGCATTTATTGATGAACATTGCGCAATGAACACAGAACAACATTCAATTAACTTTTTGAACTAATGAGCCAATTTAGCTAATTTAGATAAATGAATAAAATATTAACAAACAAATATTGTAGTTTGTAGTGTGAAAAAAGTACTTATTTGAATATCTCAAGAAAAAAAATTAAATGAACTGAACTTTGAACTAGTTCAGAATTAAAATTGTGAACTTTGAACATGAAATGTTCACTTTGAGCATGTATGAACTGAACTTGAACTAGTTCAGAAAAGCTGTAAACTGGCACAACACTGCCTGTAAGCTTGCGTCAGTTAGTGGTAGCGATATATAGCGTTAGCTAGCCAGTTTAACAAAATCGCCCTAATTATACAAACAGTATATATTACAAATAGCAGTATAAAACAGTATATATATATATATATATATATATATATATATATATATATATATATATATATATATATATATATATATATATATGTGTAACAGGTGCCTATTTCCTAATTTTAACAGGAAATTTGGGGAGTCCAGAGCCCACGTAAGCTCATTCTTAAATTTTTCTTTGCGGGGGCCGTGTAGCCTCGTACTCGCGGCGCGTTCCGCCGTGTCCGCGAGTGCGCTATGCGCAGCCCGCTGTCCCAGAGCCGTAAGGACGGCTCGATCAGTGTAATGTCAATGTGTGATTATGACTCTGATGATGAGTGGATGTGGAGGTATGGATATGAGGCGCTTTGTGCGGAGGAAGGCCTGGACCTGATCGAGGTTTCCGATGATGAGGCGGGCGACTCGTACCTGTATGGGCATATTCTGCCCATACGCACCCTCCTCAACTCTGAGGAGTTCTGGACGGACGCTCCGGTCCAGTTTGTTAAACCCCCCGCGGCGAAATCCAGGCGCAGAGCCGCGCTGTGTCTGGATCGCGCTGCGAGGGGGCGGTACCGGAGCCAACACTCGGGGGGGTAGATGTGGATCCGTGTCCCCCTGTCTCGTGTGTCCAGTCCGTCTTCCCCATGTCTGAGATGTCTATGTGTTTTGGCATTGCGGTGGGGGTGTACATGTTCTGTGTGCAGGAGGGAGAGCCTGAGGTGCCCGCCGAGGTCCGCCCAGCGTGCGTGCCCGCCAACGCCCTGCCAGCGTGCGTGCCCGCCGAGGTCCGCCCAGCGTGCGTGCCCGCCAAGGTCCTGCCAGCATGCGTGCCCGCCGAGGTCCTGCCAGCATGCGTGCCCGCCAAGGTCCTGCCAGCATGCGTACCCGCCGAGGTCCTGCCAGCGTGCGAATCCGCCGAGGTCCGCCCAGCAAGCGTGCCCGCCAATGTGCCCAGCGTGCGTGCCCGCCGAGGTCCGCCCAGCGTGCGTGCCCACCCACGTCCTGCCAGCGTGCGTGCCCGCTGAGGTCCTGCCAGCGTGCGAACCCGCTGAGGTCCAGCCAGCGCGCGTGCCCATCCCGAAGTCCAGGGGCGTCACGCCGCCCATCCCGATGTCCAGGGGCGTCACGCCGCCCATCCCGAAGTCCAGGGGCGTCACGCCGCCCATCCCGAAGTCCAGGGGCGTCACGCCGCCCATCCCAAAGTCCAGGGGCGTCACTCCGCCCATCCCGAAGCCCAGGGGCGTCACGCCGCCCATCCCGAAGTCCAGGGGCGTCACGCCGCCCATCCCGAAGCCCAGGGGCGTCACGCCGCCCATCCCGAAGCCCAGGGGGCGTCACGCCGCCCTGCCCGAGGCCCAGGGGCCGCACGCCGCCCAGCCTGAGGTCCAGGGGCCGCACGCCGCCCAGCCCGAGGTCCAGGGGCCGCACGCCGCCCAGCCCGAGGTCCAGGGGCCGCACGCCGCCCAGCCCGAGGTCCAGGGGCCGCACGCCGCCCAGCCCGAGGTCCAGGGGCCGCACGCCGCACGCCCCGAGCAGCAGGGGCCGCACGCCGCACGCCCCGCCGCCAGGGGGCGTCTGCCTCGCGACGCCGCCAGGGGCGTCCACCGGACCACGCCGCCAGAGGGCGTGGCCCACTCCTCGTCCGACGTGGGCGCCCGCCAGACCACGCAGCCAGGGGGCGCCCGCCGCGCCACGCAGCCAGAGTGCGTGGCCATCTCCTCGCCCGATGTGGGCGTCCACCGGACCACGCTGTCAGAGGGCGTGGCCCACTCTTCGTCCTACGGGGGCGCCCGCCTCGCCACGCAGCCAGAGTACGTGGCCAACCCCGCGCCCGACGTGGGCGTCCACCGGACCACGCAGCCAGAGGGCGTGGCCCATTTCTGATCCGCCGTGGGCGTCCACTGGACTTTGCAACCAGAGGGCGTTCGGCACGCCTCACCCGCAGAGGGCGTCCACCCGAGGGCGCTTTCCAAGCCCCGCTCGAGGAGGGCGGAGGACCCCCCCCCTTCCCCCCCGGGACTTTTTTTTTTTTTTTTCTCTTGGTCGCGTCCCCCCGTTGCGCGACCGCAGGGGCGGGGGTAATGTAACAGGTGCCTAGGGCACCTGTCACCTGTTTCGTGTTTCGTCCCGTTCGTTTTAGTTAATTAACGTTCTGTGCTTTATTAGTTTCGTTAATTAACTCTGCTTTATCATTGGTTTGTCTTGTGCACGTGGTCGGGTGTCTTTTTGTATTTATGTCCATTGTTTTTTGTCATTGGTGCTGGTCGTTTGTTTTATGTCACGTAGTCTTCTGTACCTCTTGTTTTGTGGTGTACTGCACCTTTAATAAACCTGTTCACTGTTACCTGCGTGCCTGGCTCCCTTCAGCGCGTGTTTACGGCGGCTTTGCGCTCATATGCGCACGCCGCTTCTGCCCGAGGTAGACTATCGTGACTATATATATATATATATATATATATATATATATATATATATATATATATATATATATATATATGTAATGTTACAAATAGCATCCCGGAACATTATTATAGCGTTAGCTAGCGCTTATTAGTATTAGTTGGCCAGTTTAGCTGTTTAAGTGGTTGCTAAGGTTACAGTTCCAAATAAAACTATTGGCATTTTTTTCTCTAAATAACATAATCGCTGTAATTATGCAGACAGTAAACACTTTATACATTACAAAGAGCAGCCAGTAACAAATACTGAAAGTTGAAAGAGAAACCGTTTCTCTCATGAGGCATAGAGTAGTTTCAAAACACCGATCCATTCTCTTGAGAATTGAGTGACGTTCTGCCGGAAGAACACTAGCGGCCACTCTAAGCAAAATTTAGGCATTGTTTAAATATCGGCCTTGTGCGCTCATATATCGATCACTAGTCCCCTCTGTTGCACACTACATGTGCCGTTGTCGCCAGATCTGGAAATCCACTAAGAAAACCCTCATCAAAGCCCAGTCTGTTACCGAACACTCAGCTAATCGATGTCACCGACCTTGCCCCAACTACCTTCCTGGTCAATCTGTCTGGCTTTCAGCCCGCAACATTCCCCTACGTGTCACATCCGCAAACTGGCTCCTCGCTTTATTGGCCCCTATGTCATCTCCAAGATCATCAATCCCTCTGCCGTCCATCTTAAACTTCCATGCCACATGCACATCAACACAACATTTCATGTTTCCCAGCTCAAACCGGTCCATCAGTCCACCCAGTCTTTTAGCATCGCTGTGTGCACGTCAATAAATCCAGTAGTTATTATACAAACGTTAATAATAAAATGTTTGGTTAGATATATTTCTTGCCGTTGATATGTGGACGTACGTAAAGAGCGCCCATTCCACCCCCCAACAGTGCTGGGGAAACATTTTACAAACACAAACATGTCACTAAAATACATGTTTTAGTGCATAATTAATTTTAACTGCTTTAACTTTGACTACAGACATCCTTTTTTGTAAGCTTCCTTTCTGAAGTTTAGGCGCACTATGGCTCCTTAGTATAACAATGGGCACTAAGCGGAACAAAGCAGGGGAGCGGGGGAACTATGTGCACTGTAATCTTGCTTTGTCCGAGATTGTAGTGCTAGCCTGTGTCAGTTTTGCTTTGCTTCTCTTAATTTGAGTCTCCTACCTGACTCCCACGTAACAAAAGCTCACCATTATTGTGCTCATATCATCGTTTTCACTCAATTCTTTACTACAGTTCTTAATGCCTATCCAATCCAGGGGAGAATGCTTTGGGTTCTGGACAGACACCCAGACTGAGCACAAATCCATTGCTGGCCATACACTGACTCACACAGACTTCATCCATTCATTATCTTCCACTTAATCCTCTATCAGGATTTGTGCAAGGGGGTTCCCCGTATAAAATATCGGGCGCTGGGTAGATATACCGCGGACAGTGCGCCAATCAATCCTTGGGTACACACACACTCAATCACACACACAAACACACACTATATGGGGCAATTTGAAGCATTCGATTTACCTTGATCCATGTTTTTGGACTGACTCACACACACTTTATAGGGACAAATTAGATATAGGCAATTGATAAGAGCAGCTACTTCTCTTTGAATCCATGTTTTTTGGACTGTGGGAGGGAACCAGAGAACCCAGAGAAAAACCCATATGGACACGGAATACATAGAAAATACACCTAGATTGGGATTCGAATCAGGATCCCCACCACTGAGCAGTGAATGTGCTAACCACTAACCTCCGTGTCATCTTCACCATTATTGTATATATTATATAATATTTTCACCAAACTACATTGCATCTTCCTTTGTTTGTGATGTATTTTATTATTTTTTATACTTTGATTTATATTTTATTCTATTACAAGTAAAATTTAAGTTCAAGTTCAAGTAATTTATTTACAGATCACTTTTTACAATAGTACATTTTCACAAAGCAGCTTCACAGAGTTAAAGCCTTTAAACCCCCAAAGAGCAAGCTGAAGCAACAGTGGCAAAAAAAAAACCCTCCCTGTTATGTTGCTATTTTAAGGAAGAAACCTTGGGAGGACCAAGGCTCAGTGGGGGACTCATTTTCCTTGTGCGGCAGCATCAAAGTGTAGGACAGCCATGTACAGATTTATACAACCCCTTTCAAAAATGTTGAAATCACCACTTTTGGAGGATGCTCATTTAACTGAATAATTTTGTGGGGAAACAAACACAATCCTTAATACTATCTATTTGTTGTAGTTCGTCACCATTGTTTTGCTTTAAATCAAGTAGAGAAAAAAAATGTTTTATTGCCTTTTCATTGATGTTTAAAACCATGAACAAGATGGTATAAAGAAGTATTGTGTTTCAGTTAGCAATTTCCATAATATAAAATGATTGGTTTATCTGTTTCTGTAGGTGGGCCTGTAATAAATTTGAGAAAAATGTTTCAGCAGCCATGGCACTTTCAATGGATGAAAATCAGCATAAGCTTTATGCTAATTACAGCTACAAGTTGGTGTCAAGTTTTAGATGGTAAGTAAAGTGTTTTTATCATTATATATTAATCATTATACGATTGTTGAATTGCCAGTGAGTTTTTTATTTATTTATTTTTTTTTTTAGTTTTGTAATGTTTAAATCTCATCTTATGTCAGCACTGTAATGTGTAATGGATGTGTGCGAAATGGTATAATGTGTTTTATAATACTACTGGCCAAATTTGGGTTTGTGCTCCAATATGTTTGGACACATCTACACATGTTTATTT
The DNA here is from genome assembly GCA_019802505.1 of Corydoras sp. C115. Lineage (NCBI taxonomy): Eukaryota > Metazoa > Chordata > Actinopteri > Siluriformes > Callichthyidae > Corydoras > Corydoras sp. C115. The sequence continues at coordinate 296,967 of JAFMOC010000078.1, read as the reverse complement.
AGCATCAATTCTTTTGACCATGTGTTATTGTGTTCCAGTACGTTTTGGCCACATGCCTGTTTGTGTAATGGTTTCCTCAAGTCATGACTTAGTGTCCCAATAATTTTGGTATGGGTTGGCGACCAAATGTTTTTGGCCACATGTGGGTCGGTGCCACAATACTTTTGGCCACATATTTGTCAGCGCCCCAATGCATTTGGCCACATTTGGGTCGGCGCCACAATACTTTTTGCCACATTTGGGTCAGTGTCCCAATGCTTTTGGCCCCATTTGGTTCAGCATCCAATGATTTTGGCCACATGTGGGTTGACCACATACTACCTTCACGCTATCTGGCGAACTTCTGTATTTTATTGAAAAAGGAATAGCTTTCGTTAGATACAGTAGCTGGTTTATATGTGCAGGTGTTTTTATGTATTGCACATTATCTTCCTCTTGTCCTGTAATACTTGCATAAAATAATAATTATATTGAAGAGGGCAGCTATCATAGTTTAATCAACAAATGTAGCAGGATTAAACTGGATGCTGGACTGGACTGTCAAAACTTTCATTTAGCATGTAAATGTTATATCTTACTCTTAGTATACATTTTTCCCTCCCTTACTGCTTCTCTAAACTTCTGTTGATGTTTCTGATGATGATGATGATGCAGACTGGCAGTATGAAGGTGAGTCCATTATTTTTTTTATGTTTCTACTTTTGTAAAATTCCCAGAACGTAGCTTATAAAATATGCATGCATTAACTTATTTTATCAGTTGAGCCATACCTTATTGATACAATGCCATAAACCAGCTAAACCCTCAATCCATCATGACCTGACCTTTCAAATTCATGGCTGGTTTCATAATTGATTAACATCTTAATCTTAAATCTGTTCAGGTCACTAAAACAGCCTATTCCTGCAGATTCCTTCTGCACAATATCAGAAAGATCAGACCTCTCTTTACTGAACATGCTACTTAGCTGTTAGCTCAAGTCCTCATCCTATCCTGGCTCGACGATTGTAATGCATTGCTTGACAGTTTCCCAGCTTACATAATCAGGCCTCTACAACTGATTCAAAACCCTTTAGCCCGACTTGTGTTCAACCAGCCCAAGTGAACTCATGTCACTCCACTAATCCTCTCTCTTCATTGGCTCCCTGTAGCTGCTCACATTTAGTACAAGGCACTGACTCTGACTTACAGGACAATCTCTGGATCTGCCCCCTCTTTACTCTATATTTCCAAAATAAACTCCAATTCGTTCACTTCTCTCTAGTGATGAATGTTGCCTTGTGTTTCAACTGAATGGTGGTGGTAATTCTGACTCCATATCTGTCCGTAAAGCTGAATACTTTAGCATCTTCAAAAAACACATCAAAATACATCTTTTCCACAAACACTTGATAAAAGAGAGTGAAAAAAAGTCAGATAGGATAATGACATATTTGATTACACTACAGTGTAGCTGTTTTTTCCTTAACTTTTTAACTTGTTAACTTTTTTCCTTAACCACTGACTTAAAGTGTTCTCTCATTTGTAATTTGCTTTGGATAAAAGCATCTGCTAAATGATTAACTGTAAATATATAATAACATATTTAACTATATTGTTGAATTTATTTAAAACTTTTTAGAGTGCAAGCTTTCTCGAACAGGTCCACCAGCCACCATCGTAGCCATAGATGAAGAGAGCCCAAATGGTAGGTATCCTTGATTTAATCAGTTTCACTGTTCCATTGCATTTTATATAATCTTGGTGCACTGTTGTAATGTATACTCAACCGCCATTTTATTAGGTACAGCCTATAGTTTTTTCACTTACCATATTGATAGATGGTGTAGCTCTACATTTACATTCTGTACATAATCTACATAGAATGTAATCATAATTACATTCTATGTATTTTATTAGTCCACTTTACTCTGTTCTCTGATAATCAGAACCCCCATACAGAATGTGTGTAATGGGGGATGAAACGAATGAGGACTGGAGAACAACAAACAGGCTTTTTTTATTGACCCAACATGACTACATCAAAGAACACTGGGCTTTTACAGTAATTCCCATGGGAGCCATGCTGGGTTCTCCGTCATTCCAGCTCGTGGTCTGTCTCTTTCCCCGCGGCATTCGATGTTACTGTTTTAAAAGTGCGCACAAGTTCATCACATCTTATTGGTGTACTGTTTTATGTCCAGCAATACTGCTGTGTCTGATACACTCAAACCAGCACAACACATACTAACACACAAGCGGCATATTAGTATCACTGCAGTACTGAGATTATCCACCACCCTAATACCTCCTCTGTGTGGGTCCTGATCATCAAAGAACAAACTAAAACCAAGTTCAAGTAATTAATTTATAGACATTTTTACAATAGTACATTGTTGCAAAGCAGCTTTACAGTGTTATAAGCCTTTAAACCCCCCAAAGAGCAAGTTGGAAAAAAAAAATCTCATTGTTATGTTGATATTTTAAGGAAGCAACCTTGGGAGTGGAGATTGCGTGGTGATTAGGTGTCCGTATTTAATGGAAAAACTCTTAACAATTGGAAAACTATATAAGTCCATTGAGGGGATCCTGCAGGACCGCCAGTCCAATGAAAATCCAGGTTCTAAAACAGATTAACAAAGTATGTAGAGATAGACTACATAATGGAATTGTAGAACTACAAAGTCCTACAAAGTGATCAAAGAATATGAAAAAACACACAGTGAGTGTAAAACTGTACCTAAATCTAGTGTACCTAATAAAATGGCTGGTCTCTAGGAAATCATGATAATAAGAAAATTATCTCCTAAATAGCAGTGAAATAATTATATGATGGGCAACTAAAATAAAAATAACTCTTTATAAGAACAATTTATTTTTAAGCATTTTCAAACACGGCGGCACGGTGGCTTAGTGGTTAGCACGTTCGCCTCTCAGCACTAGGGATTCAGCACCCGGTTCAAATCCCCATCTGGGTGGAGTTTACATGTTCTCCCCGTGTCTGCATGCGTTTCCTCCGGGTTGTCCGGTTTCCTCCCACATTCCAAAAACATGGATCAAGTCAATTGAGTTCTCCAAATTGCCCCACATAGAGTGTGTTTGTGTGAGTGAGTGTGTGCACAGCAATAGATTGGCGCCCTGTCCTGGGTGTATCTGCCCAGCGCCCGAGACGTTCTCTCCTGGATGGGCATGGGGAACCCCACCGCGACCCTAATAGAGGATAAAGCAGAAGATAATGAATGAATGAATTTTCAAACACTCATTTTACATTCTGTACATTTTTATACATTTTTCTTACCTTACCTTATATTATAGCTATTGTGGTTAAAAAATCAGCCTTACGAACAAAAGGTCCCAGGTTTGATTTCCTGTTTCATCAAGTACTATGGCTGAAGTGCCAAGGCACCTAACCCCAATTGCTCCCCAGGCAACACATAGTGTGTGTGCCCAGCGATAGATTTGCACCATGTCCTGAGTGTATTTGCCCAGCACCCAAAACCTTCTCCACTGGCTGGAACCCTGGTGAAGACAAAAATGGTAAACAGCATTGCTGATTACATATTCTTTACTGGATTTAGGTCCAGGACTTGACAAAGCAATTACAATTTTAAATGAAAAAATTTATTTTGTTTAAATATTTCTCCTAAAACCCCTCGAGTGGAGCTTTAGCAGTATGATTAGGGTCAATGTCCTGCTGGCCCCGGTTTAAATCACAGGTGAAATGAAACACATTTTGAGTAAGAATATCTCGATTTGCTGCTGCCATCAAATATAGCTTTATCTTGGCGATTAAAACGTTCAGGTTCAGATTTATCTGACCAGAACACCTTACCATATACGGTTAAGGAAAAGCCTTCCACATGCAAACTTGTGGAGAAAAAAAGCTCTTTCCTACTTTTCATCTTTAAACTAGATGAGAGAGGGAGAACAGAGACTACAGAGAGAGCTTGAAATACTGTACAAAGTTAAAAAGCTGAGAAGATGGCACTAAAATTTGCCCTGATTCTCCAGACCTTCTGTGAACTGTGTGAGCTGAAATATACGGCAGTCTGCTCTGGTGATGTCACGTGGCCACGCCCACTAAACCTGATTGGATGTTGCGTGTGTGTGTGTTAGTGTGTGCATGAGTCACGATTTTCCGCCTATTTCCACACTCCAAACAAACGCTCTGAAAATCTTTCACCCGCAATACACTGTGGAAGAGGACCACTTGGGAATAATTTTGGTGTAAAATGATGCAGAATGAGTCATAAATAACCGAGTTATGACAATTTGAAAATGAGGAAGAGGTAACAATTTCTTTTTTACATGGGAGTCAATGGAGTAGTTTCAGTCCCTCATGCCAAACAAACCCTCATAACTAAAAAACTAAAACTTCAATCGTTATGAAAATCGTTATGGAAAATGACAAAAATCCCTACAATTTAAGGGTAAAATGGTGTTTCTAGGTGAAAGTATCAGGATTTTACAGAGGTTTGTTTGAGAAAACTGAAATTGCTGTAAGTTACAGTGGAGATGACGTCAACTGCTCTAGCTTCTCCCATAGGAATGAATGGAGTGATTTTCAAAGAGTGATGATATTGATGATGAAAAGATTAAAATTTGAATTTTTAAAAATACATAGCAGTATCTCGTCTTCATGACCTATGCAACGGTGTTCAAAAGGAGTCTGTACATTGAGCGGTTTGGGCTGTATTAATCGAAGAAAAGTGCTGAAGAAGAAAAATAATATTACTCTTAGTAATAACAATAGCTTTTTCAAGCCCTCTAATAATGATTTTTTACTGCTCACTCCTCCATAAAGCCCGTCTTTATAGATTGTACAGCTCATTATGGGCCTGTAAACAGATACGTCAGTTTCCGCTGTGAAACTCTGTAGCTACTTCAGTGTTGTCCTTGGTTTCTATTACTTCTTCCATTCAGCAATCTATCCCTGGGCACACACTCACTCACACACATACACAACACACACTATATAGGGCAATTTAGAGCATTCAATTTACCTTAAAACCTATGTTTTTGGACTGTGGAATGAAACCCAGATTCCACCCAGATTGAGATTCAAACAGAGAATCCCCAGCGCTGTGGGTGTTGAGAGAACGTGCTAACCACTAAGCCACCGTTCTCCATTAATAATGAAAACCTTCAGGTGAAAACTGCATTCTGTGTCCACTTGTGTTGTCTTTGGCTAATATTTAAATTTGCATGTTCTTCCTGTGTCTGCGTGGGTTTCCTCTGGGTTCTCTGGTTTCCTCCCACAGTCCAAAAACATGGATTCAAGGTACATTTGGCACACACTTACTCACAAAGTACTTTAGATGGGGCAATTTAGAGCAGCATATTTACCCTGAATCCATGTTTTTGGACTGCGGGAGGAAGCTGGAAGACACATGGCCACAATGTATTGTCAGTGTGTTATCAGCTTTCAATATAGGAAATAGTCATGTCATGGCTGACTCTGTACTCTGACCCCGGCCAACCAGGGATGCTTATAAGTGGCATTGGATAGAAAAGCATCTGCTAAATGGCCTCATGTCAGTATGGCGGCACTGAAGCACACCCCTTTCCACACCCATGGTCTCACGTTACGCATCAATCGTTTAGATGCATGGAACCTCTTTTTGTGCAGTCGCTGAATAATACCCCCCATTTGATAGCACAGCTTCTGTAAGGTTTGGTGTAAGCATTCAGTATGTTAAGGTATTAAAGCTTATATCAGTGATCATGAAGTAAAAGAATATTAAAGATCCCAGACAGGACACCATTAGAAACAACTACGATGATCACTACGATGCCCATAGTGGTAAATAATTTGGGTGTATAAAAGGGATTTTAATTTTCATTTTTATTTGCTCTCAATATTCAGTCGTTGGCTTGTGAGGGGCACTCGTTGGCTTGGGGGGGATGGGGGGGCACTCATTGGCTTGCTTGTGGGAGGCACGTAGTTTTGGGAAAACAATAGGCTTGTGGGAGGCACTCATTGGCTTGTGAGGGATAGGCAGTCGTATATTTAGGGGGCAATCATAGTTTTGGGGGGCAAATGTAGTTTTGGGTGGCAGTCTTAGGCTTAGTTAGGCTTGTGAGGGGCTCTTGTTGGCTTGTGGGGGGACTTGTAGGCTTGTGGAGGGCACTCATAAGCTGGTGGGGCAAACTTAGGCTTGTAGGGGGGGCAAATGTAGGCTTGTGGGGGGCACTTTTAGACTTCTAAAGGTCATTTGTGGGCTTGTGGTGGGGCAATCATAGGCTTGTGGGGGGAAGTCTTAGGTTTGTGGGGGGCACTCATTGGATTGGGGGGGCACTCGTAGGCCTGTGGAGGGCAGTCATAGGCGTCTGGTGGGGCAGTCATAGGCTTGTGGGGGTCATTTATAGTTTTGGGGGGGCACTCATTGGCTTTTGTGTGGCACTCATATTCTTGGGGGGCACTCATAGGCCTATGGAGGGCACTTGTAAGCTTGTGGGGAGCAAACATAGGCTTGTGGGGGGCAATTGTAGGCTTGTGAAGGTCATTCAAGGGTTTGTGGTGGGGCAGTCATAGGCTTGTGGGGGCACTCATAGGCTTGGGATGGGCACTCATATTCTTGGGGACACTCGTAGGCCTGTGGAGGGCACTTGTAAGCTTGTGGGGGAAGTTTTGTGTACACAAACACAGGTTTGTGTAGGCACCAACTACTACAGCGTAAATGCCCTTGGGCAATGCACCTTACCCCAATTGCCCCTTGGGTGCCGTGTAAAGGGCTGGCCACCACTTCGGGCACATGTGCTCACTTTACTCCCTGTGAATATATGTGTGCTTCACTGCACGAATGGGTTAAATGTGTAGGATCAATTTCTCAGTGTGTAAGCACTGTAGGCAAAATCAATCACTTTATTTATATTTTGAGATACTAATAAGAACAAGATGCCTGGAATGATAAAATATCTTTTAATAAAATAGGTACCTTTCTGTAAAACGGGCTACTGTTCTTTCAGAAATATTGTGAAATGACAGCTTTTAAATGTTGCTAGTTAGCGATTCCACAGATGCTACCATACTGAGCAGCTCCAGTATCATGTAACAAGACAAATGTTAATCTTTAATTCATGAGTAGCAGCCCAAGCCGAAGTTGAGGCTTTAGGAAATATGAGCTTTGTGTATATGTAGGGCAAGAGTTGCCAGACACAACAATTCATTGACTGTTGCTTGAGCTGCACATAATCAGAGGAGATACATAGATTTCATATATTAACAAAAGGGCTTTACACTTCTTATGTTTCATGAAATTGATTGATCAAAGACTGCGAAGTCTGATGCAGCACTGTCTATTATTTGCAATAGATATGCAGACGTATCAGTGATGTGGGACACTCGGACTACTAAAATGCTTTTTCAGGCAGCTTATTCAGGACAGAAAATAGATTGCGAGGCCCAAATATATATATTTTTATTTGTATTCTATAAATGTGGATCACGACTTAATGACCATGAGAAAATGTGGGACTCATGCCGAGACCAGTATAAAACCCCTGTCCTTTCATATCCTTAGCGATTTCTTTGCCATGAAATGCAAAATACTTTAATTAGTGACGTAGGACCACTAAAATGCTTTTTCAGGTTTCAATGCTTACTCAGGACAGAAAATACATCCCAAGGCCCAAATAAATTTGTTTGGTTTGTATTCTATAAATTTGGATCATGACTTAATGACCATAAGAAAATATGGGTCTTGTGCTGAGACCAGTATGACCCCTGGCCTAAAACATCTTTATGTAGCGCAACAATTCTTTTTTTTTTTCCAGATCCTTAGAGATTTGTTTGCCATGAGATACTATGTTGAACTTACAGTAACTAGTTTGTGAGAGTGAAAGAGAGATAACACCAAATTTAACCCACCTGCTCCCAGTTGCTCCCACACCTAAGACCTAGTAATACTAACAAGTCAGTTGACACCGGGGAGGATGGCAAATTGGGCACATCCAGGGAAATCCATCACTGGGCACACAGTCACTCACACAGACACACTAACACCATATGGGGCAATTTAGAGCATCCTGTTCTCAATGCATCTGCCCAGCGCATGTTTATCCCTGTATGACCATGCGGAATCCCCCCCTCCCGACGACTGGATCTTCCCCTTAAATCAGGTGATTTTGCAGTTGGTTTTGGACCTGTGTGTGCATTTGAATTTAATAAATAGTTCTAAAAATGTATTAGGATTTTAATCTCTGATTTTAAACAATTAAAATTGTAATAAAACCAACATCATCAAAATGGATTCTCCTGCTCATATAATAAACAGTTGCTTTTGATCGTTACAGGTACTGTGTTGGTGGAGAATATGCAGATAAACGGACAGACAGAAGATCCTCGTAGGACTATTTCATTATCCTTAAGAGACAACTATGATAACTGGGTCATCCTGGATCCAATAAAACAGCGTCTGTATCTTAATAGCACAGGGAGAGTTTTGAATCGTGATGTAAGTTACAAAAATATATTGTGTTTAAAAATGTATGTGCTTGGAACACTTTTTATGAATACAAATACAAACAAAATACCTTGATTGTCATATTTGGAAATCACACGATTGTAGTGTGACTTTCATCATTTTATCATTTTTGTCTCCTTTTCTCCTTTCCTTTTCTTGACACAATTTTCACAAAATATGTCCAGCTCATGGGTGAAATAAGTGCTTGTATACAGTTAAGGAATCGGTCGAACCGTTCCCAAGATATTCCTGTTTTTCCGAGCTAAAATTCCCATTCACTTTGCAGTTTGGAGATTTTGGCACTCCCGTGACTCAATTTTTGAGCTTCAGAAAATAAATTTGCTGAACTCTGAGATGGCTGCAGCCAGACTGGTCTTGTAAAATTGCAGCATGATTGCACTCTCCATTCTCCATGGGATTTTGGTCCCATTCACTTATGTTCATTTCTCTGTAGTTTGAGATATCAATGTCATTCCAAATCTAGTCTACACACCCTGGTGCCCAGAGATGGGTCTTCTAACCAGACTGCCAGACTTTAGTGCCAAATGTAAGCTGCAGTATATTGGAGACTTAGGTCTTGGCTTTCCACAGGGTAAGAAATAATAAGAAAAATAGGGTGGCACAGTTGCTTAGTGGTTAACATGTTTGCCTCTCAACGCTGGGGATCCTGGTTTGAATCCTAATCTTTGTGGAATTTCCATGTTCCCCCTATGTCTGTATGGGTTTAAGAATTGGTATTGGATTGAATCGTAATAAATTTTGCGATTTACACCCCTACTAAAAACCCTGATTTTTTTCAGACCATTAGTCTGTTCAATAAACATTTACCAGAGTTCAGTTTTATTTGCATTTTAGAGTGTCACCTCTATAAGTAAGTTATGTTTCTGACTTTTATGTATTTAGTTTAAGGTAGAAACCAGCTGCAGTATGAATGTATAACTTAATTTGTCATAATTACATTTGACTGAAAAAAAATCTGAAGTAACCCTGAATGTTTTTTTTGTTATAGCCACCCTCCTACATTCATTCCATCGTTGTGCAGGTGCAGTGTACCAATGAACTTGTTGGTACAGTGATTCTTCATGAGGTGCGTATCGTTGTAAGGGATCGAAATGACAATGCCCCTCGCTTCCAGCAGCCACGATATTATGTGGCTGTTAATGAGGTAAGTTAATAGTAAGTTGTTTGTAGTTTTTTTTATAGTTTTAATACATTTACATAATTATAAACATAGTTATATGTAGTTTGTGGGTAAAAATTTGAAAATTGCAAAAACATTTAACAACTGGGGCAGTCATAGGCTTGTGGTTAAGGAACCATCCCTGGTTTGATTCCTGATCCCACCAAGAAGCATGGCCAAAGTGCCCATGGGCAAGGCACCTAACCCCATTTGCTCCCTGGGCACCATATACAGGGCTGCGCACCGCTCCGGGCACATGTGCTCACTTCACTTAGTGTGTGTGTTTCACTGCACAGATGGGTTAAATGTGGAGAACTTATTCCTCTGTGTATAAGTACATTCAAGGTCACTTACATAGGTTATTAATTATGAATATTTTGCCATTGTTAAAGTTTCCTGCATCCAATTAAATACACATATAATACACTAATATAAGGTGGCAACATTTGCTGTGCACTAAATGTAAAGTGTGAACAGAGAAATGGCTAGCAGTCATCCAACCCTGAATAAAGTAAAGGGTGACTTTTCTATTCAGATCAAATCAGTACAGTTGGCAAAACAAATCATTTAATCACTTTAACTCAGATTAAAAGGTTCTGTTACTGTATTTGTAAACTATCAAAAAAAAAGCATAGCGTATTTGCCCTTAAGTGCTGGGGACCCAAGTGGGAATCCCGATCTGCATGGAGTTTTCATGTTCTCCCTGTGTCGCTGTGTCTTCTTCAGGTTCTCTTGTTTCCTCCCGCAGTCCAAAAACTGCCTGCTCTTAATTACCACCATATGGTGCTAGTGTCAGCGATAGATGGGCTCCTTGCCCTATGTGGATCTGCCCACGCCTGGGATGTTCTCCCCTGGATGTGCATGGGGATGTGCAATTTATCGCTGAGCCCACTCACTCACACAGACACAAACACACACTATATTTAGAGCACTCAATTTACATTAAATCCATGTTTTTGGGCTGTGGGAAAAAACTGGAGAACCCAGAGGAAACCCATGGGGGAGAGGCGAACAAGTACTAAGCCACTGTGCTGCCTCAAGTTAAATTTTACCAAGTTTTTAAAAATTACCCTATATAGACTTTGTGTCCGTGTGAGTGTGCCCGGATCCCAAAATGTTCTCCCCTGCATGGGCATGGGACCCCCATCCTCCCCGAGACCCTAGAAGATGAAGTGGAAAATAATGAATGCGTGAATGAATGAATGAACATTCGATGAAAAATTAATGAAAAAAAGACTCAATATCTAATAACATATACTGTCTTTTTATTTCATTAAATTCTTTACAACTTTTCATTACAATCAAATCTCACTTTCTAGTTTTTATTTATTTTTATTAATTGTTCTTCTTTTCTCATAGCTGACTCCAGTTGGCACCACCATTTTCTCAGGGTTTGTCGGAAATAACGGTGCCATTGATGTTGATGATGGGCCAAATGGACAAATCGAATATACCATTCGTTACAATCCCAGCAACCTGGTATGCCAAAACATAATAGTTCGAATTGTTGATATATGACATAATCTCATGATACTAAATTGAATCATGAACTAAAATGCATCATGTACATACTGCTATGCATCATGTACATTCTGCTAACAGTGGAGATGAATGTGTGACTGTGCTGATTCTCTGATAGAGCTGATCATATCTGAACCAGCCTTTCTTTTTGCTTTGTTCCTCTATAGACTGCAAACAGAATATTTGACATCCCTCTTACTCTGTCTGGATCTGTGGTGCTAAGAGAAAGACTCAACTATGAAGAGATTACACGATATTTAGTCATCATTCAGGCTAATGTATGCTCGAAATAAATACCTGTTCACAGTATCACATAATTAAATAAATGATCTGAAATGCCATTGTAGCTATTTTAAATTTCTACTATGCGTACAGGAATAATTATTCCTAAAAAAGATTTTAATTTATATGTGCAGAACATTACCTATTAGTCACTCTCTGTCAACCACTGATAACGGTACCCCACGGTGTATGTATATATATATATATATATATATATATATATATATATATATATATATATATATATATACACCGTTTTATATATATATATATATATATATATATATATATATATATATATATATATATATATATATATATATATATATTCTGTATTTTATTCCACCATATTGTGGAATTTTTCGAAGTGCAAAATTTTTCTGCAAACATACCTCACAATTGCTGCACAACGCAGACAAACTATCTGTGTTTGATCTACCCCCCGCGCTTCAATGCTGCTGTAAATTCGAAACTCAGTACAGTTCATTTGATTAAAGCATTGTATGTCATTTCTGTATCTTTTTGAGACACTGTTCTGCATTGTTGTGAATAAATCCGGGGGTTCGTCTGGATCTTCTTTTTCCTGTGTTTTATTCACAATAATGCAAATCCTTGAGTGCGTTTTACACATATGATAATCACATCATTGTCCTTTTACTAGAATAATACAAATGATTACATAGAATATTCTAATTCTTTTAAGGATCGTGCACCTGAACCAACAGAGAGGCTAACTGCAACCACCACCCTGACGGTAGACGTGCTGGATGGAGATGACCTTGGCCCCATGTTCCTGCCCTGTAGCCTAGTTCAAAACACCCATGACTGCAAGCCACTTACCTATAGAGCTACAGTGCTGGAGTTGATTGGCCCTGTGAGTTTTTATCCTTTTTTTTTTTTAAGTGTTTAATTTTAGCTTTGAAATATTGTTGGTATATTTTTCCAAAGTTTACAATGTCTAGATGATTATAACCAATCAGTACATTACCATTGGTTTTATCACTGACATATCTGTGTGGATGAAGGCCCTTCATCTCAAATTAAATTAGTCGAGAACTAATATCGGGAACAGCTTTTCATAATTCCAGCTAAACCCTTAATAAATCATGACTTGAACTTCTAAATTGATGGCTTCACTATATCTCCAACGATTCAGTCCATAACCCATCCAACCATTATCTTCCGCTTTATCCTCTACATTGTTGTGGGGGGAGCCCCCATGCCCATCCAGGGGAGAACGTTTCGGGCACTGGGCAGATACACCCAGGAAAGGGCGTCCAGTCCGTAACCTTGGTTTCATTATTACATCTTGGACTGTCTTTCTGCAGATTATTTTGCTACAACCAAACATGCTACTCAGCTGTTAGTCCAAGCCCTCATCCTATCCCAGCTTGGTTGATATTGTAATGCATTGCCTGCTGGTCTCCCAACTTGCAGAATCAGGCCTCTACAACTGATTCAAAACTCTGCAGCATGACTTGTGTTCCACCAGCACAAGTGAACTTCCCTAGCTCTACTCCTTATCTCTCGCCATTGGCTCCCTGTAGCATTCAGCACAAAGGCACTGACTCTGACCTACAGGACAAACTCTGGATCTGACCCCTCTTACCTTCACTCTATATTTTCAAAATACATTCTGACTTGTTCACTTCAGATATGTTCGGATATGCGATGGATTACTGTACATGCTTTAGTAATGGATTTGTTCCTGTCTGATTTCCCATCACTAAAAAACATTCAGTCAAATAAGTGTAAAAAGTAGCTGAGATTAATTAATGTGTTGCAGGTTTTTTATGAGCTCTGGATATCAATGTGGTTGATCCTGTCGAGTATGCGTTAGAACATTCTAAATGTTTCCAAAAACATACCTCACAACTGCTGCACAAAGCCGACAAACCGTCCATGTTTGATCTAAAGCACAGGAACCCAAAATCTTCCCAACACAGTTGATTTAAATAAAACAGTATATGTATTTTGCGTGTATGGTTTTCACTTGGGGTCCATGATCCGCCTTCAAACGGAGCTTAGAGGTGTTTATAGCTCGCCACTCTGTTCTGGAATACAACTCGTATTCGTAGTGTTTTTTGGTCTTCCCACGTTCCGTACTGTTGTACTCTGCTTGTGGCCCATACCTAATGGTTTGTAACAAATACAATGCTACATTGCTATTGCTACCCCGTTTATATATATATATATATATATATATATATATATATATATATATATATATATATATATATATATATATATATATATACTTTTACAAGTGAAAAAGCAAGTGCTGTCTTTTTTTGTGCTGACAGTGTCAAATAAGATAATTTCTAGCAATAAAGCACTGCACTATTCACCCATGTGTGCACTAAAGATAGTAAGTGTAATTAAATCCAATTACCAATCTGTGCCTGAAGGTCTCAGTCCCTCATTATTTATGACCACATAACAACGATTGGGAGTTATGTTACTGCACATGAATTATATTATAGAATTTTACCTTCTTAATGTCTGAAACAAATGTGTTGCTGTTCTCCAAATGTGTCTTCAAAGTTTCTTTTTAAAAACTTCTAATAGTTTAGTTGCAATGTCTGCTTTAAAGATGCACTTTAAATGTTTTAGTCACCGATTTCTAAACTTACCTTTAGCACCCGACATTAAAATTCTGTCTGTTGACTTGCAAACAGCTTTATTTTACTCACACAACCTTTTATCTCCAACAGATAAACATACATACAAGCTCCTTTTTATGTTGTCATTATGGGTTTTCCTAGAGTAGGCTGAATTTGAAATGCTGTAATTATTTAATGGCTGCTGAGTGTGGCATGTGAGAGTGAGAGAGCATGGTATCCACTGTTCTCAGCTATCAGACTCGTAATCAAAGCAAGCAGACTAGTTTATAAAGCTATTTTTCAAAAAATGAATGAAATTACAATTCACATATTTTTGTTAATTTAACTTCTTGACCAATTGGATTATACTATTATTTTTTCAGGAAATTTGCAATGCTGTGGGGCTGGCAGTAAAAACAATACAATTGATTCATTGTGATGCTCGAAATGCTCTTCATTAATATTTTGTCTTGCAAAAATCAACTAAATAATTACAATTTGTGGTACCCTGTTTGAAAGATGACCAAGTGCATTTAATAAAGTCATCTATTTGCCAACTGTGCATACACACAGAGGAATTTTATGTTCACTAAACATTATCTAGCTTAATCGCTTTGCAAAATAGCATCTGCACTACCAGAATATCCTACATAGTTTTATGCAGAGTCATGTATAAATGTCCTATGTTAGGACATTGTCAGAACAGGACCTTCTTGAGCGTATTTTACAAAGCAATTGAGGTAAGTAACGTTCACTAAACATTATTGTGGGAAGTTAAATTTCGCTGTGTGTAAGTACAGTGGGCAAATAGATCACTCTATAACCTGTGTTTGTGCTCGGTCATCTTCCAAACAGGGTGCGCTTTTGCTGATGTATGTAGAATGAGCTGGGTAGCTGACTCCTATAAACAAAAGTCAGAAACTTTTGGATGTGAGGGGGAGACTGAGAGAAGCGCAAAAATTACAACAATAAAGAAAACGGATTCTATAAATAGTACTCCCAATGGTAATGACAGTTTTTTCAATAACAAAATGTTTTTCGGTTATATACTCTGTTTTTTGGTGCTCAAATCTTCAGGATCTATTTTCATCTGTCAGGATCCCATCCTAACTGTCAAATAAGCTCCTATAATTAAAAACTAAAATCAAATGTGGGAAACTTGTAGATGCGATGGGGAGACCGAAAGAATCACAGTGGACAAAAGACACAACCAAAAAATAAACTTATTATTAAACTTAAAATAGACAATTAGAAACAGAAAAATTCTGTTTACAAACAAGATTACACAACTCTCAATATTAATAACAGTTTTCTCAATTACAAAATGAGAATGCCTGTGCTGTTGTAAGAGCAGCATGCTGCTTGCAAGGATCTGCGCTGGTCTAAGATTTAACATTGTGTGTGGTACTTTTAGGATTTGCACATGTCCTGATGATTTTAATTTAAAGAAAGAATGAAGAATCTGCTGGTGGGGCAGTGTGGCAGGAGTGTCCTGGTGCTGAGGGGAGAAGACAGCCATCAATAATGGACTTTGATTTTGCTTAATTAATTCTCCCACCGTGGCTCCGCCTAATGAAGTGTGTTCCCTTTAATTTCGGGAATATTACATGCCACAGGGGGAGAGACCGACCACAAGCTGGATTTTATCACAACTATGAAAGAATAATATTATCAAGTCCGTTATTTCTTTACTGCTGTCATGTTTGGTGTCTGACCATTCATTGGTGTGAGCTCCTGTCTCCGGTCCTCAGTCGTTTCATGTCTGTTATATTTGGTACCGAAACCCGGGAGGAATGAGGATGCATGCGATCCGAGGACATCACTTGTGGACTTGCCGGCAAGTTCTCCAGCGGAGATGTATGGTCCTGTCCCACTTCTGTCGGCTTTCACTGAAAGTGAAGCAGAGTGAGAAGGGCAAGAGGAGGTTCTTGAGTGACACCACCTTCCCTCACTAACAACGCCCCCCTGGGAAGGAGGTGGAGCCATCAATAATGGACTTTGATTAGAACCTGATAATTTCATGCACCAGTCACAGTGTGCACCCTTTACAACATGGAACATCACATGCCATGGGGAGAGACCATGAGCTGGACTTATCCCAGCTAAAAATAATAATACCGTAAAGCCTATTTTTTTTTTGTCTTCATTCCTTCCACCCCCGTTACGAGCTCGTTTTCTTTTTTCTTTATTTTTTTTTTTTAAAAAGGAGATGTGTGGTTAGTTAAACTACATAAGTAAGTGGTAAAGATTATTACTCATTATTTCTTGTATTTCTGTGCAGGTCAAAGCAAATCCATTAAATGTAACCCCCTTGATCCAGGCCATAGATCAAGATATGAACATCCAGCCACTCACAGATCGCCCCGGAATCATTTACTCCATCCTAACTGGTAAAACTCCAAATACAGATAAGTTATGAAAACATGACAGCTTTTTAAAAATCATAAGCATAAAACTGTAGAAAGGCTTTTGATATAACAGTGAGTTTTTGCCAAACTGAAATTAAAATGATGGTAAATGTGTCAGCCTGCCAATTTCTTGATTGACTCTTCCTCAGGCAAACCTACATCATACTCTCAGTTCTTCTCCCTGAATAGTAGCACAGCCGAGCTCAAACTCCTCCAGCCAATCAGCCGCGAGCAACACCAGGCTTTTGAGTTGGTGATAAAGGTATAGAGGTCAATAATTATTTTGGAGAACAATATGGACACAATATTGTTATGGAGAACAATAATTATCTGTGTATCTGATATATATACAGTATCAGTGTGTGTATATATTAGGGTGTATGTATATGTATATATTTTTAAGTTCAAATCGTCTATAAATTTTGTTTAAATTATGTGATTGACAAGATGAAACGACAATGTAAACAAATAGAACATTTATTTAAAACAATACTTTCAGGTTCCTTCCTGTATCAAATCTTTTTGCATCATTTTATATTTATAAAAAATAGGATAGGATAAAATTCTGTAACTAAAAATTACCAGTATTAGGTTAGCATAGCAAGGGCAGCACGGTGGCTTAGTGGTTAGCACGTTCGTCTCTCAGCACTAGGGATTCCTGGTTCGAATCCCAATCTGGGTGGAGTTTCCACATGGGTTTCCTCCAGGTTCTCTGGTTTCCTCCCACAGTCCAAAAGCATGGAACAAGATTGATTGAATTCTCCAAATTACCCCATATAGTGTGTTTGTGTGTGTGTGTCTGTGTGAGTGAGTGTGTGCCCAGCGATTGATTGGCACCCTGTCCTGGGTGTATCTGCCCAGCGCCCGAAACATTCTCCCCTGGATGGGCATGGGGAACCCCGCCACAAACCTAGTATAGGATAAAGTCGAAGATAGTGGATGGATGGAGGTTAGCATAGTTGCCTGGCTTTTTCTTAAATAAAAAAAATCTATCAATAAACAAATAATTCAAAATATCCTTTAAAAGCCTTTAATAGAAAATAAAATACAGACTTTACAGTCATAGTGCATTTATATTTTGCAAATCTTTATAACTTATCCTTAAAAATAAAATACATACTTCAGTCTTTTTAAATATATTACACCAACATTCGCTACATTTTCAAAACTTAACCTTGAATATTAAATATATTTTTCAACTTTTCAACTTCTTTTAGCTCATGGTGATGCTTTGCCAAACGGGTTCGTATTTCCAAAGTACCTCAATTTTATTTTACACTTCATGCACACAATTGTGCTCATGTCAAGTTCTCTCTTCATCAGGACATTGTAGAATCCGAAGTGTGCCCAAACACTGGTTTTTAATGACGACAGGGTGGATCTCACCCTGCTCCATGCTTCCTGTTCCATGCCAGGGGACTCGATTCAGTAGTTGGCTAACAAGCTTCATGTATGGTGCCCAAGTGGATATGCAATGTGATATGCAGCTTGGGAGTTCGTGTGGCAAAAAATAAAACAAACGCATTTTTAAATCGATTTTTGGGCATTTTGAATTGATTCAGAATCGCCAGGACTAGTAATAGCGATCCTTTGAAGATTCGATTCGATACTTTTATACAACCAGCAAATTTATTTTTGACTGGAAACAACACAGGCATCTCCCAGGACACTGCACACTGCTGGGTTCCACGGACACAGACCAAGGAGTACGCCACTTCTCAAGAAAAGCCACACAAAAGCCCACTTGACCTTTGTAAATGCACATCTGGACAAAGAAGAAGACTACTGGTCTTCTGTTTTATGGTCAGATGAAACAAAAATTTAATTGTGCGTTTGGTGCAATTAAGGAGAAGCCTTCAACCCTAAGAACACCATCCCCACTGTCAAACATGGTGGTGGGAACCTAATGTTTTGGGGGTGTTTTTCAGCCAATGGACCAGGGAACTTGATTGCAGTAAATGGCACCATGAAAAAAGAGCAATACATCAAGATTCTCAACAACAACATCAGGCAGTCTGCAGAGAAACTTGGCCTTGGGAACCAGTGGACATTTCAGCACGACAACGACCCAAAACACACAGCAAAAATATTAACGTTTTGCAGTGGCCCAGCCAGAGTCCTGACTTGAATCCAATTGAGAATCTGTGGAAGGAGCTAAAGATCAGGGTGATGGCAAGGAGACCCTCCAACCTCAAAGAGTTGGAGCTCATTGCTAAAGATGAATGGCAAAAATACCAGTGGAGATGTGCAAAAAAGCTGGTCAGCAATAACAGGAAGCGTTTGATTGCTGTAATAGTCAATAATTTCTATAAATTATTGAGAAGGGTACATCAACATATTATCTCCTGGGAGATGCCTGTGTCGTTTCCAGTCAAAAATTAAATTGCTGGTTGAATAAAAGTAAATTTATATCAAAATTTGCCAGGGGTATGAATAATTTCGGGCTTGACTGTGTGTATATATATATATATGTGTGTGTGTGTGTGTGTGTATATAGTATAGAGGAAACTGGAGAACCCAGACAAAATCCCAGGAAAACAGGAAAAACATGGAACGGCCAGCCAGATTGCTGCCAAGTGCGGTAACACTTTCTATGAGTACTGTATTTATAATGCTTTATTACACTAGCCATAGATGTACATAACCACACTTACAAAGGGTTATACAAACATGCCATAAGATTTTATAACACAAACTGGCATAATGCAGTAAAAAATGTATTTAAATTTTAATTTAAACTTAATAACTTATTGTAGTGACCAGTGTCACACCTGTTTTAAAACAGGTACTGTCCAGTGACATTTCCAATAACACACTCCTCTGACCACTTTACATTTGTATCAATGCATGATTTACACTACATTTTCCCCATTTTTTTCATATACTGCGTTCTGTAATTTGGCCACTTGATGGCAGTGTGTGATTTGACGGTTGCTGACTGTCGGTTCTTAGGCAGAACAGGACAATGGTCATCCACTTCCAGCATTTGCCAACCTCTATATTGATGTACTGGATGAAAATGACCAACCTCCATATTTTTTGGTGAATGCCTATCAAGGTTTCATCTTCGAAACTGCCCCTGTTGGCACCACAATTTCCAGCAATGAAAATCTCTCGTCCCCTCTCACCATCATCGCACTGGATAATGATTTTGAGGAGGTAATAATTGTTTTACAGCATGTTTATGTTTATTAACTAATCTAAATATGATTTAAATATAAATGGGACTAAATGTGTAGAGGTGTTTAAAGTTTCGATTTTTTTATTTCACAAAATATGTGGTATTCAGTACCTTTTTTTGGTTTTGAACGTAAAAAGTACACCATGTCACTAGAACAGTGTTTTACAAATTTTTTATTAGATTAGATTCATCTTTATTTTCATTGTGCAGAGTTCAGGTACAAAAGTTTTGAGAATGATCCAAATATAAATTTTTACAAAGTCTACTGCTTCAGTTTTTATAATGGCAATTTGTGCATACTCCAGAATGTTATAAAGAGTGATCAGTTTAACAGCATTTAATTGCAAAGTCAATATTTGCCTAGAAAATGAACTTTATCCCCAAAACACATTTCAACTTCATTGCAGCCCTGCCTTAAAAGGACCAGCTAACATCGTTTCAGTGATTGCTCCATTAACACAGGTGTGGGTGTTGATGAGGACAGGGCTGGAGATCAATCTGTCATGATTAAGTAAGAATGACACCACTGGACACTTTAAAAGGAGGCTGGTGCTTGGCATCATTGTTTCTCTTCTGTTAATCATGGTTATCTCTAAAGAAACACGTGCAGTCATCATTGTACTGCACTAAAATGGCCTTACAGGGAAGAGTAAGCTAGAAAGCCAGCTAGAAAGATTGCACCTCAGTCAACAATCTATCGCATCATCAAGAACTTCAAGGAGAGAGGTTCCATTGTTGTCAAAAAGGCTCCAGGGCGCCCAAGAAAGACCAGCAAGCGCCAGGACCGTCTCTTAAAAGTGTTTCAGCTGCGGGATCGGGCTACCAGCAGTGCAGAGCTTGCTCAGGAATGGCAGCAGGCAGGTGTGAGTGCATCTGCACACACTGTGAGGCGGAGACTCTTGGAGCAAGGCCTGGTCTCAAGGAGGGCAGCAAAGAAGCCACTTATCTCCAGAAAAAACATCAGGGACAGACTGATATTCTGCAAAAGGTACAGGGAGAAGACTGCTGATGACTGGAGTAAAGTCGTTTTCTCTGATGAATCCCCTTTCCGATTGTTTGGGACATCTGGAAAACAGCTTATTTGGAGAAGACGAGGTGAGCGCTACCACTAGTCTAGTCTCATGCCAACTGTAAAGCATCCTGAAACCATTCATGTGTGGGGTTGCTTCTCAGCCAAGGGAATCGGCTCTATCACAGTCTTGCCTAAAAACACAGCCATGAATAAAGAATGGTACCTGAATGTCCTCTGAAAGCAACTTCTCCCAACCATCCAAGAGCAGTTTGGTGATCAACAATGCCTTTTCCAGCATGATGGAGCACCTTGCCATAAAGCAAAGGTGATAACTACATGGCTCAGGGAACATAACATAGAGATTTTGGGTCCATGGCCTGGAAACTCCCCAGATCTTAATCCCATTGAGAACTTGTGGTCAATCATCAAGAGACGGGTGGACAAACAAAAACCTACACATTCTGACAAAATGCAAGCATTGATTGAGCAAGAATGGACTGCTATCAGTCAGCATTTAGTCCAGAAGTTGATTGAGAGCATGCCAGGAAGAATTGCAGAGGTCCTGAAGAAGAAGGGTCAATATAAATATTGACGTGCTGCATTATGTCACGGTAGTCTACCTCGGGAATGAAGCGGTTGCACATAGAAAGCGCAGAGCCGCCGCGTCTACACGCGCTGAAGGGAGCCAGGCACGCAGGTAGCAGAGAACGGGTTTATTTAAAGGTGCAGTGCACCAAAAAACATGAGGTACAAAAGACTAGTGACATTAAACACAAACGACCAGCCCCGATGACAAGAAACAATGGAAAGAAATACAAAAAGACACCAGACCATGTGCACAAAACAAACCAATGACAAGACGACGTTAATTAACTAACTAATGACCACTGAACATTAATTAACGGAACAGAACGAGACTAAACACAAAACAGGTGACAGGTGCCCTAGGCACCTGTTACACATTACCTCATTCTAACTGTCAATAAAAGCTTTTGTTACTCATAATATGATTGCAATAATATTTCTGTATGCGATAAAAACATCTGACAAACACATAAAAACCAGAGGGCAGCAGATCATGTGAAAATATAATATTTGTGTCATTCTCAAAACTTTTGGCCGTGACTGTTCAGTGAATGTACAGCCAATGAAATGTATCCAACCAGAAGTGCAATATATACTATTATTTACATAAAGTGCAGTGAATACTGAGGTAAATAATACTTTTTTATATACATATATTGTCACGGTAGTCTACCTCGGAATAAAGCGGCTGCGCATAGGAAGCGCAGAGCCGCCGCGTTTTAACGCGCTGAAGGGAGCCAGGCACGCAGGTAGCAGAAGAACGAGTTTATTTAAAGGTGCAGTAGCACCAAAAAACATGAGGTACAAACAGACTAGTGATATATAACACAACGACCAGCACCGAGGACGAGAAACAACGGAAATAAATACAAAAAGACACCCGACCACGTGCACAAGACAAACCAATGACAATAAGGAGTTAATTAACTAAACTAATGACGTTTAAACTAACGTTAATTAACTGAACTGAAAGGAACAAAACAGAACAGGTGACAGTCCCGGGGGCGGGGGGGGGTTTCCTCCGCCCTCCTTGAGCCGGGCTTGGAAGGCGCCCTCAGGTGGACGCCCTCTGCGGCCCCTGGACCTCGGGCTGGGCGGCTTGCGGCCCCCTGGGCTTCGGGATGGGCGGCGTGACGCCCCTGGGCTTCGGGATGGGCGGCGTGACGCCCCTGGGCTTCGGGATGGGCGGCGTGATGCCCCTGGACTTCGGGATGGGCGGCGTGACGCCCCTGGACTTCGGGATGGGTTCGCGCGCTGGCAGGACCTCGGCGGGCACGCATGCTGGCTGGACCTCAGCGGGTTCGCACGCTGGCCGGACCTTGGCGGGCACGCACGCTGGACGGACCTCGGCGGGTTCACACCCTGGCAGGACCTTGGCGGACACGCATGCTGGCAGGACCTGGGCGGGCACGCACGCTGGCAGGACCTGGGCGGGCACGCACGCTGGGCGGAATTGGCAGGCACGCATGCTGGCAGGACCTCGGCAGGCACGCCCGCTGGGTGAACCTCGGAATCGCCATCCTGCACACAGTAGCGGTACACCCCTGCCACAATGCCCAAACACAAAGACACCGACATCTCAGACACAGGGAAGACGGACTGGACACACGAAACAGACGAGACAGGGGGACACACCACGCTCACGCCACATGTATCCACATTTACCCCACTGCATCTGGATTTCGCCACGGGGGGTTTAACAAGCTGGACCGGAGCGTCCGTCCAGAACTCCTCAGAGTTTAGGAGGGTTCGTATGGGCAGAATATGCCCATACAGGTACGACTCGCCCGCCTCGTCATCGGAAATCTGAACCAAATCCAGACCTTCCTCAGCGCAGAGCGCTTCGTACCCATACCTCCATAGCCACTCATCATCGGAATCATAATACACCGACATATCTCTGTAAGAGCCGTCCTTACGGCTCCGGGACGGCGGGCTGCGCATAGCGGCGCACTCGCAGACACGGCGGAACGCGCCGCGAGTACGAGTTTACATGGCCCCCGCAAAGAAAAATAAAAAAATAAGCTTACCTGGGCTCTGGACTCCCCAAATTGCCTGGCTGGTCGTTCTGTCACGGTAGTCTACCTCGGAATAAAGCGGCTGCGCATAGGAAGCGCAGAGCCGCCGCGTTTTAACGCGCTGAAGGGAGCCAGGCACGCAGGTAGCCGAAGAATGAGTTTATTTAAAGGCGCAGTAGCACCAAAAAACATGAGGTACAAACAGACTAGTGACATATAACACAACGACCAGCACCGAGGACGAGAAACAACGGAAATAAATACAAAAAGACACCCGACCACGTGCACAAGACAAACCAATGACAATAAGGATTTAATTAACTAAACTAATGACACATGAACGTTAATTAACTCAACCGAAAGGAACGAAACACAGAACAGGTGACAGGTGCCCTGGGCACCTGTTACATATATACATACATATAAATGTCGTATACATAATTGAGTTATACAATAAAATACAATATACATAGTATGTTATTAAATGCATTCAGCATTATATATTGGTTATAGGATGAATATACATAATATAAACATAACACATAAATATATATAAATATATATATATATATATATATATATATATATATATATATATATATATATATATATATATATATATATATTGTAACAGGTGCCTAGGGCACCTGTCACCTGTTTTGTGTTTCGTCCCGTTTGTTTGAGTTAATTAACGTTCAGTGTTCATTAGTTTAGTTAATTAACTCTTTTCTGTAATTGGTTTGTCTTGTGCACGTGATCGGGTGTCTTTTGGTATTTATGTCCATTGTTTCTTGTCTTCGGTGCTGGTTGTTGTGTTATGTCACCTTAGTCTTTTACGTACCTCATGTTTTTTGGTGCACTGCACCTTTAAATAAACCCGTTTCTGTTACCTGCGTGCCTGGCTCCCTTCAGCGCGTGTTTACGCGGCGGCTTTGCGCTCGTATGCGCACGCCGCTTCAGCCCGAGGTAGACTACCGTGACATATATATATATATATATATATATATATATATATATATATATATATATATATATATATATATGTGTGTGTGTGTGTGTGTGTGTGTGTGTGTGTGTGTGTGTGTGTGTGTATATATATATATATATGCATAAATATAAAAATATAAAAATGTAAGTATAAATCTAGGTTTATATAGCAGTGCAATTGGAAATGCAATGAAGATTTTATGGATAAGGTGTGCATTACCAATACAAAGAATGCAAGGGTACAGAAAGTGGCAGAGCAATGTTTGTAAAATGTTAAAGTGTTTGTTACCCTGCCCAGGCAGCGCTTGTGATAAATGTTAATTTTTTAATAGTGCTAATTTTTTATCTCATTAATTTGTCTATATTTTGTAGCATATATATACGGACGGAGGCACGGTGGCTTAGTGGTTAGTAGATTCCCGGTTCGAGTTTCCATGTTCTCCCTGTGTCTGCGTGGGTTTCCTCCGGGTTCTATGGTTTCCTCCCGCAGTCCAAAAACATGGATCAAGTCAACTGAGTTCTCCAAATTATTTACTGAGTTCTCACCCAAATTATCCTGGGTGTATCTGCCCAGCGCCCGAAACGTTCTCCCCTGGATGGGCATGGGGAACCCCACCGCGACCCTAATAGAGGATAAAAGTGGAAGATAATAAATTAATGAATATATACGGACTATAATATATAGACTGGTCTATATATAGATCAATATTTATAAACACTTGACATGTGTACAAATATATCCTATTTTTGTGTAAATATATTTCCTATATTCTATTATGATAGTGATAATTTTATATCTTATGTATACATTATATGTACAATATGAAAAGGACAAGGTAGAACATGCATCAAAACAAACATAGAAATTATTATTGTGACATGGAAAATGGTATTGTCTTTTAATTTTAAACAAAACAACATGTCTGCATATAGTTTACACAATAAAATGCATAAGGTAATTTACTGTGACTAATTAACCCCATTTAAACTACTCATCCTGGTAATTAGATTGCCTTGTATTTCTATCTCTCACAGACCAAAGATCCCATGGTACAAATTCTCTTTGACAACTATAAAAACACTTTTATGGTGACACCAGATGGAATAATTCGTCATCTGACGCTCCAAAAGCCTTTAGACCGTGAAGTACAACAGTGTTACAGCTTCATGGTAAGAATAAACTTCTTTTCTTTAAAAAGCTATATTTTTCCAATTTCCATTTTTTTTTTTACAGTATTCTCAATTTCTGCCCGTTTTGCATCATATGTATTATATTTATTTTTAAAAATTGTGGCTTGCATACAATTAAAAGGTTTTCCATCAGTGAGGATCTGTGAGGATCTGACTTGGTCAGAACACACCATACAGGTGGTAAAAAAAAAAGCCAAACAACACCTCTACTTTCTCAGACGGCTGAGAAGGTTTGGCCTGAACCCCAGTATTCTTAAGACTTTCTACACTGGCACCGTGGAAAGTGTACTGACAGGAAGCATTACCACCTGGTATGGGAACTGTACTGCTCTAGAACGGAGATCCCTGCAGAGGGTAGTGCGAACGGTGCAGTACATCACCGGGGTTCAGCTCCCAAACCTTCAGGACCTATTTAACATCCGCTGTCTGAGGAAATCTAGTGGCATCATCAAGGACCTCACCCACCCTAGCCACTGCCTTTTCTTGCAGTTGCTGAGTGGGAAGAGGCTCAGAAGCTTAAAGACCAGAACCAGCCGGTTTAGAAACAGCTTCTTCCCACAGGCAACAAGACTGAGGAACGGCCAATAGAACTGTGGACTGCTTATACTCGGACAATTACCACCTACATACACACCGCACCTTGCACTTTACTGCAACAGCAACCACATACACTCCCACATACACCCTCTTCCATACCCTTCTTATAGCTCATATTTTATATTTTACATTTTTTATATTTTAAATTTATTCAAATTTATTGTATATTTTCTTTCTTATATTGTAAATATCGCTTTTTTTGCACAGTTGTGGGCGTTTGCTCATAAGTTTTTCATTCACCAGTACCCCAGTACTAGGTGATGTGACAATAAAAATCCTTGAATCCTTTTGTGTACTTTCTGTTATATATTTTTTTCTCCAAAAATATCAGTTAGTACACTGTTTTTAAAGTTTTTAGTGTATCTATCAGAGATCTGAGATAGCTCTCAAACACTTCTAAATCTTATCATTTTCTTATCTTAACCAAATTTTATTTGACATATTGCTAATTTAAATTAAATTACACTACACCACCATACCACCCAAGTTTATTATTATTATTATTATTATTATTATTAAATAAAATTTTCAAACATAAATTGTTGGTACACGTCACACATATGAAAGTGTGATAGTTGTATACAGAATTACAAGGAACGTATTTCTTACATATTATTTTTAAAAGTATAACAATGGAAGTAAATAAAATGAAAACAGTTAAATAAATATATTGAATTAATTTTAATTGTCAGTTAAAATATTATATATACCAGGGGAATCTCTCAGTGTCTGGCGATTTGATTCGATTCCGATTTTTGAGGTCACGATTCGATTCAGAATCGATTTTCGATTCAGAAACGATTTTTGATTCAGAAACGATTTTCGATTCAGAAATGATTCTTCAGTTCAAATGGTCTTTAAATTTTGTTTAAATGATGTGACTGACAAGATGAAACGACAATGTAAACAAATAGAACATTTATTTAAAACAATACTTTCAGGTTCGTTCCTGTATCAAATCTTTTTGCATCATTTTATATTTATACAAAAAAATAGGATTATGCTAAATTAAAATGAGCAGTATTAAGTTAGCTTAGCTTCCTGGCTTCCTTCTGGTCTCGCGTATTTGTTGTATTTACAAAGTACCTCGATTTCATTTTACACTCTTTGCAATCAGTTGTGCTCATGTCGAGCTCTCTCTTCCTGGCTTTAAAAGCCAAACACTGGATTTTAACGCCGAACGAATGACGAACGGGGGGAACGAATCCCGCTCTCCCTGTTCCATGCTTCCCACTAGCATGAACTAGCATGCTAGCGAAGTACAACGGGAGCTGGTTAACAAGCTTGCTGTACGGTGGCCGAGCGGATACGTAATGCGATATGCAGCACGCTTGGGAGGGGGCGCCAAAAAATAAAACTTAAACGCATTTTTTTTTATCGATTCTTGGGCATTGTGAATCGATTCAGAATCGCCACGACTACGAATCGAGATTCTTTGAAGAATCTTTTTTTTTTCTGCACCCCTAATATATACTATATATTCGATTTGTGACCAAATTTAGGGCACAAATCATCATATAGAGGATTTAATTATAAAGACTAATACCAGGCAGCATGGTGGCTTAGTGGCCTCTCAGTGCTGGGGATCCAGGTTCAAATCCTGATCTCTGTGGAGTTTCGATGTTCTCTCTGTGTCCACGTTGGTTTTTTATGGGTTCTCCAGTTTCCTCCCACAGTCCAAAAACATCAAGGTGAATTGAATGCTCTAAATTGCCCCATGTGTGTTTGTGTGTGTCTGTGTAATTGTGTGTGTCCAGTTATAGATCAGTGCCCAGTCCTGGGTGTATCTGCCCTGTGCCCGAAACATTATCCCCTGGATGGGAATAGGGGATCCCTCCCGCAACCCTAGTAGAAAATGTATTTATTTATTAACTAATACTTAATATGTGGTATAATCATTTGAATCATACAGTATGATGTAGAATACTTTTAATTTTGATTTAAAGCTATCTTTCCTTTCAACATACAAAATTAACATACAAATAATTGTGTTTTCAGTCTTGTGCTTTGTTGTTTTCATATTGTAAACATATTAAAATAAATTTGGTATTCTTACAGATGTCTGCCTCAGATGGGATTCACACAAGCTCTCCAGTTGCAGTTAACATCACAGTGATTGATGCTAATGACAACACTCCCACCTTCCCCAATGTCTCCTATAGTGTCAGTGTTTACACAGACATGCAATCCGGGGAAGTAGTATTAAAGGTAATCAATAACCCACTCAAACATTTAACAGTCTACCTAAGTGGATTAATTGGATTATTGGCTTTGTTTAAAGTGGCTTATTCCATAATTGATTGCATACATATTGTGAATATTTGTAAAAAAATATTTTTTGTATGTGTGCATTTTCATTGACTTTGTTTTAAATTAAGAAGGAGAAAATAAATTTGCCCTCTATAAATATTCAATAATAATAAACTATACAACCAGTCTAGTATATTGCCTCCAATCAGCTTTAAAACCAAACATGACTGGACCCATTTATTCATTCATTATCAAGAGGGGGATTTCTCAAGGGACAACATTTTGATCGCTGGGCAAATACCCCCAGGACAGGTTGCCAATCTATCCCTGGACACACACTCACTCACACATACACACACTTCATGGGGCAATTTAGATTTTTCAATTTACCTTAAACCAATGTTTTTGGACTGTGGGAGGAAACCGGAGAACTCGGAGGAAACCCATGCGGACACAAGGTAACTTTATTTGAGATTCAAACCTGAATCTCCAGCGCTGAGAGGTGGACATGCTAACCACTAAGCCACCATGCCATCCTAACTTTATTTTTTAAAGAATAAAGGATTATTCCCACCCAAATTTTAAGGACCCAGAGCTGTAGCCTCCATTACACCCCCACACACCCATAACTTATATTTAAATGTAAATGCACAGATCACTTTTTATTTATTTATCTATCTGTGTACTTACCACTGTATATGGGTTAGAGGAGTAATGGTACACAATTCACAGCTTGGTTCACACAGTGAAATGGTTCTTACGGTGCTGTAGTCGTTTTTTTTATTTTTTTTATTGTCAAGCACTTTTATTATATGCCTGAAATCAGGTTCCTCCAGCATAAGAAGCATACAGCTTCACTGTATTGCAAGTTTGTTTTTTTAATTATCTAATTCTCTATCTCAGTTTTCTCCTATATTTCACTATATATGTTGCTAAATTTCCGTAACTACTTTTCCTGGAACTACGAGAATTTTCAGCATGCATTTGTGAGCGCAGATCCCCCACTACCCTACAAAGCGCCACTTAGTGCCCATTGTTACACAAATGAGCCAGAGTGCTGCTAGATAAATTCCCAACTCCCTTTATCTAAACTTTAGAAGTTTTCATAACGTACAAAAGCACGCTTTACTCTTTAGACAGAATAAAAGTGGTTAATTTTAGAATGAATTATGCGCTAATGTAACACTCAGTTTTGTTTCCACAGTAGTATATGGTGGCATAATGCGTGTTGAGAAAGTGTTTAGTAGCATATAATGTTTTCAAATGAATGTAGGAAAGGTTTATGAAGCCTTAAAAATATAAATAAAACAATAATTATAACACAGCTACATTGCAGGGTCTTTGGAATGTAACCCCCGCAATATATTAGGGATTACTGTACATGCTTATTGCTTCAGTAATGGATTAGTTCTGTCTGATTTTCCACCTCGGGAATGGAGGATTAAGTGCGCACATGTTAACTCATGAAAGAAATCGTAGGTTTAGTCAAACTAGTGTAAAAAGTAGCGGAGGTTAATCATTGGGTTGCTGGGTATTTTAGGAGCTCACACACACGCACTATATATTCATTAATTCATTCATTCACTTACCTTTCGCTTAATCCTCTACAAGGGTCATGGGTGGGATTTCCAAAGAGAACATTTTGGGCACTTCACAAAACAGGGTGCCAACAATCGCTGGGCACACATTCACACAGAAACACACACTATATGGGGCAATTTACCATGTGGCTTGGTAGCTCCATGTTTAGGATGGTGGACTAACAATCTGAAGGTTGTGCGTTTAAATTCCAGGTCCACTGAAGTTACCAATGTGGGTCCGTGAGCAAGGCCCTTAAACCTTTTTATTACTCCAGGGTGCTGTACTCTGTGCTCACTTTGTAAGTTGCTTTGGATAAAAGCGTCTGCTAAGTGACCAAATGTATGTATGTAATTTAGGTCATTCAATTTACCTTGAATCCATGTTTTTTAACTGTGGGAGGAAACCAGAGAAACACCACCCACTTTTGGGGTTTTAACCCAGCGCTGAGAGGCAAACATCCTAACTACTAAGCCAAAGAGTTACAATTTAGAGTAATAGTTAAAGTTAAAGTCATATTATCCAATTATTGCTGTTGTTCTGCATACCACTTAATAAATGTTTTTTTCTTTCTATTTTAATCACTTTCAGCTTACAGCATCCGATCCTGATGAAGGTGTTAATGGTCTGATAAGCTACAGCATAGTGGCAGGTGCACAAGGCCATTTTTGCATCGATAATCAAACGGGTGAGATTACTGTGGAACCAGGAAGCCATCTTAGAATGGAAGAATTCTTTGCTCTTACTGTCAAGGCAGAGGACAATGCCTCCAGTGCCCAACGAAGGTAATCAGATGATAACGCTGATATAGAATAAAGCGATACAGTAAATGTGATGATTTTTTTGTCATTTAGCAGATGCTTTTATCCAAAGCGACTTACAAAGCAAGCGCAGGGTTGACCACAGCATCAGATCAATGAGGGTTAGGGGTCTTGCTCAAGGACCCACATCGGTAACTTCAGTGGATTTGGGATTTGAACCCACAACCTTCTGATTGATAGCCCAAGACACAAGTCACTGAGCTACAACGCCCTCAAGACATGATTTCTCATTAACAGGACAGGCTTTATTGCTAACATTAGACACCTGCCGGGTAATGATTTTTCTGTCATAGTCTGCGATCCGGCGGCACGGTGGCTTAGTGGTTAGCACGTTTGCCTCTCAGCGTTAGGAATTCCCGGATCGAATCCCCATCTGGGTGGAATTTCCATGATCTCCCCGTGTGGGTTTCATCCGGGTTCTCCGGTTTCCTCCCACAGTCGAAAAACATGGATCAAGTCAACTGAGTTTTTCAAGTCAACTCCAAATTGCCCCATATAGAGTGTGTATGTGTGAGTGAGTGTGTGCCCAGCGATAGATTGGTGCCCTGTCCTGGGTGTAACTGCCCAGGGCCCAAAACGTTCTCCCCTGGATGGGCATGGGGAACCCCCCCCGCGACCCTAATATAGGATAAAGCGGAAGATAATGGATGGATGGAGTCTGCGATCCAGGTGAGTGGTAAGGGGCAGTCGTAGGCTTGTGGTTGAAATAAGATATGATATGCTTTTATATTTAATCCAACAATGGGGGAAATTCCCTTTCTCAGCAGCCAAGTGACAAAAATTGGGTTCTCCAGTTTTTTCCCACAGTACAAAAACATGGGTTCTAGATAAATTGAATGTTCTCTATTGCCCCATATAGAATGTGTTGTTGTGTGTATCTGTGTGAGTGAGTGTGCCCCGGGATAAATTGTCGCCCTGTCCTGGGTATATCTGCCCAGCGCCCTAAACGTTCTTTCCTGGATGGGCATGGTGAACCCCCTCGCAACCCCGTAGAGGATTAAGCGGAAGGTAATGAATGAATAATTTTTTCCTTAAATCCATGTTTTAGGACTGTGGGAGGAAACCGGAGAACCCGGCAGGTGTCTAATTTTGGCAATAAAGCCTGTTCTGTTCATGAGAAATCATGTCTCCTTTTACCCCGTATATAACATATAAAATAATTACAATTATTTGATGGATATAGCATAGTCATGCTTTTTTTATTAATCCGATCTCTTATACTCCTAAATAATAGTCTAAGATTATGTGGCAGAATTTATGTACACATTTTCTTTCTCATACGTTCTTGATTTTCAGGAGCTCCAT
This sequence comes from Corydoras sp. C115, assembly GCA_019802505.1. NCBI lineage: Eukaryota > Metazoa > Chordata > Actinopteri > Siluriformes > Callichthyidae > Corydoras > Corydoras sp. C115. The sequence goes on along the minus strand of JAFMOC010000078.1, from coordinate 265,004 downwards.
TACTACAGTGTATATTGAGGTTCTGCCTCCAAACAACCAGAGTCCCCCACACTTCCCACAGCTCCACTACAATCTGGAGATAAGTGAGGCTATGAGGAGTGGAGCCACAATTCTCAACCTTCAGGTCAGCTTGCTCAGATCAATAAACTATCAAATGCTTGTTTGTGAGTATCACATGATGCATGTGATTACATTATTAAATCAATACAAAAAGATCTAGATGGGTGAAAAATACAACCTTTCTAAACTTTTTACATATTAGGCTATTATTATTATTATTTTAAATAATAATTTATTTATGTCTTAATATTAGCTGAATTCAACCTTAGATAAACAACACAGGGTTATAATTAAACAAACTAGGCCAAAATGTAAAAGCATTCTGTAATTTGGCCACTAGATAGCAGTATTTAATTGTTAGAAAAACCGGAAATCTGTTACTCGGCGATCAGCATTCGCTTTAAAAAACAGACTAGATTACATCGCAGAAGACCAGTTTATTAATGATTATGTTTTTAATAAACACATTTGTGAATCAAAACTTGTTTTTTTAAAGTGTGTTTGTAACCGTTTTATAAAAGCAATAAGGCATTCGAGGTTCTGCATTATTGTGAATCCATCATGGGAAAGAGGTGTAACTATACTCCACTACACGTTGTGCTTAACACCTTGTTCTCATGATTTATTCACAGTAATGCACAACTTCAAGTGCCTTATTGCTTTAATATAAAATTGGTTTACATCTAAATAATTATCTATTTTAATCTGATTGTCTGAGCCGTTTGTCCAGCTGTGATATAATTGACAATAATTGCACACCCCTGACTGCCTTAGATTTGTACCAATGCAACAGTTTTTTAAATATTGGAAATAATAGAAATTGTGTCTGTAACTGGCCACTAAATTAAATAATCTCTGCATCATACTGCATCCTGCAGCTTGTATGAACAATGACGCTGCAACAACATATGACAAAAACAAAAAGACTCAAAACTGTTCCAGCTCACCAGCAAAGAAATGTGAGAATGTGATAGAACATTATTTAAAACATGTACTATTAATGTAAATATACAGATTCATATAAACAGAGAGCCATTTACAATTACACATCAATGAACATTTTAAAAACAGGACTAGATTACATTGCAATAGACCAGTTTATTAATAATTTTGTTATAAATGTATCAATTAAATATTTTTATAACCTTTTTATAAAAGCACTAAGAAACTCATGGCTCTGCATTTTTGTGAATAAATCACAGGAAGAAGTGTTACTGTACTCCGCTACACGTCATGCCTAATAACACCTCTACTTGTTATTCATTCACAATAATGCATGCCCTCTCACGCAACCTCGTCCTTCCTTATATCCCTTCCCCAAACGGAATGCATTACTATTGGTGGGGCAACCTGTCAAGTCTCCACCCCAACCCCCAAAATGGCCAAGGCAATGTGCGTCCAAGCAGTACCTAAGTTGGCGGACGCACATGGTCGCCACAATAATCATTTAACAGTTTCTTTGACTCTCTTTCATTCCCCATAAAATCTTTAATATATCTTTTAATCATTAATATTATTTAGTTTAATCTATTAAAAAAATAAATCAACAGCATATTAAAATGCATTTAATGTTTTTCAGGCAACAGACCGGGAAGAAGATCCCATAACATACAAAATTGAGAGAGGGGATCCTGAAAACATCTTTGAAATCAACCAAACGTAAGTTAGAGTTGTATGATATGCATAATTGAAAAACATGAAGATGTGTGTAGAGATACTATAAGTAACAAATGAGCTCTCAGGACAAATTTGCCAGAATAGTCCATGTCCCACAAAGCAGTGGAGTGTGCTCCACTGTTATAGCTCTGAAACTTGTATTTTATGATGAAAAGAACCGACTTTTATTATTCCAATAGAACCACAGAGCAGGGATTATTTGGTTGGTGCATTAGTCCTATCCCAACAGTGTCACTGAGGTGTTTAAATAAAACTACAACAGTACTACTGCACTACCCCCCCCCCCTATTGAATCATTGTCACTGCATTACATTTAGGGCTGCAACATCTATCCATACAGTAGTTTCCGCTGGGGTTCCCCATGCCCATCCAGGGGAGAACGTTTCCCAGGACAGGACACCCAGGACAGGGTGCCAATCTATTGCTGGGCACACACTCACTTACACACACAAACACATTCTATATGGGGTAATTTGAAGAACTCAATTGACCTTGATTCATGTTTTTGGACTGTGGGAGGAAGCCGGAGAACCCGGAGGAAACCCTCGCGGTCACGGGGAGAACATGGAAACTCCACCCAGATTGGGATTCGAACTGGGAATCCCTAGTGCTGAGAGGCGAACCTGCTAACCACTAAGCCACCGTGCCGTCAGGGCTGCAACAACGAATCGATAAAATCGATACATTTGAAATGAAAAGAGTTGGCAACGAATTTCATTGATTCATTGTGCCTATACGTTACTTGCATTGTTGTAACTGCTTAAGCCACTTGCAGCGGAAGCGCTTCGTCAACAATGGAAAAAATAAGAGCGGGTTGAACATAACGAGGTGGAGGTGGAATCTGCGAAATGAGTTAACAAAAGTTTAACCCATAAAGTTATTAACAAAGTTTAATAAACTCTACAAATGAAACATGGTCGATGCAGAAAAAAAGCTTCGGCTGAAATCATCAAAAATGTGGAAGAACTTCACGGTTCACACAACTAAAAAACATGTAACATGCAAGCTTTGCAAAAATGATTTGACCTGCACAGAGCACCACGGTGATGATACACCACCTCAAATTAAACATGTTGGAGTCACTGATGAGGATGAAGGAGCTCAACAGCAGAGTAAATGACTACAATATCCCGAGTTTCTTTAGTTTTGAAGTGAATCAACGTAACGGTGCACTCACACTATGCGAACCGGCAGAGCACGGTTCATGCTGTTTTTGGTTGTTAACTAGATAATGACAGTGATAGAGAACATGTGGTATTTTCTATTTTTGATTTATTAGCTTAAGCAGGGTTTAAATGTGCTTTATAAATACATACAACTTATATACAATGGAGGTAATTAATTATTAAGCTTTACATTTTAATTTTCTGACAAAGTATGACACATTCTTTGCTCTATGGGAGTGAGGTAGGATGCTTTATGGGAGTGAGGTAGGATGAATTACATTTAGACGGGGATTTGATAACATATTAGAGCTACTGAAATTTGTGTAATGTAGTATTTTTTTACACACTATGCTACATATTGTGTCAAAGATCTGTCCTGCTGCCTTAGGAACGAGGAAGCGTTCTTTAGAACAAAAACAGAGTTTATTAAGTCTCTCGTGAGAGTAAGTCAAGTCAAGTCAAGTAATTTATTTATATAGCGCTTTTTACAACAGTACATTGTCACAAAGCAGCTTTACAGAATGAAAAGCCTTTAAACCCCCAAAGAGCAAGCCGAAGCGACAGTGGCAAGAAAAAACTCCCTTTTATGTTGTTATTTAAGGAAGAAACCTTGGGAGGACCAAGACTCAATGGGGGACTCATCCTCCTTGAGCGGCCGGGCAGCAACAACAGTGTAGAACAGCCATGTCCAGATACTAAACAAATGGGAAAACTAACAACTAGAAAACTATATGTGAGTCCATTAGGGGGCGTCCTGCAGGACCGCCTTGTCAGGATCCATACAGTATTCGTAAGCAGAGCCATGGATCTCCAGGAAGCCGGGGGACACCTCAAAAGAAACAGACAGTAGTGGGGTAGTGGGGGAACACCCCACAAACGAGGAATGTCCACAAAAATAAAGAAAAGACGATCGCAGACTTCACCAGGCGCCATGGCTCACAACCGAGCCGGTGCGGAAGCAGCGAGGAACGCGGAGGAGGCGGGGATGTAAGAGCCGGGAATGCCGAGCCACTTATGTCACGCGGGATTCGCGTTCCTGGAGAGAGGCAGCGGGGCGGGAGTGCAGCGTCGCTAGATGTGAGCACGCCGAGCTCTGAACCAACCTCGGATAACAGATCAGACTGGAACCAAAAAACTCTGCGCCGAGGAGTCCGGGACGGCGGCATAAGTAGCCGCTCCGGCCGATGGGACACACCTGAAACTAATAATCTGGAGAGGGTGATCGATGATGTGTGGAATGAGCTGCAGGTGTGTAAATGGGCGTGTGTGGAGCGGCGCGTGGAGGAGAGGGGCGTGTTTGTGTACATGAAGAAGTAGGTGTGTGCGGAGCGGCGCGTGAAGGAGAGGGGCGTGTATGTGTGTGTGAAGAAGTGGGTGTGTGCGGAGCGGTGAGTGGGTATGTGTAACATCACCCCCCCCAGAAAAAGGTGGCTCACCCCGAGAAGGGACCCATCGAGACCCGGTCCGACGACTTTGGCGGGGCGGCCGACCTCTAGGCTGTGGGGCGGGCCGGTCAGCGTGATCCCGGTGGAACTCTTGGATCATGTTGGGGTCCAAGATGTCCTCCGCAGGAACCCAGCTCCTCTCCTCAGGTCCGAAACCCTCCCAAATGACCAAGTACTGCACCTTGCCCCGGCGCCAGCGGGAGTCCAACAGAGAGGCAACCGAGTAGATGTTGGAATCCTGCTCCTCGTCTGGCTCTCTGTTGGACTCTCTCCAATTGGCATCAAGGGGACCTGCAACAAACGGCTTCAAAAGGGAGACGTGAAACGTGGGATGCCCCCACAGGTGGCGCGGGAGCTGAAGGCATACGGCGACCTCATTAACAACGACTTCCACCCGGTATGGGCCCAAATACCGTGGAAGGAGCTTACGCGTACCCTGACGACACCTGATATCCCGGGTACTGAGCCAGACCATGTCGCCCACTATAAACCGCGGAGTGTCACCCCGAGAGCGGTCCGCGAAGTGTTTGTATCTCCGTATAACCGCCTCAACCCGCTGATGGACCTGGGCCCATACCTCCTTGCTGCGCCGAAACCAGGCATCCACAGCCGGGGCATCCGACTCCTCCCCATCCCAAGGTGCAAAGGGCTGGTGGCTGAGTGGCGCAGCAAGTTCTGGGCGATCTCTGCCCAGGGGAGGTAACGGGACCAATCAGATGGATTGCGGTGGGCGTAAATACAGAGAAATTTGTTTGTCTCTTGGTGGAAACGTTCACAGACCCCCTTAGTTTGGGGTGGAACCCCGAGGAGAGACTGACAGAGGACCCCAGTCTTTTGCAAAAAGCCTTCCACACGGCTGACGTGAACTGGGGATGACCTCTGGGATACCAAACGAGGTGAACACCCCAGAGAATAGGAGTTCGGCCGTCTTGAAAGCCGAGGGCAATCCCTTAAGAGGAAAAAGTTTGATCGCCCAGGAGAACCGATCGAGGACCGAAAGGATGGTGGTGTACCCATTGGAGGAGGGAAGACCGGTCACGAAGTCCAGGGCTATGTGTGACCACGGCCGCTCCGGCACCGGCAGCGGGCAGGGCTTCCCAGCCGGAAGCACTCGGGGGGTTTTGCACAGGTGGAACATGAATGTACAAAGGATTGTACATCCGCCTGCAAGGACTCCCACCAGTACTTCCGCTGGATCAGCTGGAGTGTATGCAGGACGCATGGGTGGCCAGTGCTCAGAGAGGTGTGGGCCTACGTGATGAGGCGGGACCGGAAGGGAAGAAGGACATAACTGACCCCCTCGGGACAATTTGGAGGGACAGCGATATTGCGCGACGCCTCTTGAATCTGGGTATCCAGCTCTCACTGTATGCAACCCAGGAATTTGTGTGCAGGGATGATAGGGCTCCCCCGATCCGGGTTAGAAATGGATGGGCCGTGGAGCCGGGATAGGGCATCTGCCCGGCTGTTCTCTGAACCCAGACGGAAGGAGATCTGCAGGTCAAATTGATTAAAAAAGAGTGCCCAGCAGGCCTGGCGGGCATTAAGGCGGCGCGCACTCTTAATGAACTCTAAGTTCTTATGATCAGTGAGGATGAGTACTGGGTGTGGGGCCCCCATGAGCCAGTGTCTCCACTCTTCCAAGGCTAGCTTAATAGCTAATAGCTCCCGTCCCCGATCCCGTAGTTGCACTCAGCCGGGATGAATTTACGGGAGAAATACGCTATAGGCCGCGCGTTAGTGAGGCCCCCTGTGGACTGGGATAGGACGGCACCGGCCCCACTACAGGACGCGTCCACCTCTACGATGAACTGGCGCTCGGGGTCTGGATGGGCCAGGACTGGTTTGGACATGAACAGTCTCTTTAGGGTGTTAAAGGCCCGATCCACCTCCGAGCTCCAGCGCAGCGCAGAGGGGCCTCCTTTGAGGCAGAAGGTGAGAGGAAGCGCCACCTTGCTAAAATTGGGGATGAACCGTCTATAAAAGTTAGCAAAACCTAAGAAACGTTGGAGGTCCCGGGGTGAGGCCGGTGTCGGCCACCTTGCCAGGGTCCATCTCAATCCCCTTCGGGGAGATGATAAACCCCAAAAACGATATGATCTCCCAGTGAAACTCACACTTCTCCCCCTTAACGTACAACCCATTGGCGAGGAGACGCGATAGAACACGCCAAACTAGGGTGACATGGGAGGCCAGATCACCCGAGAACACCAGCACGTCGTCGAGATACACAATCACCCCTTGATGTAAAAAGGCACGAAGCACGTCATTAGTGAAGGCCTGGAGGACCGCGGGGGCGTTCGTAAGGCCGAAGGGCATCACGTGGTATTCGTAATGCCCCGAGGTGGTAATGAACGCGGTCTTCCATTCGTCTCCCTTTCCAATGCGGACCAGATTGTATGTATTGCGCAGGTCTAATTTAGGGAACACACGCGTACGGTGAAGCAGTTCCAAATTGGCAGGGACCTGCGGGAAGGGGTACGGGAACCGCTTAGTGGCCTTGTTAAGCTCCCTGAAATCTATACACGGCCGCAGTTCTCCCCCTTGTTTGGGTAAAAAGAAGAACCCTGAGGCGGCCGGAGATTTCGAGGGGCGAATAAAGCCATTCCGCTGAGCCTCCTTGATGTAGGCATGCATGACCCGAGTCTCAGCCACAGATAGAGGGTACGGGCGCGCGTGTGGTAATTTGGCCCCTGGCACCAGGTCAATGGCTCAGTCATAGTGACGATGGGGGGGAAGTGTATTGGTGCGGTGCTTACTGAAGACCTCTTGCCATGTCTAAATATACGTCCGGTACCTGAGAAGGCAGCTGGGTCTTGGGAGACACCTGGGAAGAGGAGAACAGATGGCAGGGAGGCGGACGCGAGCACTCCTGTCGACACCGGGATGACCAAGACCAGATCCGCAATAGGGCCCAGGAAATGGTGGGGTCGTGTCACCTCAGCCATGGCAGCCCCAGAACTAGAGGTACGGAAGGAGAGGAGATAATTAGAAATTCAATCCATTCGAAATGCTCCTCTCTAACCCCCATCCAAAGGGGGGGTGTAGAGCTTTTGCCCCCCCCCCCCCCCCCCCCCCCCGAGGGTAGAGGGCTGCCGTCGACGGCCTGGATGGAAACGGCAGTCTCGAGGGTCTTCTCAGGAATGCCCCAACGGCTGCAGACGCTACTGTCGATGAAATTCCCGTCCACCCCGGAGTCCACCAGCGCAGAGGCCGTCACCAAGGAGCTCTTCAAACACAAAACATCAATCTTAAGGCTCCTTTGAGATACTAAACCAGATACTCTCACCGAAGCCTTGGCATTAGCGGGCGGAGGCGAGAATCGCGCACGAGAAGGCTGCCCCGACGAACCGTTCTCACACCCCAGTCCTGGAGCGAATGCGCTGAGCTCCCACAATACCCACACAGTCCCTGCAGGGCACGACGCCGGCGTTCCTGCGCAGAGAGGTGAGCCCTACCCAGCTGCATGGGTTCGACCTCGGGCTCACGTAGAGCTGGCAGCGGGGCAGATTCCCTCCACGGCTGCGTCCGGGGTGGAAGAGAGCTGGACCCGCGAGATGTTGGGACGGTGGCGAGGTATTGCTCCATCAGCACCGCTAGAAGTACCAGCTCGTCCAGCGATGATCCGAAGTCCCGTCCCGCGATCTCGTTCTGGATGTCACGGCGAAGCCCCTCACGGAACATCACCGTGAGTACCGATCCGCTCCAGCCCGTCCGTGCAGCCAGGACTCGGAACTCCAGAGCGTAGTTGGACACCGACCGGGTCCCTTGGCGTAGCCGGTATAGAAGCGAAGGCGGTGCGGAATGCCTCATGGAAAGCAGCGAATGACCGGCACTCGGGACCCTGTGCCTCCCAGATGGCGGTCGCCCACTCGCTGGCTCTGCCCGTCAGCCGCAAAATCATCAGAGAGATCTTATCTACCTCGCTGGACTTTGGGTGGCTCCGGAAATAGTGCGCGCACTGCATAGGGAAGCAGCGGCACTTCTCCGGACTTCCATCGTAGCGTTCGGGCTCAGAGAGATTGTACGGGGCAGCAATGGGTGCCTCAGCTAAGATAGTCGTCCCATCAGTGTCTGGATCGATCTGGTCATCTCACCCAGACCGCTCTGGAGCTCCATCAGGGCACGTCCCTGTGCCTGCAGAACCTCCTCTGTGGGCTCCATCCGCGGCTTTATTGTTGGCAGAGTTTTATGTCAAAGATCTGTCCCGCTGCCGTAGGAACGAGGAAGCGTGGTTCTTTATAACAAAAACAGAGTTTATTAAGTCTCTCGTGAGAGTAGTGGGGGAACACCCCACAAACGAGGAATGTCCACAAAAATAAAGAAAAGACGATCGCAGACTTCACCAGGCGCCATGGCTCACATCCGAGCCGGTGCGGAAGCAGCGAGAAACGCGGAGGAGGCGGGGACGTAAGAGCCGGGAATGCCGAGCCGCTTATGTCAGATGGGGTTCATGTTCCTGGAGAGAGGCAGCGGGTAAGCGTAGCAAAAGAGCGCAGCATCACTAGATGTGAGCATGCCGAGTCCCGGCACGCTCTGAACCAACCTCGGATAACAGATCATACTGGAACCAAATAACTCGGCGGCTTAAGTAGCCGCTCCAGCCGATGGGACACACCTGAAACTAATAATCTGGAGAGGGTGATCGTGGGTGATGTGTGGAATGAGCTGCAGGTGTGTAAATGGGCGTGTGTGGAGCGGCGCGTGGAGGAGAGGGGCGTGTTTGTGTACATGAAGAAGTGGGTGTGTGTGGAGCGGCGCGTGAAGGAGAGGGGCGTGTATGTGTGTGTGAAGAAGTGGGTGTGTGCGGAGCGGTGAGAGGAGACGTGGAGCGTGAGCAGGTATGTGTAACATATTGTGTGTGAGAGATTTGTGTTTAATTGCTCTTTGGGCTACTTAGATGCCTTAACTTATACTGTAAATAAACCCAGACATTTATTGACCTGTTTAATAAAGACATGGAAAATTTATTTTATCCAATTCATCGATTAATCGGAAAAATAATCGACCGATTAATCGATTATCAAAATAATCGTTAGTTGCAGCCCTAATTACATGACATTTACAACATTTACATTTAGTTATTTAGCAGAAGCTTTTTTTTATTGAGAAGTCATGTTACAAATATTGAAAGTAGTACCAAATATTTAACAGACTTCAAAAAATATGTTTTACCCCATTTTTGTCCCCAAAACAATACACTTAGTAAAAAAAAAAAAAAAACATACACCCATACATAAATGTAAGATACTAATAAAAAAGTAAGTAAGTAAATAGATAAACAAATAATAATAATAATAATAATAATAATAATAATAATAATAATAATAATAAAATAACTAAATAAAATATTTAAAAATTAATTAATTAATTAAAATAAATAAATAAATACAAATAAAAAATAAATGAAGGGAGGGAGGGGGAGGTAAAACGAAAGAAGGGAGGGAACTATTCAGCAGGCATAGATTGAAGGGCTTCAAAATAAGAAAGAAATGGTTTTCATTTACAGTAAAATTGATCAGAATCACCCTTTAGAGTAAATCTGATTTTTTCCATCCTCAAAAAATGTAAAATGTCAATGAGCCACTTAGACGTTGAAGGGGGTCTGGGGGACTTCCACAGTTGAAGAATGGACCGTCTGGCTAAGACAGACGTAAAGGCCAAAATCTCACACTGCAATTTGGTAAAAGATGGAAACACTGAAGAGAGTCAGAAAATTGCAATATATGGGTCAATGTTAATGTTAACAGTTAAGATGGTTGACATGATGTCAAAGTAGTTGGACCAGAATTTATGTAGTGAGGGACAGAAAAAATACATGTGACTCAAATTACATGGAGACCTACCGCATTTATCACATCGATCGTCCAGAACGTTCGGATAGAATTTGGATAACTGTGATTTAGAACGATGGACTCTATGCAGAACTTTGAATTGTATTAATTGCAGTCTTGCACATGCTGTGCAAGAACGCACCATATTTATGGCTCTATCCCACCAGGAATCAGAGAGATCAGTTCCCAGCTCGCGTTCCAATGTGTTTTTGATACGGTCAACTGAATATAAATCAAAAGACATAAGGTGAATATATATTTTAGAATTTAGTGATTTCTGGAAGGGGTTAAATGAAAAAAAGTCGGTCCATGGTTGACTAATGGGAAGATTGGTTTAATTTAAAAAAAGGGAGGAGATACAATGTCTGATTTGAAAGTAACGAAACAGATGTGAGAGATGAGGTTAAGTTAAACTCCTTAACTAATTGGGAAAAACTGCAAGAAGATCCCTCTTTATACAGGTCTTTGAAGGATATAGTGCCTTTATTGTACCACAACTTAAAAGCTGGATCGGTCAGAGAAGGAGGGAAGAGGTGATTATTTAGAATAGGCATGATGATGGATGGTGAAGTGAACTTAAAGTGATATCTAAACTGGGCCCAAATGCGAAGAGTGGATCGGACAACTGAATTATTGGTGAAATTAGAAGGCTTGAGTGGAAGAGAGGTAGAGAGAACAAAAAGAGGAGAGTAAGAGGAAAAGGAACGAGTCTCAATTTTGGACCACAGGAGATTTCAACCAACAAAGCACTTTTGGAATGTTGGCTGACCAATAGTATAATAGGAAGTTAGGTAGTGATAGACCCCCATCAAACTTAAATCTTTGTAGCAAGGACTTTTGAACCCTGGGGACCTTCCCATCCCATATGAAAGTTATGATCATTTGGTCTAGATTATTGAAAAACTTTTTAGGCAGGAACAAAGGAATAGTCTGGAAAAGAAAGAGAAATTTAGGTAAAACTGTAACAGATGCCTGCGGCACCTGTCCCTTATTTGGTTCTTTATTATCTCAGTTGGGTGATTGGTTGGGTTTTGTGCACGTGATTAGTTGGGTTCTTATTTAGTTTCCGTTTCCCCTCGGTTCGGTGCACGTCTTTGTTTTGTGGTTTGTATACCCTATGTTACTTTGTTCGTTTACCCCCTTTTTGTTGGTGTTCCGGCACCAGGTTTTAATAAATTCAGTTTTGGTTTTTATCCCGGTGTTTCTAGTCTTCTCCTTCCGCGTTCTGCCACGGTGCGTCGCTGCGCCCTTGTTCCGTGCAGGTCGCACTCGTGGGAGTGTGTTCCCTCTGTTTGGACCGGCGTACCCGGGAAACGCTCACTATGCGCGAGCGGTGTACGCGATTGCCCCGCGTAGCCGCTCAACTCTGGGGAAGAATGGACTTTTTGGACAAAACGTTCATTTTGATGGAATTTATTTGTGCAATCAGTGATAAAGGCAAAGCTCTCCATCTTTGTAAATCTAATTTAAGTTTGTTTATTAAAGGTGTGAAGTTATTATCAAAGAGAGACTTTAATGTCCGAGAAACGTGAAAACACTATATCAGGTTTTAAACGATTCATATGAGCAAATATTTTCAAACGTTTGACTGAATTATTTAGACCTTTAACATTCCAACTCAAGAACCTAATGGAGCCCCCTGTTACCCTGTTGTGAGAGGTGAAGTGAGCCATTGAAATTAACATTAAAAATAAAGAGAGTGCCTGTTGACCTCGGATGGGGTGATAGGTGAGATGAGGGAAAGAAAAAAGGTAGAGATGGGAGGAAAGAAGGAAAAAGAAAGAAAGAAAGAAAGAAAGAAAGAAAGAAAGGAAAAAAAAAAAATACATACATAATTACTCTCCCACATGCAAAAACAATTACCCTCCCACTCAAAAAACAACGTCCCCTCAAGAACCTTACTTACTTAAACAACACTTCCGGAAATGCAGCATAGTAAAGTAAAGATCGTCGATCCTACGGAGCGGAGCGTGACGAAATTAACAACCACGCATGTTTATAAAACAGACACGCAGAGAAACCGAACCACTGTCTAAATGTACACAAACGAGAAAATTATAAATGCACTAATTAAGAATAAAGTTCAGTTTCAAAGAAATCAATGCCTCATTTAGGTAAATTGGCAACGAACCGTTCTGCTTCCTCAGCCGAAGTGAAGTCATGATGGTTACCATTATGGTTTACTCTGAGTCGCGCTGGGTAGAAGATGCCGTATCGAACCCCCTCCATGGCGCACAGCTGAGCTCGAACTCCATTGAAAGCGGCGCGAGCTTTAGAGATCTTGGTGGTGAAATCAGGAAAAAATGAAAACGACATGTTGGAAACCGAGACCCGTCGCTGCTGTCTGGCTTGCTTAAGAATTTCCACACAGTCCTCGTAATGGTGAAGTTTGGCGATTATGGGGCGAGGTGGCCTATCGGATCCTGGCTTCGGCGCTGACGACCGATGAACTCACTCGACCTTTGGTGATTTGTCCAATTTGAACGCGTCCTTTAACAGATTGGAAAAGTTGACTGTTGACAATGAAAATGAGTCCTCTGGAATTCCAAGGACCTGAATATTTTGCGAAGTGATCTCGCTTCCAAGTCCTCACACTTCTCCTCCAGAACTTTAACCACGCCGGTTAGCGAATCAACTTTGGCCTGCAGCGTTACCACGTTGTCGGAGAAGGTAGACAACGATTCCTCCATCCGCACCACATTAGCCTTAATAGTAATGAATTCCGCTCTGATAGCAGAAAGGTCACGCATAAGGTCAGCTTTGATTGAATGTAGCTCCGTTTTTATATTAGAATAGTGCTCATCCATAACTAAACGAAGCTCAGATACCACAGCGCACACAAGCTCGGCTCTCATCGCGGACGAAGCCAATGACATGTCCGGGGGGGCGCTCGCCTCCGAATGATGAACCCTTAGATAGCGGGGATGTAGATTGAACTACATTTATAAAGCTTTATAAATTATTGAATATAAATTATTATATAAATTATTAGTGCTTTATAACATTTGTCATAACTCTTTGTTAATGTACATAAATGTTCATAATCATAGTCATAGTAATTGTTTATTTTATAATTAGTTAAGGGTTATAACGATTTGACATAAGGCTTTATAATACAGTGCCTTGCGAAAGTATTCACCCCCCTTTACATTTTTCACATTTTGTTACCTCACAACCTGGAATTCAAAGGGAATATTTGAAGGTCTGCATCATTTAATTTACAGACCATGCCTACAACTTTCAACATTTAACATTTTTTTTATTGTGAAGCAAACAACAAATAGGACAAAATAACTGAAAACATCAGTGTGCATAACTATTCACCCACGTAAGTCAGTACTTTGTAGAGCCACCTTTTGCAGCAATTACAGCTGCAAGTCGCTTTGGATAAGTCTCTATGAGCTAGCCACATCTTGCCACTGGAATTTTTGCCCATTCCTCATGGCAAAACTGCTCCAGTTCCTTCAAGTTAGATGGTTTCCGTTGGTGAACAGCAATCTTCAAGTCTGACCACAGATTCTCAATTGGATTAAGGTCTGGGCTTTGACTAGGCCATTCCAATATGTTTACACATTTCCTCTTAAACCACTCAAGTGTTGCTTTAGCAGTATGCTTTGGGTCATTATCTTGTGGGAAGGTAAATCTACGCTCTAGTCTCAGATCACTGACAGACGTAAACAGGTTTTGATCAAGAATATCCCTGTATTTAGCACCATCCATCTTCCCTTCGACTCGGACCAGTTTTCCAGTCCCTGCTTCTGAGAAACATCCCCACAGCATGATGCTTCCACCACCATGTTTCACTGTGGGGATGGTGTTCTTGGGTTGATGATATGTGTTGGGTTTGCGCCAGACATAGCATTTTCCTTGGTGGCCAAAAAGTTCAATTTTGGACTCATCTGACCACAGTACCTTCCTCCATACTGTTTGGGAGTCTCCCACATGGCTTTTTGCAAACTCGAAACGAGCCTTCCTATTTTTGCCTGTAAGTAAAGGTTTTTTTCTGGCCACTCTTTCATAAAGCCCAGCTCTATGGAGTGTACGGCGTATTGTGGTCATATGGACAGATACTCCATCATCAGAGATTTGGATATTTTTTTATAACCCAACCCTGACTTCTCTCCAACTTTATCCCTGACTTGCTTTGAGAGCTCCTTGGTCTTCATGGTGTTGTTTGGTTAGCTTAATGGTGTTGCAGCCTCTGGGGCCTTTCAGAAAAGGTGTGTATATACTGACAGATCATGTGACACTTAGATTGCACACAGGTGGCCTTCATTTCACTAAGCATGTGACTTCTGAAGGTAATTGGTTGCACCAGAACTTTTTAGGGGCTTCATAACAAAGGGGGTGAATACATATGCACATGCCAATTTTCAGTTTTTTATTTTCATATTCTTTATATACATATATTTTTTTCTCATTTCACTTCTAAAACGTAGACTATTTTGTGCAGATGCATCACATTCAATTCAGATTAAAAAAAATACATACAGGTTGTAATGTAATAAAATAGGGAAAAATCCAAGGGGGTGAATACTTTTGCAAGGCACTGTACATAGTTACATTATGCATTATAATATGAACTTATCTAAACTTTTGTTTCTGTGGATGGTCAGAAATTCTCACTTAAGTCTGTAAAGAGCATTTTATAAGCTTTTATAAGTCATTTTGTACTAAACTACATTTTACATTTACATCTAGTCATTTAGCACACGCGTTTGTCCAAAGCGACATACAAATGAAAACATTACAAGTCAGAAGTTATGCAGAAAACCAACTACACTATAAAATCATCAAACCTGATTGTTATTTGATGCTGCGCCCCCCCGCACCCCCCCCCCATTTTTTTTTTCAACAAGTATTTGTTAAAAAGATGCGTCTTCAGTAGTTTCTTAAAACTGCTTCGTGATTCTTCCTTACGGACAGAGTTGGGAAGATCGTTCTACCATTTTGCAGTGGTGAATGCCACGGAGTGAGAATTAGCTCCTTGGTGAGGTGGAATCGGCAGGCGGCAATCATCACTGGAGCGAAGTGAACGAGTTGGAGTATATTTTGAAAAGATAGAGTGAAGGTAGCATTTGGAAGATCCAGAAATGGTTCTGTAGGCCAGAGTCAGTGACTTGTACTGAGCAGCTACAGGGAGCCAATGGAGGGAAATGAGTAATGGAGTGACGTGAGTTCGCTTGGGCTGGTTAAACACAAGTTGGGCTGCAGAGTATTGAATTAGTTGAAGAAGTCTGATTGTGGAAGCTGGGATACCGGCAAGTAGCGCATTACAATAATCAAGCCGGGATATGACTAGGGCTTGAACTAGCAGTTGGGTAGCATGTGCAGTCAAGAAGGGTCTGATCTTCCTTATGTTGTAAAGAAGTAATCTGCAGGAACGGGCGGTTTTGATAACATGATCAGAGAGTTTAAGGTGGGAGTCTTATGTGAAACCAAGATTCCGGACCGAATCGGTTGGGGAGGTTGTGGAGCCGTCAATTTGGAAAGTCAGGTCATGATGGATTGAGGGTTTAGCTGGGATAATGAGAAACTCTGTTTTTTCTGAATTAAATTTGAGATGACGGGCCTTCATCCAAACAGATATGTCGGTGAGGCAGGCAGATATCCGATTTGAGATTGTGGTGTCGTCAGGGGCAAAAGACAGATGAACATGCGCCTGGATGATTGTGCTCAGTGATGTCATGTATGGTGAGAAGAAGAGAGGACCAAGTACAGAGCCCTGAGGCACACCAGTGCATACTTGGTGAGAGTTAGAGTATGTATGCAGTCTCTTTCAAAGAGGTAATTAATGACATCACTTTCCTTTATGCCTGTAAAGAAAGCTTAAGTCATGAGCACAAGCATTCTTTAAACACAAATGTTATAAGGCTTTGTCACGCTCGTTGCTTGTACCTCTTAAGAGGTTGCTTGTACCTCTTAAGCTTGTACCTCTGCCAGCTGGTTGTCTGCTGGCGACGTGACATAGCGGATGCCCTCTGGTGTTGTGATGTGGCTGATGCCCTTGGGCAACATGGCAAAGCTTGGTGGCGTGCAACCCTTTGGTGGGCTCGGCGACGTGCGGCCCCTTGGCAGGTTCGGTGGGCTCTGGCAGGCTGGTGGGCTCGGCGTGCTCTGGCAGGCTTGCGAAAACACCGCGCTCTGGCCGGCTGATGGGAGCAGCGTGCTTACTGACTCGTTGGTTACCCCTCAACTCAGCACCCAGATTGCCCTCCCTTTTATAATGAAGGGAAACTAATAATCTTTGTGGCGGCACGGTGGCTTAGTGGTTAGCACGTTTGCCACTCAGCACTAGGGATTCCCGGTTCGAATTGAGTACTCCAAATTGCCCCATATAGAGTGTGTGTGTCTGTGTGAGTGAGTGTGTGCCCAGCGATAGATTAGCGCCCTGTCCTGGGTGTATCTGCCCAGCGCCCGAAACGTTCTCCCCTGGATGGGCATGGGGAACCCCCCCGCGACCCTAATATAGGATTAAGCGTAAGATAATGAATGTATGAATAATAATCTTTGTACGAATTGCCCCTGTTGCATTAATTACATTATTGTTTTGCAGGTCTGGTTTGTTGCTTCTTGCAAAGTCATTGGATAGAGAAAGCACAGACTACTACACACTGGTTATTTCGGCCTCCGATGGCAAAGGGAATGGGGTAAGAACATTTCTAATCAATCAATCAATCCATCCATCCATCCACCCACCAACACACCCACCCAAACAAAAACACTCCAGTGCAGAATTTAGAAAATTCACAGAAATGTCACATACCATAAGCTTTATGTTCTTAATCTAAAATGTCAAAGAAAACCTGATTCTGTTTGAGCAGGATGAGGGGTGAGTTTTAAGCATATTCAGAAAGATTTAAGTAAACAATGAATTGTGGGTGTGCAGCTATCTGCAAGATAATTCAAGTTAAGATAATGCTAAAATAATACAGAGGATTAAAAAATAAGTTTTTTTTTTTTTTTTTTTTTTTTTTGGGGTGGGTGGGGGGGGTGGGGGATGGTTTAGTAGTTAGCCCATTCACCTCCAGGTTCAAAAACATACATTTATAAATTGCCCCTTATAGTGAGTGTGTGTGTGTGAGCGTGAGTGAGTGTGCCGAGCAATAGATTTGTGTGCTGTCTTGGGTGTACTGTATCTGCCCAGTGCCCGAAGTGTTCTCCCCTGGATGGGCATGGGGAACACCCCTCCCCTTCCCTAAGACTAAGTCTGGCTTGATTCCAAAAAATTAAGAAGACATTTATATCCACATGATCCACTATAGCTCTGTAGCTTGTCTACTCTAAAAACAGATCGACGTATGATGCCATTACTATGCATTGCATAGTTTGTCATTTGTACAAATGACAAAAAAAAACATAATATATGTAAAAGGGGCGATTGTCAACTTAAGGTTGAGATTGCAACTTACTGTATCTTAAACTGTAAAAGGGCTCTAAAATCTTAACGTTATATCCAGTGTTGGGCCATCACGGCCTTCAAAATCTTCTCTGAATGCTTAAAAGTATCTGAATCACAGACTGATGTTAATTATATTTTGACTATAAGTACTTAGTAAATATGTTAAATAGACATATTTATTATAGAGTATTTTCTTATTAGATCATATAGCCACATTTCAGCATCATTGGCTGCCAGATTTTAGAAAATTGTTCTGCCTACGCCTTCAGAATGAACGCTCCAGCAGCATTATATAAGTATAAAGCAGCCCCTGTTGCTCCAATCAATCAGATTTGGCGTTCTCTATATCACCACCTTCTAGAAGGCCTAGGTTATGTCAGTGTATTCATGCCCTGTGATTGGAGAGTACTTTTGATGAGCAGACATTTTCAGCATATTAAAACTTATTATCGAAATACAGCTCGACTTTTAGCATTAGCTTCGATGGCAATAGAAAAGGACTTCTAAAAAAAAGGATGGATTTTGTACAAATAATCAGGATTTAATTAGCCACTAGTACTAGCTAATAAAATCCATAATTTTTAATGGATTATATTTCATAAACACAGAAAAAAAGCAGCACATCTGTCTTTTACTCATTTTTATCAGATCACAAAAACATCAGTATTACTGCAATACTTAGAATGTTCCACCACCCAAATAGTTTATGATGGGCGAGATGGGTTCCTGACTATTAGACAAAGTATGCAAAGAAAGTCTGTAATTGTATGTACGGAAGTTGTATGCAATGTGGCCAGTGTAAGGTATGACGGCTCCCACAGCATAATGCAGAACCCTCTGGTAATCTAGATTCCATCTAGTTGCTCAGCGAATCATCCTATAACAAGATAATGACCCGAAACAGAGGTCTACTCTCTGCCAGAACCACCTAAGGAATGAAAGAACAAGATAGTAAGCTTAAAAACATGGAGTTGAACACAGTCTCCAGACTTCAACTCCATCGAGCTGGTTTGGGGAGAACTGGACAGAAGAATGAAAGCAAAGTGACCTACAAGTGCCGCACAGTTATAGAAGTTCTGCAACAGATTTAAGAAGAACTCAGATTTGGGAAGAAAGAAATTTCTGAATAATAATTGATTGTTATTGTAAAATAAGAATGCCATAAGTGTGTTCAGCTGTTATATCTGTTAAAGGTGCAACTTTGAGTAGTCTAAAGTTTTGGTCTGTAGATTCCATGATTTGTTTTTAACTCCAATTGTTTATTTGTACTATTCTTTTTTTCAGAGTGCAATGAGACATTAAACTAAAATAGTAATTAAAATAGTTAAAAACATTAAAATAGTTTCCAAAATATAACTGGAATAAAAAAAAATGATATATACTTTTGACCGGAATTGTATGTATTAAAGTAAGTTTGAGAAATCTGATGTATGTATTTTACATTTGCAGACTTCTACTGCTGTCCTTAATATACAGGTGTCAGATGTAAATGATAACGATCCTGTGTTCAATACTCTGCTTACCCAAAGTCTTACTGTTTTAGAGGAACAGGAAAATGCTTTTGTGGGTCAAGTCCAGGTAAGTCTACATCCACAGATGTTTACTTATATGTCTCATTATATTAGTAACAGTAGTATCTATTTCTAAAAAACATTCTTAATTTGATTTTGTGATATTGACTTCTTAAACATTCTTTATTGTAATTAACAGTGTGTTTTTCAGCACTGAAAACAATATTGTCCTGTTATTATTACTTTGATTACATTTAGTCATTTAGCAGACCATTTTATCGAAAGCGACTTACAAATAAGAGAACAACACAAGTCAGTAGTTAAGGAGAAGCCAAATACACAAATACACAAACCTGATCATTGTCAGTTTTTTCGGAGTGCCTTTTGGACATACACACGTGGACAAAATTGTTGGTACCCCTTGGTTAATGACAGAAAAACCCACAATGGTAACAGAAATAACTTTAATCTGATAAAAGTAATAATAATGAAAGTCAGACATTGCTTTTCAACCATGCTTTAACAGAATTATTAAAAAAAAATAAACTCATGAAACAGGCCTGGACAGAAATGATGGTACCCTTAACTTAATATTTTGTTGCACAACCTTTTGAGGCAATCACTGCAATCAAACGATTCCTGTATCTGTCAGTGAGACTTCTGCACCTCCCAGCAGGTATTTTGGCCCACTCTTCATGTGCAAATTGCTCCAGTTGTCTCAGGTTTGAAGAGTGCCTTTTCCAGATGGCATGTTTCAGCTCCTTCCAAAGATGCTCAATAAGATTTAGGTCAGGGCTCATAGAAGGCCACTTCAGAATAGTCCAGTGTTTTCCTCTTAGCCATTCTTGAGTGTTTTTAGATGTGTGTTTTGGGTCATTATCCTGTTGTAAGACCCACGACCTACGACTGAGACCAAGCTTTCTGACACTGGGCAGCACATTTCTCTCTAGAATCCCTTGATAGTCTTGAGATTTCATTATACCCTGCACAGATTCAAGACACCCTGTGCCAGATGCAGCAAAGCAGCCCCAGAACATAACAGAGCCTCCTCCATCTTTCACAGTAGGGACAGTGTTCTTTTCTTGATATGCTTCATTTTTCATGCGCATTCATGTGCCTTGCCAAAAAGTTCCATTTTTGTCTCATCTGTCCATAGGACATTCTCCCAGAAGCTTTGTGGCTTGTCAACATGAAGTTTGGCAAATTCCAGTCTGGCTTTTTTATGTTTTGTTTTCAACAATGGTGTCCGCCTTGGTTGTCTCCCATGAAGTCCACTTTGGCTCAAACATCGACGGATAGTTCGATCTGAGACTGATGTTCCTTGAGCTTGAAGTTCACCTTGAATCTTTAGATGTTTTTCTTGACTCTTTTGTTACCACTCGTGTTATCCATCTCTTTGATTTCATCAATTTTCCTCCTG
The DNA here is from genome assembly GCA_019802505.1 of Corydoras sp. C115. Taxonomy (NCBI): domain Eukaryota; kingdom Metazoa; phylum Chordata; class Actinopteri; order Siluriformes; family Callichthyidae; genus Corydoras; species Corydoras sp. C115. Next base: position 244,489 of record JAFMOC010000078.1, on the reverse strand, counting down.
CGTCCACATCCAGGGAGGTTGGCTACAGTCCCATGGATCTTAAATTTCTGAATCACATGTGCTGCTTGGAGATGGTCTTAAAACCTTTACCTTTAACATGCTTGTCTATTATTTTCTTTCTAATGTCCTGAGACAACTTTTCTTTGCTTCCTCTGGTTCATGTTGAGTGTGGTACACACCTTGTCACCAAACAGCACAGTGACTACCTGTAGCCCTATATATAGGCCCGCTGACTGATTATAATATTGTAGACACCTGTGATACTAATTAGTGAACACACCTTGATTTAACATGTCCATTTGGTCACATTATTTTCAGGGGTACCATCATTTCTGTCCAGGCCTGTTTCATGAGTTTATTTTTTTTAATAATTCTGTTAAAGCATGGTTGAAAAGCAATGTCTGACTTTCATTTGTAAATTTTCATAGAATTTTTATTTATTATTACTTTTATCAGATTAAAGTTATTTCTGTTACCATTGTGGGTTTTTCTGTCATTAACCAAGGGGTACCAACAATTTTGTCCATGTGTGTATAGAGTGAAGGTAAGAGGGGGAAGATCTAGAGATAGTTTTGTAGGCTAGTCAGTGCCTTGGCACTGAATGCGAGCAGCTAAAGTAAGCCAATCAAACATCGAGTTCTTTTGACTTGGTTTTGAACCAGGGGTAGAGGCCTGATAGGAAGCCCAGCAAGCAATACATTACAATAGTCGGGGGCTAAAGCTGCTTTTAGACATGTCCTATTATAAAATAATGTGCTATACAAATAAATGAACTTGAACTGCTGTCGGGAAACAGCTATTAATGCTGTGCAGACATTAAAGCTGGTGAATAAACAACAATAAATGAAAATTAAAAGCGAATTGATTTTTTTTTTCAGGCAGGCCACGTTCGATAGACCCATTTAGCAATGTTTTGGCTGATTGCTTCCTTGCTGTTATTGGCTGAATTAATCTAGGTGCCTACTTAAGGCAATAGTCTGTCCTTCATCTACACATAAGCAAGCCAGTTTCAATCTACCTCCACTAACTGACTCTAAATGCTAATGTAGTTTAATGTAATCTTTCTGCTGCCCTCCCTGTGTATAACCACAAGCCTATGTGGTAGTCTTATGACCTGAAGGTCCTTGAATTGATTTCCGGTCCCACCATGGCTAAAGTGCCATTAGGCTCCCTGGTACTCCCAGTTGCTCCTTGGGTGACGTGTACAGGGCTGCCCACTAGGGGTTCTGAAATAAAAAAGGTTCTTCAAAGGGTCGCGATTCAAAGTCCTGGCGATTCTGAATCGATTAAAAATGCCCAAAAATCTATTTTTAAAAAATGTGTTTGTTTTATTTTCCCCTCCCGAGCATACTGCATATCGCATTACGTATCTACTCGGCTACCGTACAGAAAGCTTGTTAGCCAGCTCCCTTTATCTGAATGGAGTCCGCTAGCATGGAGCAGGAGTTTGTAAGGAGTGTAAAATGAAATTGAGGTACTTTGAAAATACGACAAATGTGCAAGCCCATTTTGACATCACCCTGATTTAAAAGAAGTTGAAAATATATTAAATATTTAAGGTTAAGTTTTGAAAATGTAGCGAATGTTGGTGCAATATAGTTAGAAGACTGAAGTATGTATTTTATTTTTAATGTCAAGTTTTAAAGATTTGCAAAATGTAAATGCACTATGACTGTAAAGTCTGTATTTTAGTTTCGATTAAAGGCTAATGCACTATGGTAAACATTTGTATTAATATATTTTGAAGTATTTGTTCATTAATAGATGTTTTTTTATGTAAGAAAAAGCCAGGCAGCTAACTAACCTAATACTGGTAATATTAATTTAGCGCAATCCTATTTTTGTATAAATTTAAAATGATGCAAAATGATTTGATACAGGAAGGAACCTGAAAGTATTGTTTTAAATAAATGTTCTATTTTTTACATTGGTGTTTCATCTTTCATCAATTATGTGTCAATCACATAATTTAAGAGGAGAGATTCGCACCCCTACAGCCCTCTGCTCCGGGCATATTGTGCTCATTTCACCAGTGTGTATAAGTAGATGGGTTAAATGTGGAGGACCAATTCATCTGTGTCTTAGTACAGTAGGCAAAAGAAATACTGTATACTGCAGCATTCACTTAGGTCATGTGAAGCCGAGGTTCAGATCAATAGCAGATATAAGTTGTATAAGTCAACTATTGATCAATATCATTGCCTCTCTATTTATCTATATTTGTAGTCTGCACACATTAATCATTTATATAACATTACTATTTGGTCATTCACAGATGCTTTTATCCATAAGGACAAGTATCCCAACTTTATTGATTGGGTCAGAACACAGGGACAACACCCCTGAAGCAACAAGGGTTAAGGGCCTTGCTCAAGGGCCCATTTGAGTACTTTAGTGTACATGGGATTCGAGCTCTCGACCTTTGGATTGATAGCCCAACACCCTAACCACTGAGCTAACACATCCCCACCAATACACAGGCATGTGTTATGAAGATCAAACATATTTTTACTAAATTCACTGCCTGGTCAAAAAAAAGTCGCCACCAAAAAAGAGGTCTGTTACAAATACTGTTGCTGAATGGCACTGCCTCCATAGGCTTGTACAGTAGACACTAGGCATGATGAGTGCATCACTTCACCTGCCTCGCTTCTTACTCTGATTCACTCATCACTCTGGAACGGGGTATATCTGGACTAATCAGTCTACATGACCTTCTTCCATTGCTCAAGAAGTCAATCCTTATGCTCCCTTGCAAAATGAAGCCTTTTTTTTTAGGTAAGCCTTACTGATTAGTGGTTTTCATAAGGCTACACAGCTGTTCAGTCCCAGTCTCTTAAGTTCCCTTATCATTGTGTGTGATTTGATTTCACCAATCGTTTAAGTGATTTCCAATAACATTAATTCATGATGCTTTTGTGACCACATTTCCTCCTCACAGACCATATTTCCAGTTTTTACTGATGCGTTGGACAGTTCTTAACCCATTTTAAGTAGTTTATGCAATCTCCATAGATTTTTTCTATGCTTGATGCATGCCAATGATTCAACCCTTCTCAAACAGACAAGCATCTTGTCCATGACTATCGGATGCATCTTTCAACATGGTTGTTTAAGACATGAGAAGCAACTCATTGCACCAGTTGTGCAATCACTTGTTGCCAGCTGAAAGATAAAAGCTCATGGAGTAATTATCCAATAGCACGCTCATACCTATTTGCTAAGTTACATCCAGATGGCCAGGCATTGTATTATAGACCCAATTGTCCTTCTGTTGTTCGAAGACACATCACTCTAATTTCAATCCTACATCCAATATTAAAGGTTCCTATTTGATTTATTGGATCATTCCCCATAGTGTTTATATATGACTAAGCCTAATATTTTTTACCCCTTTTGCTTGAGAGGGATATCATTATGTACTTTTAGGGCAACATCTCTAAGAGAGTAAAATACATTTTTCATTTTCGGTAACGTCTAAGCCACCAATACAGCCAAACAGTGTGATCCATTTTGCCCACGGTACACAGAGGAATTTGTCCTTCACATTTAACCAATCCGTGCAGTGAAACACACACATATACACGTACTGAGTGAATTGAGCACACGTGCCCGGAGTGATAGGTAGCCTCGCCTGGGGAGCAATGGAGTTTAGGTTCCTTGCTCAAGGGCACTTAAAAAATACAAAATTACTTCAAAATTATGTGAGCTAACCAATAATATGTAAAGATCATTATCTAACAGACCAAAATTAACACATTAATCACAAAGATTTCTAAAGTTAATACTACTATACATTTCCTGTTTAGTAAATTTCTCAAAACCAGGGACCTTCAGGTCGCAGGACTGGTTATTTTCTTTGCAAAGTAACTGCAAAGTCCTCTCTGAGGAGGTCGGGAACCACAACGTAGCACTAAGCATCTTAGCACATGAAAAAAAGGCACGATGATGAATCCCACGCATTACAGATAAAGCAGAGACTGATCTATAAGGCAAAGCTCTCAATTTACCGGTCTACTGATCTACATTCCTACCTTTACCTATGGCCACGGACTCTTGGTAGCGACCAAAGAAATGAGGTCGCGAATAGGTGGCTTTGCCATCACGAAGGTGGCTTTGCTTTCTCTTCGAGATAGGGTAAGGAGTTCAGTTGTTCAGGAGTGGCTCGGATTACAGCCAGTTCTCTTCTACGTCAAGAGGAGCTAGCTGAGATGGTTCGGACATCTGGTCCGGATGCTTCCTGGATGCCTCCCTGGTGGGGAGTTCCGGGCTTGTTTAACTGGGAGAAGACCCTGAGGAAGACCCAGGACAAGATGGAGATATTATATCTCTCGATTGGCCTGGGAACGCCTTGGTGTGCCTCCTGAGGAGCTGCAAGAGGTAGCTGGGGATAGGAACCTTTGGGCTTCTTTGCTTAGGTTGCTGCCCCTGCGACCCGGACCCGGATGATCGGTAGATGAATGAGAGGATAAATGGAAATGAAGCGATCCAGTGCACTTGAAACTAATAAGCGGGGGAATTGGAACTGTCAAATTACATTACATTTACATTTAGTCATTTAGCAGACGCTTTTATCCAAAGCAACTTACAAAAGAGAAGAGGAAAGAGAAGAGAATCAGGGTGTGATGCCAGTAGGTTGTTTTGGATAAAGAGCCTAATGTAATATAAACTGTATTCAAATTTTTTATACCTCACCCACTATGCTGTTTTAAAAACTCAATTATATTTTTAAATATTTATATCAACTTGTACTGCACAATATTTTGAAAATGTTATTGTTATTATGTAACCTTATATTTATGTATAATATGTAATATGTATATAATATCTTTTTATTAATTTGTGTGTGTGTGTGTGTGTGTGTGTGTGTGTGGGTGTGTGTGTGTGGGTGTGTGTTTACATTTACTCATAGGCCACAGATCCTGACCTAGGGGTAAATGGACAGGTGTACTACAGATTGTTGAGCCATGCCGAGCTTTTCCAAATCGGTGCAGATGGAGATATCAGGACATTCGTAGCTCTTGACAGAGAAAAAAGGGAACATTATGAATTAGTAGTAGAGGCGATGGACATGGCTTTAGACCCCCGCAGAACATCCACCACATTTTATATCACAGTTCTAGATATAGATGACAACAGCCCCGTTTTCCCCCAGTCATCATATAATGTCATTCTACCAGAGAACAGTCCCACTGGCATGGTCATCCTTAACCTAACTGTAAGTCTCTTTCTTGTTTGCTCTCTCTCTTTCGCACACATGCACAAGCATAATCAATTCAAGTTAATGTTTGAAGACTTAAATGTAGAAATTAAATATTTTATTTAATACTAGTTAATTTATTACTATTTAATACTTTAACACTAATACTACTACGTGTGTACTTTATATATAATTATAATTGATGCTTAGCCCCCCCCACCCACGATCCTAGTAGAGGATTAAGCAGAAGATAATGAATGAATGAAAGAAATACAAATGCATACTTTGGATCTGCATGTAAGAAGATTCTGTGACTTGTTGAAGAAAGCTGTATGGATTTTAGACATCATGTCATTATGGTTTTAGTAAAGGTTTTTTTTTATTAGTAATATTGTCTCTTTCTCCTTCATTAAAGGCAACAGATGCAGATCTTAATTCAAATATCACTTATCATATCAGGACAATGGAAGCCAAGAAACAGTTTGAGCTAAATCCTTTATCAGGTGAACTACGATCATTGTACCCACTGGACTTTGAGAAGCTTTCTCCTGATGGGATCACACACATCATCGTTGTTGAGGCAACAGACCATGATGGCATCATGCCGCCTGGTTCAGCTACTGTTACTGTCACAATAACAGTAAGTTAAAGTTTATTCTACAAATATTTATGCTAAATGGGAGGTGCTATGACACTTGACCTCTTATTAGACCAAAAAAGTGCCCCTATTTTATGTAAGAGATAAGATTGCATTTTTGTCATTGCACAGTGTCAAAAAAATCTGTACCTTTTTTTACGTTCTCCAATGGAAACATTCTCCAATGGATGGGCATGGGGAACTCCCCCCGAAAGCCTAGAAGAGGATTAAGAGGAAGATGGAGGATAAGAAGAGAATGAATGAAGGATAAATTCTGATATTTATTGCAATGGTTACCATTTTTTCAAAAATCTTTTTGTAGCTCCCTCAGATTTAAAGTCGACAGCACAAATATTCTTGCCAATACTGATTAAGTTTATTCTTGAGTTTGCACCTTTACTTTGTACATAACCTTATACCCAACCGTAAGAACTGTAACATAAATCACATAAATATAAATGAGCGATTTCCACATTGTAAACTATTAATCTTAAGAATGATCCTTTGTTGGTTTTACCACAAGAATTTACATCTTGATTTAGAACCGTAATTACATATCAATTCACTCTAATGCTAGAAAAGGTAATAAACATAATTGGTATGCTAACAGAACACAAACCTCATTGGCTGCATGAAATATCTAAGAGAGCAATAGTTTCACGTTGCGACCTGTCGCTCTCCAGCTTCTGAATAACCCTTAATGCTAACCCTAAATGCAGAGATCAGGGGTCCGTATTTAACAATTGGAAAAACTCTAACAATTGGAAAACTATAGAAGTCCATTGAGGGCATCCTGCAGGAATGCCAGTCCAAAAGAAATCCAGGTTTCATCCAGTAATTGTCGTAGCCACAGTGCCTCGGCAAAGCCATTGATGAAGAGTTGACGACACCTTAAGGAAATTGGAAACATCTTTATCTACAGGGAATTAATTAAACGTAAAATTAAATAAATGTGTTTTAATCCACTTTTAAAAATTAATTCTGATTCTGATTCAAAAAAAGTAACTGGAAAGTCCAGTAAAAGGCTCCTTCCTCCTCCAACATGACTGTGCAAGGTCCATAAAGACATGGATGACAGAGTCTGTGAATGGACCTGACTGGTCTGCACAGAGTCCTGACCTTAACCCAATAGAACATATTTGGAATTAATTAGAGCCAGACCCCTTCCTACAACATCAGTGTGTGACCTCACAAACCTTGTGGACAGCCTTGCCAGGAGAGTTGAAGCTGTTCTAGCTGCAAAGGGTGGAACAATGTCATATTGAACCCTATGGATTACGAATGGGATGTCACTTGCTCATATGTGAGTCTAGGCAGGTATAGTGTATTAGTGTCTGGCCACTTTTGAATCTAATGTGTACACTCAGATGTAGATTTTTTTGCATGAGTAGTTTATTGTCAGGGTCAGGGGTTTATTTAATCTCAAGGACATTCTTTACTAAGGTTACATGCTGAGTGTGCAGATGATTGGATAGCTTAATTCTATTGGCCTTTTTGAGTCGAGGAAAATGTGCCGTAATTAGGGAAAGAAGTCCTCTTTAGTTTTAACTATAACTATTTGGTAACACTTTCTATGAATCCGGTGCATTTATCAAGCTTTTTAAGTATTTATAATGTATTATGAAATTTGTCCTAATACTTTCATCTATGTACATTAACAAAGGCTTAGGACAAATGTTATAAAGCTTTATAAAGTATACATAATGCTTTATAACATTTGTCCTAAAATTTTGTTAATATTCATAACCATAGTCATACATTGTTATAACAATTTGACTTTGTTTTCTAACACAAAGTGACATACTACATCATAATATGAACCTTTCATTCATCAACTTTTGATTCTTTTGATGTGTAAACATTCATAATTAAAACAAGATGATTAAGCTTCAGTTAAAGTCTGTAAAGAGCATTTATATGCTTTTCCGAAAAAGTGTTTGTTAAACACAAAGGTTATAAGGCTTTATGTCACTAGTTGCTATAATAAGTTGATGAACTGTTAAAATAAATAATTTATATTGCATTAAATAAATAAATAATAAATAAATAAATTGGGTCATTTAGTAGACGCTTTTATCCAAAGCGACTTACAAGGTGAGCACAGGGTTAATCACAACATCCCTGGAGCAATGAGGTTTAAGGGTCTTGCTCAAGGACCCACATTGGTAACTTCAGTGGACCTGGGATTTGAACCCCCAACCTTCAGGTTGATAGCCCAACGCCCTAACCACTGAGCTAACCCTGCATTATGCCACTTTGTGTTGTAAAGCCTTATGGCATGTTCTTATAACACTTTTATGGACATTAACAAAGGCTTAGGACATGTATTATAAAGCATTATTAATACTTTAAAAAGCTTTATAAATGTGTTAATTATACATAATGAATACCAGATTTAGGTAAAGTGTTACCAAGTATTTTACTTACAATGCTGAGATCTTTCGACCCCTTTTAACCCCTGGGAATAAAACATTATAATGAAAATTCATTTACTATGTATTTTTTTTTTTTGTGTATCTAATTTTCCCTTTTTCACTGTCTTTTGTTTGTCACAGACCTGAATTATTGAATAATCAGAATTTCCGAAGGTTATAATAATCTCTCTTTCAAGGTTACTAAAAGAGTCTCCAGGCATCTAGGAAAACAGGCCTTAGAATTTAATGGACAGCATAAAAATGCTATTGAATAAATGTCATTTTAGTGCAGTCTAGGGGCCTAGCAATAGAGTCCTGCTTAAATGGACTGCTAAAGCAGCACATTTTGGAAAATACGGGATGGGGGAGGTGACTTGCTGTGAAGTGATGTGTGGTGGAGGCATTAATCAGAATTTATATCCCCATTCTTACCACAAAGGACATGAATGACTTTTCACCCATGTTCAGTCAAGCAGTATATCAAGGAATGGTTGCACCTAATGCAGTCAAGGGAACAATCATCGTCACACTGCAGGCTGAGGATTGGGACACCCCGGTGAGTATGTGTGTGTTAATGAACCTCCATAATAATAATATAGTGTTTCTAGTATTTTTGTTGATGCAGTTTAAAAAGAAGGTGATACTTTACATAAATCCAGTATTTATAATGGATTTATAATACATTATTAACGTATTTACAAAGCTTTAAAGTATTCATAATGCTTTATAGCACTGCCATAAGCCTTTGTAATTGTCCATAACCACACTTATGTGTTGTAAGAACATGCTATAAGGCTTTATAATAGAAAGTGGCATAATGCATTATAAATAATATATTTTAACTGTGAATCAACTTATTATAGAGACCAGCGACACAATGCCTTATAACGTTTGTGTTTAATGAACAGTTTTTTCTGAAAATTACATTTTGAGTGCTCATAACTGTTTATAAATGCTCCATAGGCTCTATTTACAGGCGTAAAGTAATGTTGTCGTTAATTACTTTTTGAAAGAGACTGCATATATTCTATAGTAGTACATAATGACTTATAATATTTACATTTAGCAGATGCATTTATCCAAAGCAAATTACAAATGAGAACACCTCAAGTCAGTAGTTATGGAGAAAACCAGCTACACTGTAGAATTACCAAACATGATTGTTATCTAATCCTGCACCCCTCCCCCCCTTTTTTTTCTTTATTCTACAACAGGTGTTTGTTAAAAAGATTAGTCTTCATTATAAGCTTATGAATGATAATTACTGTCTTTAAGCAAAGTGTAATCATCTTGATTTAAGTAAGAATGTCATAAAATCCAAAGATTCAAAAGCTGAAATACGTTGTAAGTTCATATTATAATGCGTTATGTCACTTTGTGTTGTAAAGCCTTATGGCAAATTGTTATATCAATTTATGACTGTGATGTATGAAAATCTATGTACATTAACAAAGGCTTATGACAAATATTATAAAGATTTGTGAATACTTAATATATTAAGCTTTAGAAATGCACTTATATTGCATAATGAATAACGGATTTATAGAAAGTGTTACCTAAAAGTAGATACATTAAAGTAGATATATTAAATGTACCCTGATAAAAAAGTTTATGTTGATCAGCATAACAATTCCCCTTTAAAGAACAAAACAGAATTGAATTAGTTAAAAACTGTTGTGTGGAATCAAAGTAATAAATCTTATCTAATTCCGTATAAGAGAAATGCTAGCTTGTATGTCACCTATTGGTCATAAAAGATTACATACAGTATCACATAGAGTTTACATAGATTACATACAGTATCACCAAGCTGATAGGTCCACTAAGTGAAAGTGAAGGCGAGAACTGAATCAGCACAAGAGATAATTGCAGCAATAATACTTGAAAAAATAGGGCTGCATAGTATAAACGGGGAGCGCTAGTTTAGTGGTTAGGGCATTAGACTATCAATCTGAAGGTTGGCGGTTCAAATTCCAGTATGGGTCCTTGAGCAAGGCCCTTAACCCTCATTGCTCCAGGGATGTTGTGATTAACCCTGGGCTCACCGTAAGTCGCTTTGGATAAAAGCATCTGCTAAATGACCAAATGCAAATATAATGTAATGTAAACCAGGGGTTCTTAACTGATCTCAGCGTCTCAACATGGGACCACATTTTTTACAACAGTACATTGTCACAAAGCAGCTTTACAGAATGAAAAGCCTTTAAACCCCCAAAGAGCAAGCCGAAGCGACAGTGGCAAGAAAAAACTCCCTTTTATGGGTTCCACAAACCGGTCGGAGTGGGTTGGATCCGCTACTCGGAACGATGTAGTCGGTGGCGGGGATTTGTTGCCAACAAAAGTTTATTTAACCACACACAAGGGTAAACAGTACTTCGGGGAACATAACATTGAGGGATGAACACAGGGACTGCGGAGCTGGCGTCTGACGTCACGGCGTAGTCGGCATCTAACGTCAGCGGGGCCGTGTTCCAATCCGCAGGACGCAACGGGTGGAGTGTGGCTAATCACCGGGCAACAGCGGCAGGATGGTGCACTGCAATAACAAAACACAGAACCCACGAGACGAGGTGTAACAGGACGAGGCGAACAGGACGAGGTGAAACAGGGCGAGGCGAGAACAAGGCGAGACGAGGCGAGGCAGAGAACCGGAGACGAGGGGTGTGGGCCAGAGTGGACGAGGCGTAGCAAGGGCAGGTGCACAAACCAAGACCATCTAACCTAGAGTGACGGCAGTGAGCTGCTTAAATAGGGAACAGTGATAGGGGAACCCAGGTGTGCATAATTACGGGGCGTGAACAATCAGACAAACCCAGACCATGTGACAATAACAAAACCTGACGTAAAGACCTACCCCATCACGTGACAATAACAAACCATGACAAAGACCTACACACAACATGTGACCATAACAAAGCATGACATAAAGACCTACACACAACACGTGACAATAACAAAGCATGACATTACACTACACACAACACGTGACAATAAACAGGGGCGATAAACAAGGCAAACAGGGACATGGAGACCAGACTAATAAGGGGCGGAGCTACCCAGGAAGCACCATCCCTCCGTGACTGACCATAACATTTACCCCCCCTCAATGGGTGCCTCCTGGCACCCTAAAAGGCTTGTTAGGGAGCCTACCGTGGAGATCCTAAAGGGTAGGACACCCTGTGGGTTGACAGTCAGCACCAGTGGGGTACAAGGTGGGCCGAGGTGCGTGCTGACGGTCCCATGGAGCTTAGAAGTCCGCGGGGGCCAAATCAGGATGCCGAGGCAACGAGACCGTTTCCGGGCGCGACCGAGGCGCATATGGGGTGCGACGGCGACGCGGGGGTCCTTTCAGGGCGCGGAGTCGGCGAGGACGCCAATTTAGGGCGGCAGCGGGCTCTGGCGCTGGAGGGACTACAGAGGGCAACTGACACGGAGCGAGGGGCAACTGACACGGAGCGGGGGGCAACTGACATGGAGCGGGGGCAACTGAATCGGAGCGGGGGCAACTGACTCGGAGCAGGGGGCAACTGACGCAGAGCAGGGGGCAACTGACTCGGAGCAGGGGGCAACTGACTCGGAGCAGGGGGCAACTGACTCGGAACCCCGAGCCACAAGTCCACTGGAACCTCGAGCCGATCCACTCAAACCAAGACCATCTAGCCTAGAGTGACGGGAGTGAGCTGCTTAAATAGGGAACAGTGATAGGGGAACCCAGGTGTGCATAATTACGGGGCGTGAACAATCAGACAAACCCAGACTATGTGACAATAACAAAACGTAAAGACCTAACCCCATCACGTGACAATAACAAACCATGACAAAGACCTACACACAACACGTGACAATAATAAAGCATGACATTACACTACACACAACACGTGACCATAACAAAGCATGACATAAAGACCTACACACAACACGTGACAATAAACAAGGTAAACAGGGGCATGGAGACCAGATTAATAAGGAGCGGAGCTACCCAGGAAGCACCACCCCTCCGTGACCGACCATAACAATTTAAACATACATATGCATGTAAAGTGAATTTTAAGAGCATTTTTTAAAGTAACTGAGAAACTTTTTCTCAATGATCAAAAATCCACATTTTAAATACTTTTAGATTTGTGCTTTGTGATGATGTTTGATGCAAACATCATCACAAATTTAAAGTGAATTTCACGAATGGTGGTTACCATGGCAACAAGATGTTTGCATCTCTCTGTCTCTTTTTTCCAAGATAAAAGATGAGTACAAAATCAGATGAGCATTGATTATTTTTGATTTTTTACAAATGTAAAGTGGAAACTTATTGTTAATTCGTCCATAAAAAATCAGTGAAATCTGCACCCGATGAAAACTAAATGAATATAAATGCAATTTATTTGTTCTAGAGAGTCCAAAATACATACAGCAGAGATGGTGTGGTGGCTCAGTGATGAGGGTGTTGGGCTATTAATCTAATATATAAAATATAAAACTAATATAAAGAGTAAATTAACATTTAACATAACAGCATCCACATTTCTCACCATTTAACTGTTTAATCCATGTTATTCCATGTTTGATCCATGATTTTCAAAATCTGTTTCGTAAACGCATTAATGCTTAATTGATTAATGCATTAATTAGCTTCCTAATCGCTACCTTTTTTGCCACAATGGAACTTATCCTGGACATCATATTTTCTGTACATGTGGTGCCCTGTCCTGGGTGTATCTCCCCAGCACCTGAAATGTTCTCCCCTGGATGGGCATGGGGAACCCCCCGCGACCCTAATATAGGATAAAGCGGAAGATAATGAATGAATGAATGAATGAATACTGTAGTTATAGTCAACTATATATCGTCTACCTCGGGAATAAAGCGGCTGCGCATAGGAAGCGCAGAGGAAGCGCATAGGAAGCGCAGTTTACACGCGCTGAAGGGAGCCAGGCACGCAGGTAGCAGAAGAACGGGATTTATTTAAAGGTGCAGTGCACCAAAAAACATGAGGTACGAAAAGACTAGTGACATCAAACACACGACCAGCCCCGAGAACGAGAAACAACGGAAATAAATACAAAAAGACACCCGACCACGTGCACAAGACAAACCAATGACAAAAAGGAGTTAATTAACTAAACTAATAACACATGAACGTTAATTAACTCAACCAAAAGGAACGAAACACAGAACAGGTAACAGGTGCCCTAGGCACCTGTTACATATATATACACACATTTATATATAGCTAGGGTTTAATGAATGAATTGGATTTACATTTATTTAAATTTAAATAGTTGCCTTGGTTTACATCGATTTTGGATTTCACTAACTGATTGCGGACAGATTAGCACAAAAAACAGATGTTCCACTTTATATGTAAAACGTTGACTAAAAAACTATACATTAAACATAAACACTTGTAAATCTTATGTCTTGATCTGCTAATATAAATTTTATTTTAACTTTTTGTTTCCACTTCTTTTCACCCTTTTTAATCAAAGGGTGATGCAGCCAGTCAAGTGCATTATCAAGTAGATCAGGAACAATTTCCCTACAGTGCTACCATCTTTGATGTAGAAGAGGACACAGGTGTTATAATGACCAGAGTGAACCTCAATGAAGAGCCCAACACTAAGTTTACTGTGAGTACACATCTTTTTTTGAATTACTTTGTTCCCAAAAATATTTTACAGATACATAATGAGCCCTCAGAAATCTGCATACATACTGTAGTACATAATGACATATAACAGCTTATAAATGCTCTTTACAGAGTTTAAGTAAAGTTTAATCATTTTTTTAATAAAATGTTTGATATAAAAACATCCAAAGAATCAAAAGTTTGAATAAGTTCATATTATAATGCATTATAATGCGTTCCACTTTGTGTTAGAAAGCCTTATGTCAAAATGTTATAACGCTTATGATTATTAACATCTATGTACATTAACAAAGGTTTATGACAAATGTTATAAAGTGTTATGAATACTTTTATAAGGCTTTATAAATGCACGTATAATGCATTATGATGACTGGATTATATGACCATAAATTTTTTATCACTTGTCTCCCTAAAGCTGGTGGTTATTGCTTATGATGATGGGAACCCAGTGATGTCCAATACAACATTAGTGGAAATTACTGTCCTGCAGCCCTCTGCCATTCCCATTTTCTCACATGAAGAGTACAGGTAAAAACAAACATACCACACTGTGCAAACACACATCACATACTCAAGACACACACACACAACACAGACACAAAAACATTACAAAAAGAACACCAGGCAACCATAACCCTGCCTACAATCATCCACACACAGCAAAAGTCACAACACACACTGACAGTGAGACACATTTTACAAAGATTTCTAAACACACATAATACCATCCCACACTCACACACAAACCACAAATACCTTTGCAACCACCAACCAACACCATAGCAACCAATTCTGATACCACAGAAAACATAATGGATGCTTATGAACAGTACTGGTATTATTTTGTGGTTTTGAATACAACCTAATTCTCCACAACATGTTGGGAAGTGATTATAATGTGAAACTTAGAATATGCTTTTATCCAAATTGTAATTATAGGTTTACGTTTTCAAGGACTCTTGAAGGAAATGTTAACACAAAAAATATGGAATTAAGTTTCCTAATCAGATTTCACCTAATACATATTTACATAAATTGTAAACTTAACATACCAGGTTTTTGAGCACCTTGAATTTAAATCTAGTGAGTGCATTTTACTATATTATAAAAGTAGTTTATGGTTTAAAAAATTTCGTAACAACGCAGTAACACCGCTAGGTAGCAGCAGCGCCAGAAAGGCCACGGGACTCAATCACGGGTGTTATGGTTGTGGTGAGTGCATAGTAATAAACGGACATACTCGAACGTCCAAACAAAATACAAAAGGTGAGGCAAGCCGAACAGATGCCAGCAGACTGAAGGCATAACCCGTGATGAAGACGATTGCCGATGCCGTCACAAAGTAGGGTTTATGATGCAGCAGAGCGCTTAGTCCTGAAACAGGAATCACACAGATGAGAGACAGGTAACGAGAACCAACGCGACGAACAAGAACAACAGACAAACTGAAATAGAAGGAAAGGAACTGGGAGGAGAACAACAGGAAACCAGAATCAGAATGCCGCAGACCCAGAGCGAGACAGAGTCTGCGCAAGACCGCCCACAGAACCACCACTAGGTGTAGCAGAAGTGACACTAGAGGGAGCAGTTGTGACAGTGAAAGAGAGGAGTAGAGATAAGAGAGTTACCTCGACGACGCGGATGACCACGGCACGGGGGCAGGCTTCTCGGGAGGACTGGCGTGAAAATAGTCAATGAGTTTGGGATCCAATATATCTAAATTAGCTACCCAACTGCGTTCCTCTGGACCAAACCCATACCAATCGACCAAGTAAGGAATGGTGGAACCGCGTCGACGTGAATCCAACAGAGTGGACACTGCGGATACATCTGAAAGTGATGCAGTTTGGGTAACTGTACCTTCTTGCAGAGCAGAATCCAGGGGGCCGGCCACAAAAGGTTTAAGGAGTGATGTGTGGAAGACCGGATGAACCTGATACTGAGGAGGTAGTTCTAACCGATACGATACTGGGTTAATCGGACGCAGAACCTTAAAGTGGCCAAGAAATCTGGGCAAAAGGGGTCTTGCCAGAACCCGAAGGGCACCGTATATCACGGGAATTAAGCCACGCTAAGTCTCCAGGAGCATAAACCGGGGCCTGACTACAACAGCGATTAGCGAAGGACTTATTGCAACGGAAGACGTGGTCAATGCGTTGATGAACCTGTGCCCATATCCTCTCACTCCGCTTGAACCAAACATCAATGATCGGTGAATTGGAGGGTTCTGGATCCCACAACGCAAATGGTGGTTGGAAACCCAACATGCACTGAAATGGGGTCAGCCCGGTGGCGGAATGGTGGAGGGAATTCTGCGCGATCTCAACCCAAGGAAGGAAATGCACCCAATCCAAGACGTTGTTTCTAGCAAAGATACGAAGAAACTTCCCAAGCTCTTGATTAGCTCTCTCGCATAACCCATTACTCTCAGGGTGGTAACCAGAGGTTAGACTGATGGTGGTACCCAATTTTTCAAAAAAGTCCCTCCATACCGCAGAAGTAAACTGAAGACCCCTGTCAGAAAAAATGTCGTTCGGTATGCCAAAAATAGGAAAAAGATGGGAAAACAGAAGTTCCGCCATCTGAAGAGCCGAAGGAAGTGCCACCAAAGGGATAAACTGAACCGCGCGAAAAAATCGATTAATGAGGGTAACCACAGTGGTGAGCCCTTCGGAAACGGGTAAATCTGCAACAAAATCAATAGCCACGTGGGACCAAGGACAAGAAGGATCTGGCAAGGGATTGAGTTTCCCAGCGGGTAACACTTTAGAGTTAAAGATTCCCACCAGTATTTACGTCGAAGCAGTTGAATTGGCTGGTCTACACCAGGATGTCCAAGATTCTAGGCACACAACCTAGAATGAGCCCAGGTGATCACCAGATGGGCAGTGGGGAGAAGCTTGACAACCCTGTAAGGCCCTCTCGATCTCATGGTCAAAATCCCAATGTATGGTATTCAGGAAACATCTCACAGAAAGAATAAACACATCCTCCATACACCCGCTACCATGACCCAGATGCAGTCATGAAAGAACATCTGCTTGAAGATTATCATGACCTGGCCAAAAAGAGATGGTGAAATTAAAATTGTTGAAAAATAAAGACCAGCGAGACTGATGGGCATTAAGGCCCCCTTAAGATATTCCAGATTCTTGTGATCTGTTATGACCACAAAGGGGTGGCTGTATCCCATTAACCAATGCCGCCACTACTCCAGAGGAATTTTAATAGCCAACAACTCCCTGTCCCCAATACTATAATTGTTTTCAGTCGGAGACAACTTCCTGGACAAGAAAGCCACTGGATGATGACAGGACGCTGACTCCAGTCCCTGAGAGAGAACAGCCCAGTTCAGTTGGTGGAACTCTCACTTATCGGCACGTACCATAAGCTGATTTTGTAGCAGACGCCGAAGGACGATAGTAATGTGATGACGATGCGTGGTAAGATCAGATGAAAAGATAAGAATGTCATCAAGATTGACCATGACAAACTCCTCTAAAAAGTCCCATAAGACTTTATTGAGAAATGCCTGGAAAATAACAGGAGCATTGGTAAGACCAAATGGCATAACCAGTAGGGCTGCGAATCTCTCAGTGTCTGGTGATTCGATTCGAATCTGATTTTTGAGGTCACGATTCGATTCAGAATCGATTTTCAATTCAGAAACGATTTTCGATTCAGAAATGAATTTTTGCAGTTCAAATGGTCTTTAAATTTTGTTTAAATTATGTGATTGACAAGATGAAACTACAATGTAAACAAATAGAACATTTATTTAAAACAATACTTTCAGGTTCTGTTAGGAAGTCGGAAATTTCCTCGATGAACCATTTCTGAAGGTTCATTCTCAAAAAGCACAGAACAGATGATTTCAGAGTTATTCGAATCAAGCGGTTTATTTATGACAAACAGTGTGTTAACAGTGTGTTAAAGCAGTGTGTTCGTCCCAAGCCCAAGATCGCGATCTCAGCACCACACCACACCACACCAAGACAGAGCCCCAAAGTCCAGTTGCTGACTCTATTTATTGTAAAAACCATCCCTCGTTCGGCTTATTCTAAAACAACCTGTCGAAGGAGTTCTATGGGGGGGTGAATGCGCCGTTCCTTCCCTTATCTGGGGGAGCTCGATACCGCTCGGTGCCCTTGAGCTTTATCTGCCAGAGGCCAGATGTCTCTAGGTTCATGAAATATCTAGGCCTTGGGCAACTGCCAGCTAGATTGCCCCATCTCATTATCGAAGGCGCTCATCCCCTTGAACATGAAGTACTTTTGCGTAGAAATCTTTAAATTTTATCCCTTCAATTCCCCCTTTTCAAATTCAAATTTGCCACATTGTGAATTTGCCGCATACACTGAGTCGATCGCTTACATTTATTCATCAGAGTTCTCCTACGTCAGTGTGCTGTGCATGTGAGCCCTAAAATCAGTACATGAATCTAAAAAAAAAAAACTCTGATTTTTTGAAACTCTAATAATATACGGTTTCATACTGTACTCGTTACCATGGTCCTGGTGCTGTGGGAGGTCCCGCTTCTGTCACCGCAATGGGTGTCCGCCACTCAGGTGCCCCACACCTGCAGTGTTGTCGCCTCCGTCTATCACTAGGTAGCCAGCCTTCTCTCCGTTTCCCAGGTCTCCAGTCATGGCCTACGAATTTCTGATGCCCTAAGGCTTTTCTGTTTTGTATGGCCACAATTGACGTCACATGCAACTGTTCACTTAGTCCCTCTTTTGCATCTCTGGTGAGATTAGTAAGACGAAGTACATTGTAATATCCAAAATTTATCCAGTCCACGTTTTTGTTGGGACTCACTGGAAAAAGGGACGATATCAGTGGAATATTTTCAAAACCTGCTGCAATTTGGTCCACCTTTTTAAACTCGTTTGGCACCCCCCTAGGCACCCTGATCAAGTCTATATAAGTGAGTCCTTATATAAATAAAAGCTACCGACTGCTCACCTTCTCCTTTGGGGTTCGCCCCCTTTAAACTTTTGAGAGTAAGAGGAGCCAACAGCTTTACCATGGCACATCGGCCAACAGGGTTGGCATTCTTACACAATAATAATATAACCCTGATCAGGCCCACTCGGTTCCCTGCGCCTCCATGTCCCCCTTAGTGGAGTGGCCTTTACATTTAATGATTACCAACTGTTTGGGCAGCTGTACTGCTTCCAGTACCTTATGTATATGTGCATAATGTTTAATAGGACACCCTTATGCCGTTTTGAAACTTCTCCGCATCCATTGTGGTCCATCTATGTATACTGCAGAATAGGCGTATGCTATAGTCTGTATAAATGTTCACAGCTTTTCTGTCCAATAATTCTAGTGCTTTTGTCAATGCGATCACCTCAGCCAGTTGAGCTGAAGCCGTTTGTGCGACTGTACCTGCTTCTAAAGTAACAAATTGATTCCCCTGTTTTCCCACTACTGCATACGAAGCTCGCAAATCTTCATCTGACCTGTAGCAGCATCCGTCACTAAATAGTACTAGGTCGGGTTTTTTAGGGGCTGTTCTTCTTAGTCGCTTCTAATCCTAATCACTGTTTTTGTCACCTGTTCACAGCTGTGTTGCTCGCAGTCAGGTGGTGTTTGCATGTATTGCCATGTTTGCAGTTTTGATGCAGTTTTGCAGTTTTCAATGCTGTAGATGTGAGAAAGGCAATCACCCCCATGGGTTGTGTTCACAACTAATGGGTGTCACTTTACTAGGTGTGAGATTTAGAGCCACTGTTAAGGCTGCCATGTACCTTGTACATGAAAACAAAAACTTTAGTACTTAAAAAATATACCTTTAGCCTCCCCCCTTTCTAAAACAAAACAACATAACATTTTTTTAAAAGAAATATCCAGATCAAAATGACATGTGTTATTATCCCACAAGTAAATTAATCAAGGCGTACAGGAATCTGTAAGAGGTATGTTATCAGCTAAAGTGATCTTGATCACTTGATTTTCCTTGAAGTAATTAACTTTGGTCCACCCCTCATTTCCTGTGGATCATATTCAAAGGAGATGACGGTCAGACAACACATAATTATTAAAATTAATACCAAGATTGTCTATGGAAAAATCAAACAAGCAGTTATTATTATTATTTCCTCCTGGATCAAACTGCACTGTCAGTTCTGTCCACTAGAACCTGCAAATTGACTTGTTTGGTTAGTAAAGTTAAACACAACTTACATTTTTTTCTATTCTTTATACAAATAGCACAACATAGGTTTAATAAACTCATATTTCTCCTGTTCAATGTAAAATTTGATAATTAGGCCATCTTCAGTTCATGAACTGGAGGAAAAATAAAACCTTTATCAATCAATTTGTAAAAAACAATGCTGCAAAAAAGTCATAACATTAATCATTTGTGTTATATGTGTCTTGGCAAAACATTTGTCTAATAGCAAATGAACGCCCCCTTTAGGTACAAACTCACATGTTACGCGAACACTGGAAAAAATGCCGGAACAAAGAGTCCGCCGTGCCAAACAAAGCAAGGCAGGCCTTACCTAAGCAGAGCCTGACCAGGCCAAAACCAAGCATAGCAGGGCCCAGCAGCAGCACTGGCCTGAACTAGACCAGGAGACCAAATGAAGAGCCCAAGAGAAGAGAGAGTTTGCTTGTTACATCCTTTTATATTCACATGAACCTTTGATCCTTTTGATGTTCATAAGGCAATGAGTCAAGATTCTTCGTTCAATTAATATGCCAAAGGGGGCCAGGTCATTATGATGTGAAACCCTTGTTTGAAACCGGTTTTAGGGACAAATGGTATCAGCTGAGACTGATGTGTAGTGAGCTGCATTGTTTGTGAGGAGCCATAGGTGCTTCATGCTGATTGTCATTTGAAATACAAAGACTGGTCGAGTTCCTCATACAGACCAGATGTTCTTATATTTGAAAGAGGCTTCAGTACTCCAGAAATCTGTAATGTTCTATAAATCTACTATATCGCCTAACCTAGCTTGTTATACCTTGTATATAAATAAGCACCTTTAGAAGGTGATCATATGCATCCCAAAAATGACATAGTGCAAACCATATTCCCTCAATAAAACAGGTTTCATTATTTCTACAAAACACAGCAATCAATGCAAAACCAAAAAGAACATATATATATATATATATATACAAATAACTTTTCCCTACCTCCACTTACTCATGAATCATCAAAGACACACACACACACACACACACACACACACACACACACACACAGTGTTAATCAGAGATAAGAGCAGAGCAGAGACAAAGCTTGTGAGGAATGTCTATTTTCCAACCTTAAATTACCTCTTAATTTCATAAACCACAAACTAATACCCATATTTTTATAGACAAATTTATTAAGTTATTTATTTGTTAACCTTTAACCCTATTTTAATTATTTAAAAACCTTAATAGATTAATTAATTATTATTTATTATGAGCAACATGTGACCTCAATGCTGGCAGCAGTTAAGTTTCAGTCAGGCTGGCTATTTAAACAGTTGCTCACAGACAGACAGACTGATGGACAAGTGAAATGGACAGCTCTCTTGATCCAAAGAAACTGACCATTAACAATTCCCCAGCGTCGGCATCTCCCTGATCTGGGCGAGTCTGGGATCAAACAGACCCTCACCCGTCTTCGGTCGAGCATGCCCTCACTTTTCGCAAGAGATTCTCATAGCCTCCATCACACCCACGCCTTTTCAGCACACATTGTTTGATTCCAAGCCCTGACATTTTCACCATTATTGACATGAGTAAATGCTTCATTAAAGCAGTAACCATTTTGTCTTTTACACTCAGCTTAAATTTTAATTTATTCTAATTCACCGTGTTTCTTAACTTATTATTGTGTCATGTTATTTTACTTAATTACTTTTACAGTTAATTTATTTTATTTAGAAATTTACTCATTTGCTTATGGTGATGCTAGTTGATTACTTCTAAATATTATATTCTCCTAGAGAATAAGCTGTGAAAAGGTGTAGAGTAGAAAATGAATGGTGGTTTAGTTTTTACACTCATCCCATCATACACTCAGACTTAAACCACACAAACAACAAATATCCCAGGCAAAACTCACAAATTATCTTAAACATAAACAACCACACACAAACCAACACAATTATCTACTATTTCATACTGCAATATTTCAATTTAGCTTTATTCAGTATACACTTTAAATTATTAATAATGCAGTTTTTTTGCATTTTTTTATGGTTAATAATCTAATTATTACTTATTTTTAACTTCTATATAACAATATGTGGATCCCTATAATTACACCATATAATTATTTAAATATATACAGTGGTGTGAAAAAGTGTTTGCCCCCTTCCTCATTTCCTGTTTTTTTGCATGATTTTCACACTTAAGTGTTTTGGAACATCAAACCAATTTAAGCAATAGTCAAGGACAACACAAGTAAACACAAAATGCAATTTGTAAATGAAGGTGTTTATTATTAAAGGAGAAAAAAATCCAAACCATCATGGCCCTGTGTGAAAAAGTGATTGCCCCCTCATTAAAACGTACTATAACTGTGGTTTTTAACACCTGAGTTCAATTTCTCTAGCCACACCCAGGCCTGATTATTGCCACACCTGTTCTCAATCAAGACATCACTTAAATAGGAGCTGCCTGACACAGTAAAGTCCACCAAAAGATCCTTAAAAGCTACATATCATGCCGAGATCCAAAGAAATTCAGGAACAATTAAGAAATAAAGTAATTGAGATCTATCAGTCTGGAAAGGGTTATAAAGCCATTTCCAAAGCTTTGGGAATCCAGCGAACCACAGTGAGAGCCATTATCCACAAATGGCGAAGACATGGAACAGTGGTGAACCTTCCCAGGAGTGGCCGGCTGCCCAAAATTACCCCAAGAGCGCAGCGACGACTCATCCAAGAGGTCACAAAAGACCTCAGTTAAGGTCAGCGTTCATGCCTCCACCATCAGAAAAAGACTGGGCAAAAATGGCCTGCATGGCAGAGTTCCAAGAAGAAAACCACTGCTGAGCAAAAAGAACATTAAAGCTCGTCTTAATTTTTCCAAAACACATCTTGATGATCCCCAACATTTTTGGGAAAACATTCTGTGGACCGATGAGACAAAAGTGGAACTCTTTGGAAGGTGTGTGTCCCATTACATCTGGCGTAAAAGGAACACTGCATTTCAGAAAAAGAACATTATACCAACAGTAAAATATGGTGGTGGTAGTGTGATGGTCTGGGGCTGTTTTGCTGCGTCAGGACCTGGAAGACTTGCTGTGATAAATGGAACTATGAATTCTGCTGTCTACCAAAAGATCCTGAAGGAGAATATCCGACCATCTGTTCGTGAAATCAAGCTGAAACGAACTTGGGTTCTGCAGCAGGACAATGATCCTAAACACACCAGCAAGTCCACCACTGAATGGCTGAAGAAAAACAAAATGAAGACTTTGGAGTGGCCTAGCCAAAATCCTGACCTGAATCCTATTGAGATGTTGTGGTATGACCTTAAAAAGACCGTTCATGCTTGAAAACCCTCTAATGTAACTGAATTAGAACAATTCTGCAAAGATGAGTGGGCCAAAATTCCTCCAGAACGCTGTAAAAGACTTATTGCAAGTTATCACAAACGCTTGGCTGCAGTTGTTGCTGCTAAGGGTGGCCCAACCAGTTATTAGGTTTAGGGGGGCAATCACTTTTTCACACAGGGCCATGATGGTTTGGATTTTTTTTTCTCCTTTAATAATAAACACCTTCGTTTACAAATTGCATTTTGTGTTTACTTGTGTTGTCCTTGACTATTATTTAAATTGGTTAGATGTTCTGAAACACTTAAGTGTGAAAAACATGCAAAAAAAACAGGAAATGAGGAAGGGGGCAAACACTTTTTCACACCACTGTATTTACATAACATTATATAACAGCAATTCAAACAAGACCAGTTGGTTCTTTAAATTGTTCACAACTCACCGTTAGGATTCTGTCTGGGAGTCCCGAAGGTCTTTCTGTGTGGGCAGTGAGTACACCGTTTCCGAATTAGTCTATGATGTGATTGTTACTGGTAAAGCAACCGTTAGGGGCTGCACGCGAAATGTCCCAGTCGACCACACAAGTAGCACTTAATTCTTCACATGGTGTTGTTGTGTCCCCCATTCCTGGGCCTCACAACAGTTTCGGACTCCGGAAGCCCCACTTTTTGTATCAATTCAACCAAGGTCATTTTCATGGCATCAATTTCAGGACACATCCCCATTACGTAACCCCTGAACAAAGACACACTCATAGTTCCTCCCTCAACGGCCTCCTCGGGTCTCACCCCGGCTCTCTGTAAACACCGCCGTGTGTTCCACGATTAATCTTACCCATATCTGCTCGTTCCCTGCCTTGGTAGCCCTCGATTTAACCACTAATCTTCTCAACCCACTCACACCTTTTGCCTCCTTTGCTACAGCATTAACTCTCTTTTGCATTACAGACAACAAATGTTCACGCCCGTCCTTGCCCAACGGCGGGTACACCGTTTCCGAATTAGTCTGTGATGTGATTGTTACTGGTAAAGCAACCGTTAGGGGCTGCACGCGAAATGTCCCAGTCGACCACACAAGTAGCACTTAATTCTTCACATGGTGTTGTTGTGTCCCCCATTCCTGGGCCTCACAACAGTGTCGGACTCCGGAAGCCCCACTTTTTGTATCAATTCAACCAAGGTCATTTTCATGGCATCAATTTCAGGACACATCCCCATTACGTAACCCCTGGACAAAGACACACTCATAGTTCCTCCCTCAACGGCCTCCCCGGGTCTTGCCCCGGCTCTCTGTAAACACTGCCATGTGTTCCACGATTAATCTTACCCATATCTGCTCGTTCCCTGCCTTGGTAGCCCTCGATTTAACCACTAATCTTCTCAACCCACTCACACCTTTTGCCTCCTTTGCTACAGCATTAACTCTCTTTTGCATTACAGACAACAAATGTTCACGCCTGTCCTTGCCCAACGGCGGGTACACCGTTTCCGAATTAGTCTGTGATGTGATTGTTACTGGTAAAGCAACCGTTAGGGGCTGCACGCGAAATGTCCCAGTCGACCACACAAGTAGCACTTAATTCTTCACATGGTGTTGTTGTGTCCCCATTCCTGGGCCTCACAACAGTGTCGGACTCCGGAAGCCCCACTTTTTGTATCAATTCAACCAAGGTCATTTTCATGGCATCAATTTCAGGACACATCCCCATTACGTAACCCCTGGACAAAGACACACTCATAGTTCCTCCCTCAACGGCCTCCCTGGGTCTTGCCCCGGCTCTCTGTAAACACCGCCATGTGTTCCACGATTAATCTTACCCATATCTGCTCGTTCCCTGCCTTGGTAGCCCTCGATTTATCCACTAATCTTCTCAACCCACTCACACCTTTTGCCTCCTTTGCTACAGCATTAACTCTCTTTTGCATTACAGACAACAAATGTTCACGCCCGTCCTTGCCCAACGGCGGGTACACCGTTTTCGAATTAGTCTGTGATGTGATTGTTACTGGTAAAGCAACTGTTAGGGGCTGCATGCGAAATGTCCCAGTCGACCACACGAGTAGCACTTAATTCTTCACATGGTGTTGTTGTGTCCCCCATTCCTGGGCCTCACAACAGTGTCAGACTCCGGAAGCCCCACTTTTGTATCAATTCAACCAAGGTCATTTTCATGGCATCAATTTCAGGACACATCCCCATTACATAACTCTCTGTAAACTCTCTGTAAACACCGCCATGTGTTCCACGATTAATCTTACCCATATCTGCTCGTTCTCTGCCTTGGTAGCCCTCGATTTAACCACTAATCTTCTCAACCCACTCACACATTTTGCCTCTTTTTCTACAGCATTAACTCTCTTTTGCATTACAGACAACAAATGTTCATGCCCGTCCTTGCCCAACGGCGGGGCAGTATCAGTGGGGTAAAGCCCCGCACCACACCACTCCTAAAAAACTTTCTTCATCACCTTCTTCACAGGATTATTTACTTTTACCCTCTCCAACACCTCCTTTTTGACTTCACCAGCAGTCAACTTCACCATTTTAATCAACACACGAGCTCTGACATACACTCCAGCACAACTTCCTTTATTCAACCACTCTCGTGTGTCAACGAGCAATATTCCACAAATGCAGCTGCTTTATTGCTGTATTCTGAATTTCACTTTTATATTTCACTTACACCCGCGAGCACAAGTGTCTCCTCATAAACTCCTTTACCTAAATCCAACTTGATTTACCGCCCTCTGGGACTTGAACCCACCAGGACTGAGCAATTTAATTTAATTTATGGGTCATTTGGGACTCGAACCCAATCACCTTGACCAATTCACATTTACCTACCTAGACACTGTGAGTTTACGGGTCTTTTTACGGGTCTTTTAAAACGCGGCGGCTCTGCGCTTCCTATGCGCAGCCGCTTTATTCCGAGGTAGACTACCGTGACAGAACGACCAGCCAGGCAATTTGGGGAGTTCAGTGCCCAGGTAAGCTACTTTCTAAATTTTTTTTTTGCAGGGGCCGTGTAACCTCGTACTTGCGGCGCGTTCCGCCCTGTCCGCGAGTGCGCCGCTATGCGCAGCCCTCCGTCCCGGAGCCGTAAGGACGGCTCTTACAGGGATATGTCAGAGTACTATGACTCCGATGATGAGTGGATGTGGAGGTATGGATATGAGGCGCTTTGTGCGGAGGAAGGCCTTGACCTGGTCGAGGTGTCCGATGACGAGGCGGGTGACTCATACCTGTATGGGCATATTCTGCCCATACGAACCCTCCTCAACTCTGAGGAGTTCTGGAAGGACGCTCCGGTCCAGTTTGTTAAACCCCCCGTGGTGAGATCCAGACGCAGAGCGCGCCGGCGCGGTGCCAAGACGGAGCGAGCGCGCCGCGCAGCTGCTGAGCGCGATACGTGCGCTGCGGGGCAGTCACGTGACGCGTCCGCGCCGGACCGCGCTGTGTCTGGATCGCGCTGCGAGGGGGCGGTACCGGAGCCGACACTCGGGGGGGGGGTAAATGTGAATACATGTGGCGTGAGCGTGGTGTGTCCCCCTGTCTCGTCTGTCTCGTGTGTCCAGTCCGTCTTCCTTGTGTCAGATATGTCCGTGTCTTTGTGTTTGGGCATTGCGGTGGGGGTGTACCTCTACTGTGTGCAGGATGGCGACCCCGAGGTGGAGGTTCACCCAGCGTGCGTGCCTGCCGAGGTCCGCCAAGCGTGCGTTCCCGCCAAGGTCCTGCCAGCGTGCGTGCCCGCCAAGGTCCTGCCAGCGTGCGTGCCCGCCAAGGTCTGCCCAGCGTGCGTGCCCGCCGAGGTCCTGCCAGCATGCGTGCCCGCCAAGGTCCTGCCAGTGTGTGAACCCGCTGAGGTCCAGCCAACATGCGTGCCTGCCAAGGTCCGGCCAGCGTGCGAACCTGCTGAGGTCCAGCCAGCATGCGTGCCCGCCGAGGTCCTGCAAGCGCGCGAACCCGCCGAAGTCCAGGGGCGTCACGCCGCCCATCCCGAAGTCCAGGGTCGTCACGCCGCCCATCCCGAAGTCCAGGGGCGTCACGCCGCTCATCCCGAAGTCCAGGGGCGTCACGCCGCCCATCCCGAAGTCCAGGGGCGTCACGCCGCCCAGCCCGAAGTCCAGGGGCGTCACGGCGCCCAGCCCGAAGTCCAGGGGCGTCACGCCGCCCAGCCCGAAGTCCAGGGGCGTCACGCCGCCCATCCCGAAGTCCAAGGGGCGTCACGCCGCCCAGCCCGAGGTCCAGGGGCCGCACGCCGCCCAGCCCGAGGTCCAGGGGCCGCACGCCGCCCGGCCCGAGGTCCAGGGGGCGTTCGCCTCGCCACGCAGCCAGAGGGCGTGGCCACCTCCCTGCTCCGGGCCACTCCTGATCCGCCGAGGGCACCCACCTGACCTCGCAGCCCGAGGACGTTCGTCACGTCTCCCCCACAGAGGGCGTCCACCTGACAGCGCCTTCCAAGCACGGCTCAAAGAGGGTGGAGGACCCCCCCCCCCGGGACTTTTTTTTTTCTTGGTCGCGTCCCCCCGTTGCGCAACCGCAGGGGCGGGGGTAATGTAACAGGTGCCTAGGGCACCTGTCACCTGTTCTGTGTTTCGTTCCTTTCGGTTGAGTTAATTAACGTTCATGTGTCATTAGTTTAGTTAATTAACTCCTTATTGTCATTGGTTTGTCTTGTGCACGTGGTCGGGTGTCTTTTTGTATTTATTTCCGTTGTTTCTCGTCCTCGGTGCTGGTCGTTTGTTTCATGTCACTAGTCTGTCCGTACCTCATGTTTTTTGGTGCTACTGCACCTTTAAATGAACTCGTTCTTCTGCTACCTGCGTGCCTGGCTCCCTTCAGCGCGTTAAAACGCGGCGGCTCTGCGCTTCCTATGCGCATCCGCTTTATTCCGAGGTAGACTACCGTGACACCAACTACTTGCCCCCTTGATTCCATCCCATCCCACCTTCTTCAGTCCATTGCCTCCTCCATCACACCAGCTCTCACACACATCATTAACTCCTCTATCACGTCTGGGACTTTTCCAAATTGTTTCAAACAGGCCATAGTCAAATCCCTACTCAAAAAACCTACGCTCAACCCAAATTTGGTCGAGAGCGACAGATCTGTTTCTCTTTTACCCTTCCTGTCTAAAACACTTGAACGGGTGGTATCCACACAGGTCTCCAAATTTCTTAATCAGAATAATCTCCTTGATCCCAATCAATCTGGTTTTAGATGTGGTCACTCCACGGAGACAGCATTGCTCTCTGTAATTGACTCACTTAAATCTGCCAAATCTCAATCCTCGGTCCTCATTTTGTTAGACCTTTCTGCAGCTTTTGATACAGTAAATCATCAGATTCTACTGTCCACTCTAGCTGAATTAGGCTTTTCTTGCACGACACTTGAATGGTTTCGATCCTATCTCACAGGAAGGACCTTCAAAGTGTCATGGAATGGGGAGATCTCTAACTCTCACCAAGTACGCATGGGTGTGCCTCAGGGCTCTGTACTTGGTCCTCTCCTCTTCTCACTTTACATGACATCACTGAGCACAGTCATCCAGGCGCATGGATTCTCTTACCACTGCTATGCTGATGACACTCTACTTCATCTTTCTTTTGCCCCTGATGACACCACCATCTCAAATCGGGTATCTGCATGCCTCTCCAACATATCTGTCTGGATGAAGGCCCGTCATCTCAAATTAAACTTAGAAAAAACAGAGCTTCTCATTATCCCAGCTAAACCCTCAATCCATCACAACCTGACCTTCCAAATTGATGGCTCCACAATCTCCCCAACCGATTCGGTCCGGAACCTTGGGTTCACAATAGACTCCCACCTTAAACTCTCTGATCATGTTATCAAAACCGCCCGTTCTTGTAGATTCCTTCTTTACAACATAAGGAAGATCAGACCCTTTTTGACTGAACATGCTACCCAACTGCTTGTTCAAGCCCTAGTCTTATCTCGGCTTGATTATTGTAATGCGCTACTTGCCGGTATCCCAGCTTCCACAATCAGACCTCTTCAACTAATTCAAAACTCTGCAGCCTGACTCGTGTTTAACCAGCCCAAGCGAACTCATGTCACTCCATTACTCACTTCCCTCCATTGGCTTCCTGTAGCTGCTCGCATTCAGTACAAGTCACTGACTCTAGCATACAGAACCATTTGTGGATCTTCCCCCTCCTACCTTCACTCTATCTTTTCAAAATACACTCCGACTCGTTCACTTCGCTCCAGTGATGATTGCCGCCTGGCGATTCCACCTCACCGAGGAGCTAATTCTCACTCCGTGGCGTTCACCACTGCAAAATGGTGGAACGATCTTCCCAACTCTGTCCATAAGGCAGAATCACTAAACAGTTTTAAGAAACTACTTAAAACGCATCTCTTTAACAAATACCTGTTGTAGAGAAAATAAATAAATAAACAAATAAATAAATAGGGGGGGGGGGCGCAGCATCGAATAACAATCAGCTTTGATGAATTTACAGTATAGTTGGATTTCTCCATGGCTTCTGACTTGTGGTGTTCTCATTTGTAAGTCGCTTTGGATAAAAGCGTCTGCTAAATGACTAAATGTAAATACATGTAAAAAAAGACAAGCCCAAGATCGCAATCCGACTCTGATCTCAGCACCACAGCGGTCCCATCAAGACAGAGCCTCAAAGTCCAGTTGCTGACTATTTATTTTAAAAAACATCCCTCGTTCGGCTTATTCTAAAACAACTTGTCGAAGGAGTTCTATGGGGGGGTGAACGCGCCTTCCCTTATATGGGGTGCCCTTGAGCTTTATCTACCAGATGCCAGATATCTCTAGGTTCATGAAATATCTAGGCCTTGGGCAACTGCTGGCTAGATTGCCCCATCTCATTATCGAAGGCGCTCATCCCTTTGAACATGAAGTACTTTTGCATATAAATGTTTAAATTTTATCACATCAGTTCCTTCCTGTATGAAATCTTTTTGTATCATTTTATAATCATAAAAATCATTTTATATTTATACAAAAAATAGGATTGCACTAAATTAAAATAACCAGTGTTAGGTTAGCTTAGCTGCCTGGCTTTTTCTTACATAAAAAACATCTATCAAAATACATTAATATAAAAGCCTTTAATCGAAACTAAAATGCAGATTTTACAGTCATATTGCATTTATATTTTGCATATCTTTAAAACTTAACCTTAAAAATAAAATACATACTTTTTTAACTATATTGCACCAATATTCGCTACATTTTCAAAATGTAACCTTAAATATTAAATATATTTTTCAACTTTTCAACTTCTTTTAGTTCAGGGTGGTGTCACATCAAATGGGCTCACGCATTTGTCGTATTTCCAAAGTACCTCAATTTTATTTTACACTCCTTGCAAACAGTGTGCGCTCATGTCGAGCTCTCTCTTCCTGGCTTTAAAAGCCAAACATTGATTTTTAACGACGACGGGGATTCAAATCACGCTCTCCCCCTGCTCCATGCTTCCCACTAGCATGAACTAGCATGCTAGTGAACTACAAGGGGAGCTGGTTAACAAGCTTGCCGAGCAGGTGGCCGAGCAGATACGCAATGCGATATGCAGTACGCTCGGCAGGGGGCGGCAAAAAATTTTATTTAAACGCATTTTTTTTTATTGATTCTTGGGTATTTTGAATTGATCAGAATTGCCAGGACTACGAATCGCAATTCTTTGAAGAATACATTTTTTTCAGCACTCCTAATAACCAGGTGCTCATTCTGCCCTGAGGTAGAGGTAACAAAAGCAGTCTTCCACTCATCGCACTCTCAAATACATAAAAGTTAGCATTATAAAAAAAGCATTATGAAGGCCTAATTTAGAAAAAATAGTAGCTCCTTTTAACCATCTAATGCTGAGGGAACTAAAGGCAAGGGGTAAGGGGTAAGCCAACCTGTACATAGCCTGGTTAAGTGCCCGATAGTCAATACAGGGCCTCAACGAAGAATCCTTCTTTGGTACAAAAAAAATCCGGATGCCACCGGGGATTTAAAATGCCGAATAATGCCATGTTAAAGAGATTCCTTGATATACTCCCGAACGCCCCAGCTCTCTGCTGGAGTTAAGGGGTAGGGGCTTACACAAGGTAAGTTGACCCCTCAATAAGATCAATGGCACAATCAGAAACACGGTGAGAAGAAAGTGTGGAAAACGTGGGGGAACCAAATACCTGAGCAACTTCGAAGTAGTCAGATGAGATTCCACTGGGAAGTAGCAGCCTGGGCAGCAGGGGGTGCAATGAGTAAAACAATATGGCGACCAATGGGAAATATCCAGAGATTGGTTTAATGTCAAGTATCGTATTGTATGTGGCTCAATGTTAAGTGTTGTATAGTTTGATTGTTTCACTGTGTCTACACCAGTAAATGTTTGTAAATACACCTATTGACGTGTCTAGCGTGATTCTTTTGAGCTGAGTTACTCCACCTAGTTGATAGGTTCCCCCTCTTGGTCTCGTCCACATGGGAAAGCGGCCAGTTACTGCCCTCTCACATTACATTTACATTTACATTTAGTCATTTAGCAGACGCTTTTATCCAAAGCGATTACAAATGAGAACACCACAAGTCAGAAGCCTCTCACGAAGGTTCGGGGGCGGGTGGTAACAAGTGGGGGCTCGTCCGGGATATTATATTTATATATATATATTCTCTGTGGCCAAGTTCCTTTGTGTGGTAGTGGATCATAGTGTAGCCAGTGTTATTTGTTGGTAGTGCTATTTGAAAATGGCTATGTTTGATTTACAGTCATTTTTATCCAATCCTTCTTGGATAATTGTCGGAAGGATCATTTGATAGAAATAGCAAAACATTTTGATATTCCAATACCAACGCAGCTGGTTAAAAAAGACATTAAGAAAATTATAATAGAAACAATGTTTGAACTGCACATTTTTGGTACTGCTACAGGGCCGGTACAGGCCATGGAGCCTACTACACCTACCGAGGCGGGTGGGGAGGAAGCTGAACCCAAATTTCCTCAAGTTAAGGCCACATTACCTAGGTTCGACCCGTTGTCACCACAAACATTGGGGTCGAGAGATACCACTCGTGTAAAAATGCGTTTGGCACGTTTTGGAAATGGAAA
Organism: Corydoras sp. C115; assembly: GCA_019802505.1. Taxonomy (NCBI): domain Eukaryota; kingdom Metazoa; phylum Chordata; class Actinopteri; order Siluriformes; family Callichthyidae; genus Corydoras; species Corydoras sp. C115. The sequence continues at coordinate 211,979 of JAFMOC010000078.1, read as the reverse complement.
TGAGGGAGCGAGCAGAGCAGAGACAGGCTGAATATGAATTAAAACTGGCAATTCGCAAGAGTACACCTCACAAAAGCATCCTGTCCACCTGAAGTAACGGTGCCAAGTCCTGGCCCTTCAGCGTCTTCTCCAGTCCAACCTGTGTATGAGGATGCAAACGCTTCATTTTCTATTACCAGGCATTTTGCTTAAGTACCGCCGTTTAGAGAAACTGAAGTAGATACCTACTTTAGTGTATTCGAAAGAATTGCCCTCTCTCTAAAGTGGCCAAAGGAGTTGTGGACTCTGTTGTTGCAGTGTAAGCTGGTGGGAAAGGCTCAGGATGTGTGTTCATCATTGTCCTTGCCTGTGAGTATGGACTATGCTATGGTGAAGGCAACTATTCTGCGGGCTTATGAGCTGGTGCCTGAGGCTTATTGACAGAGGTTTCGATCTTTTCGTAAGACACAAACTCAAACCTATGTGGACTTTGCTAGGGAGAAGGCACTACTTTTTGATAAGTGGGTAGCTGCTAGTAAAGTTAATGATAAGGAGACATTACGGGAGTTACTGCTCTTAGAAGATTTCAAAAACTCCTTGCCGACAAAGAGTTTGATTGTTTCACCGTGTCTACACCAGTAAATGTTTGTAAATACACCGGAGCTATTGACGTGTCTAGCGTGATTATTTTGAGCTGAGTTACTGCCCTCTCACGAAGGTTCGGGGGCGGGTGATAACAGGGACATGACCTTGTCCTCAAAAAGTAGCTCTACCGCAATATCCTTCCTTAATCCTGAGCAGTAAGCTACGAAAAAGGCAGAAAGAGGGAGCAGTTGTGATGAGTAGGATCAGGTATTAGAGCCTCTATTTAAAGCGACACTCTACTCTGATCCGTGTTGCACCGTACTTCTATCCATGCTGCCATCTGGCATCGAGAAGGCTAGTGGTTCACGGGTCTGTGGTATGCAACATAGAATTAATAATTTTTTTGCCTGGTGCGGGTCTTTCCACCCTATCGGAACTGTTACTTCCTCTCCCTAGAGTGAGTAACGTTGCGCCCCTTCTTCTTACACTCTCTCTCTTTCTTTTTGTGTAAGTGTCTGTGCGTGGGAGTCAAATCCTGAGTTGTACTTGACTCTGACCGATACCGTCTCATTGATAGCATGCATATTCATATTTAGAGGCTTGCGGGTGCTTGTGGGTATTTAGTTTGTTGCTGTTACCGCACAACCGGGCAGTGAGTGATAGAATATCAAAAAGAAATATCAAAAGAATATCAAAAAGAAAAATCCAGAAAATCACATTGAATAAATTATATGAATTTATTTGCGTTTTGCAGAGAGAAGTAGGTATTTAATCCTCTTCCAATGATTTTATTAAGAGGTGTTGACGACAACATAAACCTGACACAGGGGCTGCTTAAGGTGTTCTATACAGTTTGTTCAATGTTATCTGACTCTCCAGATATGAAATAATTACGTCTTTAGAGTTCTGAGTGGCTTATATTTGGTTACATTGCCATTTGAAAAATTTAAGTAATTGTGACAATGGAAATTGTTTTATAACAGTGTGTATTTTTGTGGTGAAAAAAATGTTCAGAAGGAACTATTAGCCCCTGGGCATCTTTATCAAATTAGGCCCTCTTTGCAAAAAGTTTGCACACCCCTAGGTTAAATGCTCACTTTTAATTTCATGGACTATTGCAGTAGGTTTTACATTTTTTATTATGTTTAAATCACATTGGTTACTATTATTTATCATAAGCAAATTTTTTGTCTCATGATTTTTTTCCTTTGCATTTCTGAAGGTTTACACCAGTCAGTGAGAAAGCACCTATTGGGAAAATAGTTGGGGCAATTCTTGCTGCTGCCATAAACCAAAGCATTATTTATTCCATCATTGAAGGAAATGAAGGTGGTAAGTGCTTACTTTTTTCCTGCTACAATTTAATGGTTAAGTATATTCAGTGGTGTTTTTTGGCCCGTATTTATCTTATTTCCCCTGACATCATTAATTTATTCATTCATTGTCTTCCGCTTCATGTCTTTTCTCTTTGAACCTGGATCCCCAGCGCTGAGAGGCAATTGTGCTAACCACTTTTGTGTAATTGTTCTTCCTCTTATGATGTTAAACAGAAAAATGTGTAATGCAGACAGGACATATGTATGGAGTCATACCTTGCAGAATGAGACCTGGCATTGCCCTGTTAATTAAAATGGTTACGAAGTCCCAGGAAAAGACCTCCTCAAAAAGACAGCATTTCTTTTTTAAATTATGGATCAGCTATGTGGTCACTATTGTACCTTCATGGTATGAGCTATTATAGATGCTGGTTTATTTGACTTTTTTTCTGAGATATTTGTCACATACAATTTTCTGTCTGTATTGTTTTTCCCTAAAACAAGCTAAAGTTTGAACTTGTCTTACCATAAAACATCTATACACTGCACACATCTTTTTTTGGTCATTTTTGGACTTTTGACCCAGGGAACTGGCAACTATATTGGCAGCTAAATGTTTTACTTTAAGAATCTTCGGTCCTAACAATTTTTTGAAATAATACCACCAACAAAGTGATTCATTTATTATCTTCCATTTAATCCTTTATTAGGGCAGGGGGGGGGGGTGGAGAGAATCCATCCAGGGAAGAATGTTTCGGGGGTTGGGTAGACACACTCAGGACAAGGTACCAGTCTATGGCTGCGCATACTCACTCACACAAACACACATATACACAAGCTATATGGAACAATTTAAAGCCTTAAATTTACCTTGAATCCATGTTTTTGGACTGTGGGAGGAAACCGATGAACCCGGAGGAAACCCACATGGACACAGGGAAGACATGGAAACTCCTGATTTGAACCTGGAACCACCGTATAAGCCCACCTGCTAAGCTATAGTCTACATTTACTGACCAATGACTCCAAACCTTTGGTAAATGCTTAATTTATACTATAATACCTTGTATATTTATAGCCTGAATACTATCTGTTACTAGTTTATATGCCACTTGTGAAACTGCAATAAAAAGTGTTACTAAAACACTTATTACTAAAGTGTTACTAAAGCACAAAAAAAATCTGATCCACTTAAATCCATTAATTCATTCCATTCTAATTCTATTCTACTTAAAATATGCTGATCGTACAGACACAATTTTACATGTTTTTTTTTCCATAGGGGAATTCAGCCTAAACAACCTGACTGGATTTATTACCACGGCTAAGGTACTGGACTATGAGAGTAAAAGTGTTTATGTATTTTTTGTGGAGGCTGACTCCATGAGAGTAATCTCATCCAACCTTCGAGTTCCAGCAAAAAGTAAGTCAAGTATTGAAAAAACACATTATTATTTGGACTAATGCTGACTGAAATAAGAACATATTAGAAAAATTTGACTAAAGGCTAATAACTGTTTGTTACGCTCGCCTACCTCGACCAAAAGCGGCTGCGCAGATGACGCGCAGAGCTGCAGCGCCTAAGCTCTAGGGAGCCAGGCACAACAGGTAGCAGACCAAAGGAATTTTATTGGAAGGTGTAGGGACACCATAAACACAGGAGGTAAGACACCATAAACACTTGGCAGGCGCCTTCTGGTGGCCTGACTCAGAGAACGAGGTACGGCAGGCACCCTCTGGCTGTGTGATGAGGCAGTCGGCCTCTGGCTGCGTGACAAGGCGGACGCCCTCTGCGGGCGAGGCATGAAGAATGCCCTCTGGCTGTGCGGTTCAGTGGACGCCCTCTGCGGATGAGGCGTGGAGGACGCCCACTGGCTGCGGGGCAAGGTGGATGCCCTCTGGCTACGTGGTCCGGTGGGCTGCGTGGTCTGGTGGGCGCCCTCTGGCTCCGTGGTCCGGTGGGTGCCCTCTGGCTGCGTGGTCCGGTGCTCGCCCTCTGCGGATGAGGTGTGGGGCGAGGTGGATGCCCTCGGCGGACGAGGAGTGGAGCACGCCCTCTGGCTGCGTGGTCCGGTGGGCGCCCTCTGGCTGCGTGGTCCGGTGCTCGCCCTCTGCGGATGAGGTGTGGGGACACCCTCTGGCTGCATGGCGAAGTGGACGTCCTCTGCCTGTGGAACGAGGCGAGCGCCCCTGGTGGATGGGCTCGGCGGCGTGCGGCCCCTGGTGGATGGGCTCAGCGGCGTGCGGCCCCTGGTGGATGGGCTCGGCGGCGTGCGGCCCCTGGTGGATGGGCTCGGCGGCCCCTGGTGCACGGGCTCGGCGGCGTGCGGCCACTGGTGCACGGGCTCGGCGGCGTGCAGCCCCTGGTGTACGGGCTCGGCGGCGTGCGGCCCCTGGTGGACGGGCTCGGCGGCGTGCGGCCCCTGGTGCACGGGCTCGGCGGCGTGCGGCCCCTGGTGGACTGGCTTGGCGGCGTGCAGCCCCTGGTGCACGGGCTCGGCGGCGTGCGGCCCCTGGTGGACGGGCTCGGTGGCATGCGGCCCCTGGTGCACGGGCTCGGCGGCGTGCGGCCCCTGGTGCACGGGCTAGGCGGCGTGCGGCCCCTTGTGGATGGGCTCGGCGGCGTGCGGCCCCTTGTGGATGGGCTCGCCAGCGGGCGGCCCCTTTCGGATGGGCTCGGCGTGCGCCGCAGGGGCCATGACAGGTGTCCTTGCCGGCAGTTTCGCACGCTGGCTGGACCTCGGCGGGTTCGCACGCTGGCTGGACCTCGGCGGGCTCATATGCTGACTGGACTTTGGCGGGCTCGCACGCTGGCTGGACCTCGGCAGGTACGCGCGCCGGGTTGACCTCGGCGGGCACGCGCGCTGGGAGGACCTCGGTGGGCACGTCCGCTGACAGGACCTCGACGGGCACACACACTGGAGTCGCTGTGGCAGGGGTGGCACACTCGGAAAGGCTGGTGTGCCCAGGCCGGCTGGCACCCACTGGCATGTGGGTGTGATGAGCGCCCTCTGGCAGGCCCGCCGCGTCAGCACCTCCAGTACGCCGTTCACTCACCTCCACCTCCGCATACAGTACATATAGACGCCGACCACCACACCCAAGGACAGGGCAACAGAGGAATATGACACGGGGAAGACAGACTGGACAGGGCAGACAGGGATTGGGCACATTCACGCCACACTCCTCCACAGACACTAGCGGTAGCTTCGGTACTGCCCCCTCGCAGTGCGACTCAGACACGGCGCGCTCCAGCTTGATCACGGCCGCTGCACGTGACTGACGTGTAGCGCGCGTACCATGCTCAGCAGCTGCCCAGCGCGCACACTGCGTCTTGGCTCCGCGCAGGCAGCGCACTCCGCGCCTGTGTCTTGCAACAGGAGGTTTAACGAACCGGACTGGACCGTCAGCAACTCGTAACCACTCCTCCATAACCACTCATCATCGGAGTCGTACCACTCCGACATCACTGAGTGAGAGCTGTCTTTACAGCTCTGGGACGGCGGGCTTCGCATACCGGCGTACTCGCGGACACGACGGATGGTGCCGCGAGTATGAGGGTTTACGGCCCCCACAAAGAAAAATTTTAAAACTGCTTACCTGGGCTCTGGACTCCCCAATTTGAATGGCACGTCGTTTCTGTTACGCTCGCCTACCTCAACCAAAAGCGGTTGCGCAGATGACGCGCAGAGCCGCAGCGCCTAAACGTGCTTAAGGGAGCCAGGCACAACAGGTAGCAGACCAAAGGAATTTTATTAGAAGGTGTAGGGTGTACACCATAAACACAGGAGGTAAAAACACGAGCGAACAAAAACTAATGACGTGCACGGAGGAAGGGGAACACTGGAGATAAATACAAACAGACACCCGACCACGTGCACAAAGCAAACCAATGAAAATAAAGAGTTAATTAACTTAAATGCCAAAACATGAACAAAAGTTAATTAACTCAAATAAGGGACAGGTGCCCTAGGCACCTGTTACACTGTTCTTGGGCTAAGTGTATTTATGCAATAAGTTACAAGAGGGCATGCATTATTGTGAAAAATTCACAGGAAAAAGGGTGTTATTAGACCCGACACGTAGCTGTATTGTGATTTATACACAATAATGCACAACCTCTACTGCCTTATTGCTTTTATAAAATGGTTAAAAACACACTATAATAAAAAACAAGGTTAGATTTCTAAATGCATTTATAAACAGTTCATAAACTGTTAATTCGAATTAAATGGTCTTCCGCAGTATAATCTAGTCTATCTTTTGAAGTGAACACAGATTGATGATTTACACATTTACAGGTTTCTCTAACAAAGAAATACCCCCCTACCCCCATGATCCTACTAGAGGAAAAAGTGGAAGATTATAAATAAATGAGGCTTCTTTAATTGATGGTACAGGCAAGTGGAACAGGTGGATTCTGTATTTTGAGTGTGTAACGTTTCACTTTCTTCTTCCTCTTGTAAATTGTAAAGGAATTAAAAGACAAAAATGAGGTAGAATTTCGGAAGGCAAAAACGGACGGACGTAATCTCAGACTGTAGAATCGATGCATCAATTCAAATCAATTAATATTTACCCCTATTATCAACCTAACAGATACATACATTTTTGGGGGTAATATTTCAGTACACTATACTTGCAGGTAATACAGCTAAGGTGGTGATTGAAGTGCAAGATGAAAATGATCATCCTCCTGGTTTTACTAAGTCTCTGTACTTGGCTGGAGTTACAGAGGATACCAAAACCTTCACATCAGTCCTGCAGGTTCAGGTATGTATGAAGAGTGCTATGTACAAGAAATGATAAGATATGCCTTTATTAATACCCTAATAGCTAAATAGAAAAATACACACATATATACGTTATGCACATTCAAAAAAAAAAGGAAAAGAAAATAATAGCCTATCCTATATCATAAATGAGTAACAGCCCTGTACTAGCTTGTGCATCGCTTAGTCCAGCTAGCCTATGCATGTAGAGAGAGATTCACTTGTGTTGTATTAAATATCAGAGGGATATACTGTCAACAGTTTCAAGGAAAGGAGGACAATTACGTCTCAGAACCAATGCTTAAATAAAGGAGGCTTCACTGATTTCCATTTCCTAAGATGCAGCCTCCGGCCCATTAGTGTTATAAAGGCTATAGTGTTGGCCTGATGGACAGCAAATCGCAAATCTATTACTATAAAAACACCACAAAAACTGCATTCACTGTGTTAGGATCTACTGTCCACATATTTTTTTTTTTTTTTTGCCAAAATCTAGTTAACGAATTACAGGACCAAATCATATGGCCAAGTGTGGCTGGACTGTAATGGCATATTGGACTTTCAGAATTGGTCTGAATGCACTTTAATTTCTACGTCTTTCTCTCATGCAGGTATGGTGATATGCGTAGATGGGAAGTTAAAATACCCTGTTAATACCGATTTGTTAATACCCTGTATTAATGATGTATTAATACCCTGTATTAATCATGTATTTTTGATGTTGCCCCGTTTACATATGGATCTAATTCCAGAATAGGGTCCATTGTAGTTTTGGATGGTACAATGGTACAAGTGGTCATGTTTTTGGCAAAACAATGTGATTGAACATTTCACTATGCCATATCCAGACCTGATTATTGCCAGACCTGTATAAGCAAGAAATATTTTCGTATATATACAGTATTTGTTTCTGTCTGACAACATGAATTAGGCGAAAACTTTAAGAAACAGCACATAATGCCATGATCTGAAAAAAATCAAGTACAGATTTTTTGACATCTAGCAGTCTGGAAATGGTTACAAAGCTGATTTAGGCTTTGCGACTTCAGCAAACCAAAGCGTAGAACAGTGGTGATCCTTCTCTTAAGTGGCTGGCCTACCAAAATTTTTGTAACTTGCAATTCATCCAGGAAGTCACAAAATAACCCAGAACCACACCTACAAGTCTTTTATGCCTTGATTAATCCTTTAACAAACACAAAGGCCTGTTTCACATTTCCAAAATAAACACCTTGACTTGTGGATAAATATTTTGTAAATGTTCTGGCAAGCCAAAAGTTAAACTTTTTTGAAGGTGTGTATCCTGCTACATCTAGAACAAAACAAACACAGCATTAAAAAATCACAAATCAAATCAGAAAAAATCAAATCAGAATATCATACCAGCAGTAATGGTGATGGCCTGGGGCTGCTTTAGGACTAAAATTGATGGAGCCATAAATATTGCTATTGTCACGCTTGCTTACCTCAGGAGGAACGGCTGCGCATAGGAAATGCAGAGCCAAAGAGCCTTAACAGGTAGCAGCAAAAAAGGGTTTTATTTGAAGATGTAGGAACACCCAAAACAGAGAGGTAACCAACACAAACAGACATTAAAGTAACGACGTGCGCGGAGGAAGGGGAACATCCATCCATCTATTATCTTCCGCTTCATCCTATATTAGGGTCGCGGTGAGGTTCCCCATGCCCATCCAGGGGAGAACGTTTCGGGCGCTGGGCAGATACACCCAGGACAGGGCGCCAATCCATCGCTGGGCACACACTCACTCACACAGACACACACTCTATATGGGGCAATTTGGAGAACTAAATTGACTAGATCCATGTTTTTGGACTGTGGGAGGAAACCGGAGAACCCGGAGGAAACCCACACGGATACGGGGAGAACATGGAAACTCCACCCAGATGGGGATTCGAACCGGGAATCCCTAGCGCTGAGAGGCGAACGTGCTAACCACTAAGCCACCGTGCCGCCCGGAAGGGGAACAAAGAAACTAAATACACAAACACCCGACCACGTGCACAAAAACATACCAATGAACACCACAAGTTAATTAATGTAAAAATAAGGCACCTGTTACAGCTATCTACCTGGGGGAGAATTTCCATGCATCAATCTGTGATGTTAAGCTCAAGCTTACTTGGGTTCTGCAGCAAGACAATGACAGCAGGGCAACAAGTTCCCCTATGACAAGTTTCCCCCTATAACTGTCTAAAAACTAACATTTTTGGAGTAGCCTCGCAAAGGAATATAAAACAATAATAATCATTTTTGGGGCAGCATGGTGGCTATATGGTTAGCATGTTTGCCTCTTAGTTCTGGGGATTCCAGGTACAAATCCCAATCTGGGTGGAGTTTCCATGTTCTCCCCATATCCCTTCCACAGTCCAAAAACATGGATCAAGGTAAACTGAATGCTCCAAATTGCCCCATATAGAGTGTGTTTTTGTGAGTGTCTTTGTGAGTGAGTGTGCCCAGCAATTGATTGGCATCCTGTTCTGAGTGGAGTGTATCTGCCCAGCACCAGAAACGTTTTCCCGATGGGAATAGAGGAACCCCCACGACCCTAGTAGAGGATTAAGCGGATGATAATGACTGACTGAATGAATGAATTGATATTATGTATTTAGAATAAAAACAATTTCTTAGGACAGAAATCACAGAGAAAATCTACAGAGACAGTCACTGATTAATAGGTCAGACAGCTACAATATTCTGACTCTCACATAATCTTAAATGCATTCACTTCCTCGTTTTTTTTCATTAATGTATTAATGATAACATGTGTTGCAGGCATTGGATAAGGATACAGGGAATTATAGTGTTGTGCAGTACCAGCTTATTCTCCCTCCCTCAGCAGAAGGGAAAGACAGCTTTGTGATTGAGCCCTACACTGGGGTAATAAAGACTGCCATCATGTATCGAAACATGCGTCGCTCTTACTTCAAATTTGAGGTCCTTGCTACTGACAACTATGGAAAGGGATTGAGCAGCAGCACACAAGTAGTGGTAAGTGGTAAATTATATGACTGAGATATAATTAAAAAGTAAATAAGATACTGTATTAGGTGTATAAAATTAAGAAACGCTTTTTAGTACACAACAAATAAGAAAGGCGTTGTTAGAGGGGGTCAGAAAGGAGGAGGAGCCTTCGTAGAAAAGATTGGGTTGGACAAGTTTGGCAGAAAACAAGCAAAATATAAAAATATATATTTTTAAATTTTATTTGTTAAATTACTTTATCCTAAATTAATTCTGCTTGTGAAGTATAAAATTTAGAAGAAAATGGGCAATTTATTCATGTGTTGTCATCGAAGATGAACAATTGTGCAAAGCATATAAGACTCAGTCCTTGTTTTGGTGAGCGCTCTGCAGCCATTTTAGCAGCGAAACGTGAATTTCTGATCTCACAATACTCCAACCAATCTGATATGATAGCCTCTCCAAGATCGATTCCATGTTGTGATTAAAAGTCACAGTCCAAGTTCTAAAGGCATTGCCCAACACATCAATCGTTTTGGGTGGTTTCTGGGGGTTTATTTGCTTGTGAAAGAAAAAAAAGCCAACTCAAAGATCCCACGTTGCCAAGTCAGCTCAAAGCTCCCACATGACGAGGTGGCAAAAATCTAAAACCACATGAGACCACGCAAAGAGTGAGCCGCAGCGAGCTTTCAGCCAGTTCGGCCGCATGGGGCCACATGTGGCTTGACCACATGTCACCGAATGGGACGACACTGGGAAAACTGGTATCTCTGACCTTGCTCTCTGCCTCCTCCTGTTTAGCCTCCTGGACACAATAAGAACACAAACAAACATGCAACAGATTCATCAGCTTAATGACTAAATCACTGAGGACACTCTGAGTTCTGGCTGACTCAGAAAGGGCACTCCATGAGCCATAATACTAGGTATTAGTAGCACACAGCATGGGATTAAGAGCAAAAGTTCACTGTTCACTGTCAAATTAGTAGAGCATGGAGAGCTTGTGCAATTAGTATGTAAACATACGTATGTTAATATATTCTTGGTAAGTTCAAATTAAGTTATGCATTCCCCAGGTATCGGTGGTCAACCAGTTGGACATGCAAGTGGTGGTTTCTAATGTGCCTCCTACAGTTGTGGAGCAGAACAAAGAGCAGCTTAGCAGGTGAACATTATACATTCATCTTCCAAATCAAACAGCAATGGTTAGTTAATTAGTTTAAGGAATTTTTAACATATATGAACCTACAAATGAAAGACATGCTTAGCAGAGTACAATAGTATACACTGTGCTCCAAATTATTATGCAAATAATATTTTCTCAGATTTTCCAAAATTACCTATATGAATTGCAGACATTGTAATTTTACAGTCATCAACTATTATAGTACAATAGAAAGGTTTTTTGTACAAACTGTCAATGATAACAGTATATTTTTAAAAAATTATAAAACGCTCAAAATGCATGTTCCAAATTATTATGCACAGCAGAGTTTTCAACCTTTTCATTTTTATAAAAAACAAAAAAATAGTAATTTGTGAAATTATAAGCATTAGCAGGTTATTACTAACTGAAATCAAACAGTTTTCAAGTCAAAACTTTATTCTAGGTGATGTTACATTTGCACATAAGACCCCTTGTTCGAAAGGAGCTTCTGAACTCTCTCGTCCATTGAATTTGTCAGGTTTTGGATGGTATCTGCTTCAGTTGTTTTGCATGTTTGTTTTGACAAAGTTATGGCGTTGTCCCCATGCTCCCCTGACCTCAACCCCATTGAGAACCTCTGGAACATAATCAAAAGGAGTGTCTATGATGGCGGGAGGCAGTTCACATCTAAGCAACAGCTCTGGGAGGGTATTCTGTCCTCATGCAAAACAATTGAAGCGGATACCATCCGAAAGCAGGTGCAGACAACAGTCAGAACCCAACCCAAAGGCGTAGGAAAGCTACCCTCTCGTCCACACAAGAAAAATCTTATCATACACGCATCAAGCTGGGGGGCCACAAGAAAAGCCTCTCATCATTGGCAACTCCAGAGTCCAGCCCCTCTTAAGGAGATTGGATCCAGAATCCAAGCTGTGCATTGAGGTGAGCCTGACTATATCTTGCCGGTATCTCTCAACCTCCCGCACCTGCTCAGGCTCCTTTCCCGCCAGTGAAATAACGTTCCAAGTTCCTAAAGCCAGTTTCAGCAGCCGAGGATTGCGACGCCCAGGCCCCCGCCTTCGGCTCCCACCCGATCCACAATGCACAAAACACCTATTATTGTCCCTCCCCCAGGTGGTGAGCCCATTTAAGGGGGGACCAATGTAACTTCTTCGGGCTGGGCCACCAGACGCTTGCTGCCAAAGCCCTTCCCCAGTCCTGACCCCAGGGTGGGGTCCCGATAACCCTAACTACACATATACGTGTTCCTGGATATTTTATTGATAAGGGTTTGTTTGGATTACTCTTTGTCTGACTCGCCACCTATGACCAATTTGCCTCGGGAGATGCTACAAGGGTCTTTTGCCCTGGACAACATAGCTCTTAGGATCACTCAAGCACGCAAACCCCTCCACCACGATAAGGTGGTGATCCAAGAAGGAGATCAAGTTCAAGTTATTTATTTATATAGCGTTTTTTATAACAGTACATTGTCACAAAGCAGCTTTACAGAATGAAAAGCCTTTAAACCCCCAAAGAGCAAGCCGAAGCGACAGTGGCAAGAAAAAACTCTCTTAAATTATGTTGTTATTTAAGGAAGAAACCTTGGGAGGACCAAGACTCAGTGGGGGACTCATCCTCCTTGAGCGGCCAGGCAGCAACAACAATGTAGGACAGCCATGTACAGATATTAAACAAATGGAAAAACTCAAACAACTGGAAAACTATATGTGGGTCCATTAAGGGCGTCCTGCAGGAATGCCAGTCCAATTGATATTCAGGTTCCATCCAGTATTCGTCAGCAGAGCCATGGATGAAGATCTCCAGGAAGCCGGTCACACCTCAAAAGAAATAGACAAGGAAGGCAGTTAGAGCTGATAATAAAGCACGGCATTTAATTAATAAGTAATTTATTGACACAGTGCAGCATGTGGCTCCGGCATCACTGACTAGAGCAGCAGAACTAAAAGAGGCAGATACTGCAGACTCTACATAGTTGAGATGGCGCCCCGGAACAGCATCATTTCAGCGCCACACCCCCCCATTAATGATGAGGTGGGTGAAGAGGTGAAACGACAGCACACACTGATCACAGATCACAGCCAAGTCTGAGATCTACATCTTTATCTACAGGGGATTAATTAAACGCCAGATTAAATAAATGTGTTTTTAATTTATTTTCAAAGATTAATAGTGATTCAGAATCACGAACAGTAACTGGAAGGTATTCCAAAGTTGAGGAGCCTTGTGGGAGAACGCTCTTCCACCAGCAGTAATTTTATTTATTCTAGGAGCTAAGAGTAGACCAGCACCTTGAGATCGGAGCTCACGTGTTGGCTTGTATGATTGAATCAGCTCACTCAGATACTGTAGAGCCTGATTATGTCGAATTTTGTTATCAAATAATGTTTAATGTTATCAATAAAATTTTGTACTCAATACGAAACTTAACTGGTAGCCAGTGCAAGTTTGATAACACAGGACTGATATGATCAAACTTTCTGGTTTTAGTTAAAACTCTAGCTGCAGCATTTTGCAAAAGTTGTAATTTATGTAATGATTTATTAGAACATCCTGTCAGAAGTGAATTACAATAATCTAACCTTGAGGTAATAAAAGCATGAATTGGTTTTTCTGCATCTTGGAGGGAGAGGATATTTCGTAGCTTCGAAATGTTACGAAGGTGAAAAAATGCAATTCTCGTAATATTGCTAATGCTATTAACATATTTAACATAGTGTTAGAAGCTTTGTTAATTTTGTCCTAGGGTCCAACTATCAGAAACTCTGTTTTAAAATGTTTCCCATTAGAATGCCACAAGCAATATGCCGCTGCCTCCTCCTGGCAAGTTCTGTTGTCATCATTGTAGGTTTGTCTTTATGGATTTTGGTTTTTGAACACTTCATAGCACATTGATGTTTATATTATGTAAGATCAAGATGTTGTTAAAAGAGTCTAAAGCTGTAAGAAACCATTTGTTCCAACTGGTGATTGGGAAAAGAACAATGATTGGGTATGATGTGAGCATTTGTTTTCACTAAAGCCTTGACAAGGAGAGATATATGGAGATTATTTTTATTTGCTTTGACACTGTGTAGGATTCTTGAACATTACGTGCAAGACCAAGTCCCTGGAGCCAAAATAGTGGTGGAATCAATTGGACCACGTCGCTGCGGTGAAACTTGTGATCAGGATGATTACACCAACTCGGACCTTATGGTATATGCTATTGACCCCCTGACCAACAGAGCTCTTTCCAGACAAGAGTTGTTCAAGTGAGTGACAATTCAAATAATTTTATTTCATTAAATAATTCTGTTTCTCTTACTTACTTACCAATCTTCCCCTCCCACACAATGCTCAATAAAATAAACACATCACACATACAATCTTGGTGATATAATAAGGAAAACTGATGTAGTTTGTGTTATTATACAAAATGTCATAACAAGAGTTAAAAGATATCAAAAACACATTTAAGTTTAAGCAATTTATTTATATAGCGTTTTTTTTACAATAGCACATTGTCACAAAGTATCTTTACAAAATGCAAGCCAAAGCAACAGTGGCAAGAAAATATTGCCTGTTATGTTGTTATTTTAAGTAAGAAACTGTCACGGCTCTTTTTTCTCGATTTTTCCCGCCTGCCACGCCTTCCTATCCCATCACTTCCTATAAATACCTCTTAGTTCCACTGCCTCTTCGCCAGATTGTTCTGACCGTACCTTGTGTATCCGTGTCTAATCCAGCCTCGTCCACTGGTACCGTAGCCTTGCTTTCTCTTCACGGTTTGTTGTGTTGTTCTGTGTTTGTTTAGTTTCAGCCCTTGTGCCAGGTTTACTTTTGTTTTCTTTTAGTAGTTTAAATACGCTTCGTATCGTGTATGTGCGTTACAGCACAATCTGGCTGCTATGGAGCACACGAATGAGCGCATGTCAGAAGCCAATCGCGCCGTAGCTTCGCCGGCCGAAAATCAGGAAAGACTCAACCGACATGAGAATCTTCTAATGCATCTCATGGAACAAAAAAAGGAATTACATCATCTCCTTGGATGACAAGACTCTTGCTCACATAACTCACTCGACCTTACCGGTTCGCATGGCAATGGCAGGTAATCACATGGAAACTATCAGGTTGTCCGTCATCCAGTCCTTCTGTTTTCCAGTGGTGCTTGGTTTTCCGTGGTTACAACAGCACTCTCCCACTTTCAACTGGAAACACAACACCGTAATCCAATGGAGTGAGCGATGCCATGAGAGTTGTTTGGGCGGTGCCTGCACCCACGCCTTATCTACTGCTGCTGCAGTTTTGCCTAATATCGATCTCACCACTATTCCCTCCGAATATCATCACCTTTTGGAAGTATTCGATAAGGAGCGTTCCAAGTCACTGCTGCCTCACCGACCTTATGATTGTGCCATTGACCTGCTCCCTGGGGCTCCCTTGCCTGCGGCTCGCCAGTGTTCTCTCAGCAGACCTGAATGTGAGGCAATGGAAACTTATATTACTGACTGCCTGGCCGCTTATCCGTCCATCCTCTTCGCCACTTGGAGCGGGTTTCTTCTTTGTAGAAAAGAAAGACGGCACTCTAAGGCCCTGTATTGATTACCGCGGTCTCAATGCGATAACTATGAGAAACAAGAATCCTCTTCCTCTAATCTCGAATATGTTTGAGGCTATTCAACACGCCAAGATATTTACTAAACTGGACCTGCGTAATGCGTACCACCTTATCTGCATCCGCGAGGGGGATGAATGGAAGACGGCCTTTAACACCCCCAGTGGCCACTTTGAATATTGTGTTCTTCCATTTGGGTTGACTAATGCTCCTGCTGTTTTCCAAAACCTTGTTAACAATGTGTCCAGGATTTTCTCAATCATTTAGTTTTTGTATATTTGGATGACATCCTTATTTTCTCATCGGATTCAGAGGAGCATGTACACCACGTGGAGCAGGTCCTGAACAGGTTACTACAGAACCGTCTATGTGTCAAGGGAGAGAAATGAGAAATTTTTTATTCTGTCCATGCCGTTTCTCGGCTTTATTTTGGAACCAGGCCGGGTCAAACCTGATCCAGAGAAGATCTGTGCCGTACTCCCTCTAATCGCAAGCAGCTCCAGAGATTCTTAGGATTTGCCAACTTCTACCGCTGTTTCATCTGAGGTTACAGTCAAATCGCCATCGTTGAAGTCGATGCCTCTCCCAGAGGACCGGGGTAGATTACCAACTTCATCCTTGTGCCTTTTTCTCTAACAAACTATCTCCTACTGAGGTGAACTATGATATTAGGAACCGTGAGCTGCTTGCAGTCAAGTTGGCACTCAAAGAGTGGCGCCGTTGGCTGGAGGGTGCAGAACATCCTTTTGAAGTTCAAGTTCAAGTTCAAGTAATTTATTTATATAGCGCTTTTTACAAAAGTACATTGTCACAAAGCAGCTTTACAGAATGAAAAGCCTTTAAACCCACAAAGAGAAAGCCGAAGCGACAGTGGCAAGAAAAAATTGCCTGTTATGTTGTTATTTAAGGAAGAAACCTTGGGAGGACCAAGACTCAGTGGGGGACTCACCCGCCTTGAGTGGACAGCCATCAAGATTAAATAAATGTGTTTTTAATTTATTTTTAAAGATTAATAGTGATTCAGAATCACGAACAGTAACTGGAAGGCTATTCCAAAGTTGATGAGCCATGTGGGAGAATGCTCTTCCACCAGCAGTAATTTTATTTATTCTAGGAGCTAAGAGTAAACCAGCACCTTGAGATCTGAGCTCACGTGTTGGCTTGTACAATTGAATCAGCTCACTCAGATACTGTGGAGCCTGATTATGTAGAATTTTATATGTCATCAATAAAATTTTGTACTCTATACGAAACTTAACTGGTAGCCAGTGTAAGTTTGATAACACAGGTCTGATATGATCAAACTTTCTGGTTTTAGTTAAAACTCTAGCTGCAGCATTTTGCACAAGTTGTAATTTATGTAATGATTTATTAGAACATCCTGCCAGAAGTGAATTACAATAATCTAACCTTGAGCTAATAAAAGTATGAATTAGTTTTTCTGCATCTTGGAGGGAGAGGATATTTCGTAGCTTCGAAATGTTATGAAGGTGATAAAATGCAATTCTAGTAATATTGCTAATGTGATTTGTAAAGGAGAGATCTGAATCAATAATGACACCGAGATTATTTACAGATGAACTGGGTCTAATTAAAGAGTTATCAAGGTTTAACATAGTGTTAGAAGCTTTGTTTATTTTGTCCTTGGGTCCAACTATTAGAAACTCCGTTTTATCAGAATTTAGCAGTAGGAATTTAGCAGAGTTTTTGACATCCATATTTTAATATCTTGGATGCAGTCCTCGAGCTTACTGACTGAACGAACATCATTAGGGTTAGCTGAAATGTATAACTGTGTATCATCTGCATAAGAGTGGAAACTGATGCCATGTTTACGAATAATTGATCCCAATGGAAGCATATATAACGCAAATAGGAGTGGACCCAGAACTGACCCTTGCGGGACACCATATTTAGCAAGATCAGAAAATTGGTTGTTAACACAGGTGAATTGATATCGATCTGTCAGGTAGGATTTAAACCACTGGAGTGCAGATCCTATAATGCCCACAGTGTTTTCTAATCTATCAACTAAGATGTTATGGTCTATAGTGTCAAAGGCTGCACTAAGATCTAATAATACAAGAAAAGAGATTTGGTTATTATCAGAGGACATTAATAAGTCATTAACGACTTTAATGAAGGCTGTCTCAGTGCTATGATGAGACCTAAAACATGACTGAAAAACTTCATGACTCATGTTAACTCATGTTATTAGCTAGAAGATGGCGATTCAGCTGGTTGAACACATTTTTTGTTCTAGGATTTTAGAGACAAAAGGAATTGGTCTATATTTATATATTTATATTGGTCTATAGTTGGACAGTATTAGAGGATCTAAATGAGGTTTTTTAAGTAATGGTTTAATGACTGCACACTTCAGATTTTTGGGGACATAGCCTATTTTAAGTGATGAATTTATAATGTTTATAAAAGACTCTGTAATTTTTGGTAGGAGGTTTTTTTAACTAGGTTTGTAGGTATTGGGTCTAACGGACAGGGTGTTGTCTTTGATTATGTAATTAATCAGACAAGCTCTTTTTTAGATAGGGGTTAAAGGTATTTAACTCTTGTAATATATTATTTTCTCTACCACTTGATTTTTCAGAAATCGTTGAGGGTTGATTGTTGATTATTGATTACGCTACACGATGCATTAGATGATTTAAGTCTTATGTTTTCAATTTTATCACTAAAGAAATTCATGAAATCATTGCTGCGGAACTGTGAATCTGATTCAGTAGCACTTGGAGTTAATTTGGCAATGGTACTAAAGAGGAATCTTTGGTTGTTTTTGTTGTTCTCTATTAATTCAGAATAATATTTAGTCTTCGCTGCATTGAGTGCATGTTTGTACTCAGTCATACTGTCCTTCCATGCAACCCTAAATACCTCTAATTTAGTTTGTCACCATTTACGCTCTTGTCACGTTTTTGTTGTGTGGACGGACCATAAGAACCTGGCCTACGTTCAGTCAGCTAAGAGGCTAAACTCTCTTCAGGCCCGGTGGGCCTTATTCTTTTCCCGTTTCCGTTTTACTCTGACATACTGCCCAGGCACCCGTAACACCAAGCCTGATGTTCTTTCTTGTCTCTTCACCCAAGAGGAGGATGTGGCCACCTTCCACACCCCTCTTGTAAATGATCCTGCACCACCTAACCCTCCACCCCATCGCCTTTATGTACCAGTCTCAGCTCGCCCTGATGTTCTCAGATGGGTTCACGACTCCAGATTCTCCGGTCATCCCGGGGTCACACGCACCTCTAGTCTCCTTGGTGGCCCATGTTGAGAAGAGATGTCGAAGAATATGTCGCTGCCTGTTCCACATGCGCCCGATGCAATATCTCTCATCAACCACCTGCCGGTCTTATACATCCTCTTCCCATTCCCGGCCGGCCTTAGTCTCATATAGCTTTGGACTTTATTACAGGCCTGCCTGAATCCCATGGGAAGACCACTATACTTACCATTGTCGACCGTTTCTCCAAAGCCATCCATCTTGCTGCTTTGCCTAAACTCCCTACCGCCTTAGAAACAGCCCTTGTCCTCATCGATCAGGTGTTTCTTATCCATGGCATCTCCTTGGACATCGTTTCAGATCGGGGCTCCGTCAGCCTCTTTTCCAGCTTCCATTCCCAGTCAAACGGCCAATCCAAACGGGCTAATCAAGAGGTAGAGGCCACCTTGCGAAGAGTCTCGGAACGCAACCCGGAGTCCTGGAACATCCACCTTCCCTGGGTGGAATATGCCATTCATTCTCACCAGTCTTCTGCCACCGGACACTCCCCCTTTGAGGTTTCCTTGGGATACCAACCCCCTCTGTTTCCTGAACAGGAACTCGAGATAGAGGTCCCAACATTGACTCGTCACATACGAGTTCCATGTTTCACAGATGAAACCCGTACATACATCACCTCTTTGCCCTGATCCCCACCTCCCGTCCGGGTTATCAACGATGGTTCTGCCTACACGCCTTCTGGACTCCCATCGATGGGGTCGTGATATCCAGTACCTCATCGAATGGGAGGGTTATGGTCCCGAGGAGTGATCCTGGGTTCCCTGGTCTGCTATCCTCGACTTCCAGCTCATTAGGGAATTTCATCGGACCCATCCTGAGAAACCCTATTCTATCCCCGGCACTTCCTATAAATACCTCCTAGTTCCACTGCCGCTTCACCAGATTGTTCTGACCATACCTTGTGTATCCGTGTCCAATCCAGCGTTTACCTGTTCTGATCTTCTGTGTGCTGACCTCCTGATCCGTTCCTGTTTTTCCGATTATCTCGCCTCGTCCACTGGTACCGTAGCCTTGATTTCTATTCACGGTTTGTTGTGTTGTTCTGTGTTTGTTTTGTTTCGGCCCTCGCGCCAGGTTTACTTTCGTTTTCTTTTCGTAGTTTAAATAAATCTATTTTACTTAACGCTTCGTCTTGTGTGGCTGTTCGAATTGCACACACACCAATGTGCATTACAGAAACCTTGGAAGGACCAAGGCTCAGTGGGGGACTCATCCTCCTTGATCGAGCGGGCAGCATCAACAGCGTAGGACAGCCATGTACAGATTGTGTGATGATGTGTCCGTATTTAACAATTAGAAAAACTCTAACAATTGGAAAAATATATAAGTCAATTAAGGGCATCTTGCACTTCCAATATTATCAAACCATAAAACCACTGACTGAAAACAAGCTGTGCAGACGTCTGTGAACAGTCAGGAGTTCATTGATATCTTGGCAGTGAATTGAACACACAGCAATGCACAGACTCATAGCTCATACCAGTTGGTAGCTATGCAGAATTTTATACGTGAACAATAAACAGAATATAAAATAAAATTAGAGAGGTGTATTTCCTGAAGAAAATGCGGGTGTGATTGCAGCCAGGCTGCAAGAGACAAAGTGCATACATATATCAAAGCAATACAGCGAACGAGGTAAAAAGTGGGAGTGGTCAGGCAATAGGGTGTCTATAAGCCATAGTTACATTAATGGTTGGGACAGTTAAGAGTTGGAACGGCATTTGTATCTCAAACTACTGAAAAAATTACTGCAAGTAAATTGGACAAAAAATGGGCATGGCTGGTGCATATATAAATATTTTGTACAAGACGCAATAGAACAGATGATTCAGAGTTGGAACAGCATTGATATTTTAAACTGTTGAAAAATTAATGGAAATGAATGGGGCAAAAAAAATTGGCATTGCCAAGTAACCAAGGCATATTGGATAACAGACATACAGACTGTGGTGATGTCAGTGATGGCCTGTAATATGACACCTGATCCTTCGATGCATTTCTAATGGAGAGCCAGTTTTATGAAAAAAAAGGAGTGTGGTTCAAGTGAGGAGGGGAATGCAATTTTGGAAGAGTAATAAATAATGAACGGAAAGTGCCATCAGTCTGTGGTTTTAGCTGGTGGGTGTCTTTCCAAATCACTTCAATTTCTTAAATGTAAACAGCAATTATGAAATTTAGAAACTGATGCCTGCAACACACACAAACACGCACACAAAATGCATACTCTCCAACACTCCAACTTATTTATAGTTCACATTCACATACTTGATCTCATTCAGGTTCCTAGATGGGAAGTTACTAGACATCAATAAGGAATTCCAACCCTTCCTGGGCAGAGGTGGCCGTGTCCTAGAGATTCGCACACCTGACATTGTTCAGAATGTAAAGAAGTCAATGCAATCTGTAGGCTATACAGAAGGTGCTCTGCTTGCCTTGTCCATCATTATCGTAATCTGCTGCATCCCTGCCATCCTCATTGTCATCGTAACCTACCGTCAGTAAGTACATTCTTAACTACTTTTGTTTAAATGCTATCAACAATACCATTCCATTTTGTTTAAATGGAATCAAGTTTTTGATATTGTTTTCAAGCAATATATTATCAATTATTATTGTTTATTTAGATTAGGGGTGTCCAACCTTTTTTTTAAAAGAGGGCCAGATTTAATAAAGTGAATTTGCCCAGGGGCCAATAGTTCATTGTCACAATTACTTTAATTTTTCAAATGGCAATGCAATGAATATAAGCCACTTAGATGTGAACAACTCTAAAGACACAATTCTTTCAAGTCTGGAGAGTCAATAACATTGAATGAACTGTATAGAAATAAGAAAGGTCAAGAAGCTTCCCCTCTCACCTCTTAATAAAATCAGTAGTTGTGTCAGATGCATTGTTGCTTTTATTGCAGGCTATCTATCGCTGGGCACAGACACACACACAAAAACACACTATAGGGGCAATTTATAGCATTCAATTTACCTTGAATCCATGTTTTTGGACTGTGGGAGAAAACCGGAGAACATCCAAGAAACACACATAGTTGGGTGGAATTTCCATGTTGTCCGCGTGGGTTTCTTCTGGATTCTTCATCCCACATTTCAAAAACATGGATAAAGGTATTCCATCAAACAGAATGCAAGGTAAATTGAATGCTCTAAATTGCCACATATAGTGTGTGTTTGTGCGTATGTTTGTGTGAGTGAGTGTGTGCCCAGCGATAGATTGGCATGAGGAACCCAAACTGCGACCCTAGTAGAGGAATGAATGAATGATATTACACTATACATATTGACAATTAAATATATATATACACTGCTCAAAAAAATAAAGGGAACACTTAAACAACACTATATAACTCCAAGTACATCAAACTTCTCTGAAATTAAACTGTCCACTTAGGAAGCAACACTGATTGACAATCAATTTCACATGCTGTTGTGCAAATAGAAAACAGGTGGAAATTATTGGCAATTAGCAAGACACACTCAATAAAGGAGTGGTTCTGCAGGTGCCACTGGCGCCCTGTGCTCTTCACAGATGAAAGCAGGTTCACACTGAGCACATGTGACAGACGTGACAGAGTCTGGAGACGACGCCGTGGAGAGCGATCTGCTGCCTGCAACATTCTTCAGCGTGACTAGTTTGGCAGTGGGTTAGTAATGGTGTGGGGTGGCATTTCTTTGGAGGGCCGCACAGCCCTCCATGTGCTCACCAGAGGTAGCCTGAGTGCCATTAGGTACCGAGATGAGATCCTCAGACCCCTTGTGAGACCATATGCTGGTGCAGATGGCCCTGGGTTCCTCCTAATGCAGGACAATGCTAGACCTCATATGGCTGGAGTGTGTCAGCAGTTCCTGCAAGATGAAGGCATTGAAGCACATCTGGGACATCATGTCTCGCTCCAGCCACCAACGTCACGTTGCACCACAGACTGTCCAGGAGTTGGCGGATGCTTTAATCCAGGTGTGGGAAGAGACCCACCGCCACCTCATCAGGAGCATGCCCAGGCGTTGTAGGGAGGTCATACAGGCCACACCCAATACTGAGTCTCATTTTGACTTGTTTTAAGGACATTACATCTAAGTTAGATCAACCTGTAGTGTGTTTTTACACTTTATTTTTGTGTGTAACTCCAAATTCAGGCCTCCATTGGTTAATAAATGTGATTTTCATTGATGATTTTTGTTGTCAGCACATTCAAATTTGTACAGAACCAAGTATTCAATGAGAATATTTAATTCATTCAGACCTAGGATGTGTTATTTGAGTGTTCCTTTTATTTTTTTGAGCAGTATATTTAAAAATTATATTTAGTCAGTCATTTAAGGATTGCTTAAATAAATGAAACGGAGCCCCTAAAGGAACACGAGCAAAAACAAATATATATAGAGAGGAACAGGAATAAAAAAAGAATTAAAAAAAAAAAAAAAAAAATATATATATATATATATATATATATATATATATATATATATATATATATATATATATTTTATACACACACAGTATATACATATTAAGTGGTGCACATGACTTATTAAGTGGTGTGCACGAGATATTAAGTGACACATAATCTGACAATAAACAGACATGACACTGTTGCAACAATAGCGTTTAAACTGGAACATGCACTCTCCAACTTATGGTTGTTTGACAGATCTACAGATAAATAAATAACACATTAAATATAAATAAACGTTTCTTTCTTGGAATGTTTCTAGGAATGTAACGCCGGAACGCTGACTAGTGCTGAGTTTGACCAAGCCTGGTTTGCATGTTCTCCCTGTTGCTTGGGAATTTCCTTTTACCCACAAAAACAGTTAAGCATTGTGATAAACATGGTGATAACACAACTGGATTTCACAGTCTGATTTAATTAAATAACCCTGTTTGATTTCTTTAGCCTTTAATCATGCGCTTTATTGTGCCAACTTTAGCTATCTAACACGAAAATAATGTCTTATTTGAAAGACAGTCCGTTCGTTGTATTTGATGAGATGAAGTGTAGATGTCTAGGATGAGATAAAATTAACCTAAGTGTTCTTCCACAGCTACACGTATGGAAAAACATGTATTCTAAGAATCTTCAGGGAATCATTTGATTCACATTTCCGATTTGGTTCAAATGTAAAACATTCACAATACGGTACACAGTCACATGTACACAGATGCATGCATGAATAGGATGTCGTGCACACCACTTAATATCTCATACGCACCACTTAATAACTTGTGAGCACCACTTGATATCTCATGCGCACCACTTAATAACTCATGAGCACTACTTAATAAGTGGTGAGCACGACATAAGTATATTAAAAAAATATATTTTTACTCATGTCCCTATATATTTTTATTTTGCTCATATCCCTTTAGGGGCTCCGTAAAATAATCACCAACTGTTAGTAAACAATAATAACTTGTTTTAGTACAATCAGCTAAAACATCAAATACCCGGCCCTTGACCATTATTTGAGGTTTTGGTTTTAATTACACATAAAACCTAAAGATTACTAAAGACTAGTAGTAATCCAGGTGGCCTAAAAAAGGCTATGCAGGTATTTTCAAAGAAACTTATTATAGTAAAAGTATTGCAGATAATATATTTCTTCAGAATTTTGGATTTACTAGAACCTTCCCTTTAATTTGTTGCAATTTCAATTTAAAATTCAAACTGGAGGACAAATAAAATTATTAATTCATGATATTGTAGAATGTCACTGTTAAAATTTTAAAGTGTTTTCTCCCTTTTCTTTTTTTATAATGCCTTGTCCTCAGATTTAAAGAGTAAGTATGTTAATGTACCTAAATGAATGAATCTACAAATACATGAATGCATGTAAGTTATTAAAATTTTCACAAATATTTAATTAGAGGTTATTTGAATACTTTCTTTCAATGTATTACTTGAAGACGACAGGCTGAATGTGCAAAGACTGCCAGGATCCAAATGACTCTCCCTGCTGGTAAATCTGGAGGAGCCCCTGGCAATGTGTATGAGGAACTGGGAGATGATACCTTGTAAGTTTTTATAATATTTTAAATGATAATTTCTGAATTTATTACATTTTATCTTTAGAGGCATGTAGGACCAGGACCACATTTGTGGATATAGGTTATCAATAGTTCAAAATGGAAAAGTATTTGGTGGTTTCATTGTTATTTTGTTGTTCATAAAGGAGATAAATACTGCTCTTAAGTGCCACTATATCATGAACTACTGTGTGTGCAGCATTAACACTAGAATTCCGAAAAATGTGCGATTTTTCGCCATGTGCGTGTGCACAGTCCCCCTCCTGCGATATTCCACTTAGTGCCCATTGTTACTAATGACCCATAGTCTGTCTAGACAAAGAAATTCTCAACCTCTATTATCTAACTTTACAAAACGACAGTGTATGTCTGCAGATAAAATAAATGGGGTCAGGTTTTTCAAATGAATCATGCGCTAAAATAACATGTATTTTAGTGATTTATTTAAATGTTTCCCCAGAGGCGTATGAATGGCAGAATGCATGCTCTTTACTTACGTTCACATGTCAACAGCAAGATCCATCTATCCATCCATTATCTTCCACTTTATCCTATATTAGGGTCACATGGGGGTTCTCCATGTCTATCCAGGGAAGGACGTTTCGGGCGCTGGGCAGATACACCCAGGACAGGGCGCCAATCTATTGCTGGGCACACAGACACGCACACATACACACTCTATATGGGGCAATTTGGAGAACTCAGTTGACTTGATCCATGTTTTTGGACTGTGGGAGGAAACCGGAGAACCCAGAGAGAATATGACACACGGGGAGAATATGGAAACTCCACCCAGATGGGGATTCGAACCAGGAATGCCTAGCGCTGAGAGGCGAACGTGCTACCCACTAAGCCACCGTGCCGCCCTGATGTATATCCAACAACACATTTTATTTTTATAAATATTTTAATACAAATATGCAATAAATAATGATATAGAATCTTAATTTTTGCTTAATCTATAACATACATAAAAGTGAGATAAAAATGCATGTCCTGCATGCCAGATACAGTTGCTAATAATAATAATATTAATAATAATAATAATAATAATAATATTTTCTATTTTATAGCGCTTTTCTAAGTTTGTAAAGACGCATTACAGTAACAAAAAAAAGAAATAATAAAACTATGATGAATTTAAGTGAAAATACTGATTAACGAAATAAGCTTTGAATTAGTTAAGGGATGATGCATAATGAAGAGCGAAAGGAAGAGAATTACAGAGTGAAGGGGCAGCCTGAATGAACTAAATGATCATCCACTCTAAGTGCTTAACCTGATTCTGGAGACAACTAAGCATCCAGAATCAGAGGACCGTAACCTATGGGTAGAAACATAAGAGTAAAGGAGGTTAACCATATAACAGGTTCCAAACCAGTTAATGCCTTAAAAGTAAGTAAGAAAATTTTGTACTGGCTGCGTAAGTTTATAGGGAGCCAATAAAGATGTTCCAAAACTGGTGTAATATACTCGTATTTTCTAGATAAAGAGATTTTGTGTGAAGCCCAAAAAGAAGGGACTTAGAGTAATGTAATTTCAAAGAAATAAAGGCATGAAGCAGAATCTTAGCAGATTTAAGGGACAGGGATGTACGAAGATATTGTATTGCAAAGCTAAAAAATAGCAGATTGAGTGAGCAAATGTACAAATGACAAGACCAGATCAATCAGAACACGTAATATGATTACGTAATATGATTACTGAGCATTACAGAGTGTAATATTGCAGAGATATGATAAGAATTAGGATTTGTTTAAGACTGTCATGTATGTATTGTGTTCTTTTTTTATATTTTATTTTGTTATTTCTTTTTTTGCTTGGATATCAGTCCTAAGTAAGTATTGCTGCTCCAGAAAAATCAAATCACAATTTTAATTCTGTTTTGGTGTTAGCTCCTATATAGTGTTCTTAAAGAATATAGCCTCTTAGTTGGTTATCACCCATCACCCTAGTGATCCTAATAGTTGATTGGTGGTAGAATATTACTGTATTGGCCTTGTAGATACCATTTTGTTTGGGCACTGCTGTTTATGTGACATTTTGTTTTAAAGTGTGATTAATTTAATTCATTTTCAATAGATTCAGTATGAAAACAGGTATAACAACTTTAGCAAATAAATAATAATTTGAATTAAAATGTGAACAAGTATATTCCCCTAAGTGGACCTGATTAACTGTTGACTTAAAAAATATCCAAAATTTTGCATATAGTCTCCTATAGTGCCCAGCGATAGATTGGTGCCCTGTCCTGGGTGTATCTGCCCAGCGTCCGAAATGTTCTCCCCTGGATGGGCATGGAGAACCCCACCGCGACCCTAGTAGAGGATAAAGCGGAAGATAATGGATGGATGGATAGTGTCCTATAGTATCTGGATGCCTTTTGACCAGTGGCGGGCCGTGCATTATGTGCAGAAATGTACTATAAAGAGCCTCTGAGATAGATAGATTAGTCACCTAAAGAAATGTGAGTGACAGGCAGATACCATTTATTTAATGAATTTACAATAATGCGTAAATAAACACAAAAAATTGTGTAGCCAAACATACAAATCACTAACAATAATGTCATAAAATTGCAATTTCATTTAGGAAAATAAATCTCAAGGAAATCTATTTAATTTGTTCCATTAAGAAGTCATTTTCTATGAGTTGTATTTGTTATAAGTTTTAATTGGCTGAAAATCATTGTTCATCAAAAGTACTCTCCAATCATGAGACAAAAACGATGGCTCACGGACCCCATTTACACTATTCTTTTAAAGCTAGAACTGAAGGCAAAGGCAGAAAAATTTAAAACCTGACAATTGTTGCTGAAATCTGATTGGCTCAATGCTCTAATAAAGAAATACATGTCTAGAAGCAGTACAACTTAGGGAAATTTTTTAAAAAGGAAGCGTACAGAGCATTTGGAATATAATTAAAATCACTCTGTGATTCAGATATTTTAAGGCCTAGAAAGCCGTGACGGCCCACCACTGCTGTTGACTGATGGTAAAATGACTGTGACTGCACTTAGTTGGCTTCTCATGCTTCATTTTTATCTACCTCATCTTTTTTCTAAAACATCTTGTCTCTTCTCCTATGTTTATTTGGTAAGAACAGGAATAAAAAGTGCATTCTTGAGGATGCTGACCGTCAGAGGATCATCAGTTCATTTGCATCACGTGCTATAGCAGCGCACAAGCAGTCCACAGCGAATGGGGTCCTGCTTAACAACCTTCCTCGCTCTGAAAGTAGCATTACCTTTGTGACAGATGAGAACCCGTTGACCACTACCAACCCACTTTACCACGATGATGGTAATTTTAGCAGCCCTGAGAAATCCCACTGTTTTACAGACCTGACTGACTTAAACTCCCCCAGAATTAAAAGTCAGAGAATTTCTAAACTCTGCATCTCTTCAGGAAAATTAAATCACTCTTTGACATTACCCTCCCGGCTTCACACATATGAGGCTCATGAGAGTAGTCGGCAAGCCCTAATGGACCCCAGTGAGTGGAATTTACACATACTCAAGGCAGAACTGAAACACAATCAAAAACATTTAGATGGTATCTGCATTTCTTTAAATCAAAATTCTGAGCTTAAACTTTCAGTGAAAGAACAGGCACGACAGTTCGAACAGCAAGTTTGTCATGAACCAAGCTTAAGGCAGATACAAGACTCTCATGGATTCCTATCCTCAAATCCATCGAATGTTTTAATACCATCACAGATCATAGGAGAAGGAATAGGAAAGGATGGTTTTAGTCCTCCAGCTATCTTAATAACGCAGAGTGGCGGCACACCACCACCTAGCCGAAAGCCGACTCCACCTACCTTGCAGAAATATCTTAACCTGTCTGCCCATGTTTGTGAAGAAACATATGAAGTTAACGTAGAGATCATTCCAGATCCTCCTGATATACCCGCACCTCCACCACCAATATCATCACCAGCTTATAACACTCTGTCTTTCCCCTCACCTTCCCCTCTGTCATCTCACCATTGCCCACCACCCCCTCCTCCTCCTCTTCCACCACCTAATTCACTGTCTTCCTCTCATTCTGTGTCCTCATCTCCATTTGTTCTCCCACCCTTACCTCCAGTGTCATCTCTCCGGCCAGTGGCGTCACGTTTATCGCCAAAGCCAAACTTAGAACCTAAACATGCCAAAAAAGAACTCAAAGGTATCCTTAAAAACATCCCAAACATAGCTGACATAGAAAAATCAGTGACCAACATGTACAGCCAAATAGACAAAAAGCAGCAGGCTCCAAAACCTGTGCAGAAGACACAAGCAACCGAGGAGTACAGGCCAGATGAGCCTGAAGTAGATTCAGAACAGGAGACACATAACTGCAACCATCCAATTATGAACTCAGTGGTGGAGGAGCTAGAGAAGTCCTTTCCATCTCAGTCAACAATCTTGTAACTCATTTCACACTTTATTTTTTCATTATTATTTCTTGTACTTTCTTTTTCAAATGTGTTTTGCTATCTTATGCTGTATATTTTTGTGTTGATATGTTTGTCTCTTGCTTTGTCATTTCTGTTTTATTTAACACAGAAGATTTTGTTAGTATGTTGTGTGCTATTTGTATTGTCTTGATTTAAAGAGGAACTTGATATACAGTTAATTCCCTGATCAAGAAAATGGTCTAAAAATGACAGTGAAATTAAAATATTAATCAGATTTAAAAGTTGAAAGTTAAATCAACCCAAATCAAATCAAATCATAATCAAAACCCAAAGTTACAAAAGATGACATGATTTAATAAGGACTGTCAAAATTTGAGAAAATAACCTATCAAACCAAAAAAACACAGATATCCCAACACCAACATCAGACGTCTTTACTGTAAAAGCCTCAAATAATATAATAGTACATTTAGAACCAAAAAGGCTCAGCACATTCAAAACCAACTAACAACCATCCAACAACTAATCAATTCACATCAATTCTGGAACAATTGGAACAAACTTAGACAAAAATATCATGAAGGAATTAGCTATTCAAGATGGAAAACTTATTTCCCATGACTCTTTAAAATTATAGAATTAGATCCAAATTCTGAACAAAATCAGCAAACTATATGCAACTGGAAAATGTTATTAAAGAACATCAGAACTTAACAGTCCAATTCCATATGTTTTGTTTTGATCATTACCAATATTTCTTTTGCTAGTAATATTTTACAAATATTTTCTTTGGAAAGATTGTTTTCATGGCTCGGTTCACACCATGGTATGGACCTCATGGTTTGATATGAATTCAGTACAGGGGGTGGGGTAGGTGTTAGATTTTTTTATTGTTGAGCAATTTTAATTAATCTCTGAAACCAGGGTTCTCCACTACAGCATATTGAACATATCGCAAATCACTTCTTGTGGCTTCACTGTATTGCTGTTTTTTTTTTTTTATATATATATTTCTAATTTTCTATCAGAGTTTTTGCTGTATATGTTGGTAAAATACCATAGATTTAAGAGTTTTTAAAGTGTTTAATAGCATATGAAGTGTTTATACGAGTGTGAGTAGGGTTTATGATGAAGCCTTATACATTTATATATACAGCAAGTATACACTTGCTTATATATATATATATATATATATATATATATATATATATATATATATATATATATATATATATATATATATATATACACACTTGCTTATTGCTTCAGTAATCAGTAATAGATTTGTTCTGTCTGATTGTCCATCTGAGAAGTGGAGGATTAAAAGCGAAAACCGTTTTAGTAGGTTTGTATTAAATTAGTGTAAAAAGTAGCAGAGATTAATTGCTGAGTTGCAGGGTTTTTTTATGAACTCTGGTTATCAATGTGGATGATTCCACTGAATACACGTTAGCACGTTCAAAATGTTCCCACACACATACCTCACAACTGCGTACAATGCTGACAAACCATCTGTGTTTTATCTACCCCGCCGATATAAATATATAAATTATATAAATGTACGTATTTATATAAATATGTACATACAAACATATATTTATGTATTGTTGTGCTTTATTGTTTATGACCTCATTGACATTTTTTATGTTATATATTTAACCTAGCAAGTTTTTTTGTAAAATGAAGTCATTTGTGAATGGCAAAAGTATAAAGACCTTTAGGATTAGCAGGTAAGATAAAAGTGAAATTGTTTATCAGTTCAGTGATAATTAGGTATAAATGGGTGTTTTGTAGAAGAACAGGGATGTGTCAAAGTCTGATAAATATATTAATGGCACAAATAAATAAGATTGATGAGAAACTTCTTGCTATGTTAATAAAGCTGGAAAAGGTTACAGAACCATCTCTGAAAAATATGAACTCTACCAGTAGGCTAAAAAGTTCAACTCAGAGTATCCTTCACAGGACTGGTATAACTCAAAAGATTGTGTCATAGTGCGCAAGGCTACAAAAGACTCAAAAGTAGCTTCTAAGCATGTCTCACATGGGCTAACATTAATGTTTTTGTGGCCACCATCAGGAGAAGGACGCTGCTTTCCAATAAATGTGTGCAGGTTTGATCATGATCAGTCTTGGTTTAAATGAGACGCTTTATGTTTAGATAAATAAAAAATACTGCCATCGATAAATGTTTGGACCTGTTGCGTCTGGGCCAGAACATCCTGCCAACATTGATGAAACATTCATTCATTCATTCATTCATTCATTATCTCCCGCTTTATCCTCTATTAGGGTCGCGGTGGGGATCCCCATGCCCATCCAGGGGAGAACGTCTCAGGTGCTGGGCAGATAGACCCAAGACAGGGCGCCAATCCATCGCTGGGCACACACTCACTCACACAGACACACTCTATATGGGGCAATTTTGAGAATTGACTTGATCCATGTTTATGGACTGTGGGAGGAAACTGGAGAACCCGGAGGAAACCCACGCAGACACGGGGAGAACATGGAAACTCCACCCAGATGGGGATTCGAACCGGGAATCCCTAGCGCTGAGAGGCGAACTTGTTAACCACTAAGCCACCGTGCCGCCTATTGATGAAACAATGAATTCAAATTTATAGCAGCTAATTCTAAAAGACAATATTTAAATATTGTGTACATGTGTCTACAGGTAATGGTCATAAAATTTCACACAGACTGATATATTTCAAATGTTTATTTCTTTTAATTTTAATGAGTATAACTGAAATCTCATGAAAATACAGTGGCGAAAAAGTATTGTCAGTCACCAATTGTACAAGTTCTGCCACTTAAAAAGATTTGAGAGGCCTGTAATTGACATAATAGGTAAACCGCAACTATGAGAGACAAAATGAGAAAAAAAAATTCTGAAAATCACATTGTCTGATTTTTAAAGAATTTATTTGCCAATAATGCTGGAAAATAAGTATTTGTTCACCTATAAACAAGCAAAATTTCTGGCTGTCACAGACCTGCAACTTCTTCTTTAAGAGGCTCCTCTGTCCTCCACTCATTACCTGTATTAATGGAACCTAATCTCATTAACAGTATAAAAGAAACCTTCCCACAACCTCAAACAGCCACACTCCAAACTTCACTATGGTAAGGACTAAAGCGCTGTCCAGAGACAAATTGTAGACCTGCACTAGGCTGGGAAGGATCAATCTGCAATAGGCAAGCAGCCTGGTGTGAAGAAATCTACTGTGCTATAATCATAAAATAGAAGACCTACAAGACCACTGCTAAGCTCCCTCAAACAGGGGCTCCACTTAAGATCTCAGCCCGTGGGGTGTAAATGATCTCAAGAACAGTGAGCAGAACCACATGGGGGACCTAGTGAATGACCTGCAGAAAGCTGGGGCAAACATTACAAAGACTACCGTCAGTAACACACTACGCCGCCAGGGACTCAAATCTTGCAGTGCCAGACGTGTCACCCTGCTTAAGCCAGCACATATCCAGGCGCATCTGAATGCTAGAGAGCATTTTGATGTTCTGAAAGAGTATTGAGAGAATGTGTTATGGTCAGATGAAACTCATCATGTTTGGAGGAGATAATGCATACCAACTGTTAAGCATAGGGGTGGCAACGTCATGCTTTGGGGCCATTTCTCTGCAAAGGGACCAGGATGACTGGTCCATGTACATAAAAGAATGAATGGGGCCATGTATTGTGAGATTTTGGGTGCAAACTTCCTTCCATCAGCAAGGGCATTGAAGATAAAACGTGTCTGGGTCTTTCAGCATGACAATGATCCCAAGCACACTGCTAGGGCAACAAAGAGTGGCTTCATAAGAAGCATTTCAAGGTCAAGACCTAGCCAGTCTCCAGATCTCAACCCCAAAGAAAACATTTGAAGGGAGTTGAAAGTCTGTGTTGCCCACCAACAGCCCCAAAACATCACTGCTCTAGAGGAGATCTGCATGTAGGAATAGGCCAACATACTAGCAACGGTGTGTGCCAACCATGTGAAGACCATGAGAAAATATTTATACTATTAATGTTTAAAATACTTATTTTCCACACTTTTTTGCAAATAAATTCTTTAAAAATCAGACAATGTGCTTTTCTGAATTTTTTTTCTCATAATGTCTCTCATAGGTGATACCTATCATACCTATGATGTCAATTACAGGCCAATTACCCCATGTAATGTTTGTGTCTGGGTGAGTGAGTGTGTGCCCAGCGATAGATTGGAACCCTGTCCTGGGTGTATCTGCCCGAAACTTTGTCCCCTGGATGGGCATGAGGAACCCCCCCTCCCCACGACCGTAGTAGACGATAAAGCAGAAGATAATGAATGGATGGATTTATATTGCATGTGTTACATGAGACAAAAACTAAATTATGGCTCACGGACCCCGTTTACCCTGTTCTTTAAAAGTTAGAAATTAAATTTTAAAGAAGAAAATTAGATATAAATACAGTATAGATATGTAAAATATAATAGAATATACAACTATGAATATATAGAATATACAATATACAACTATAAATGATAGAATGATAGAAAATAGAATATACTACTATAAATATATAGAATATAGAACATAAAACTACAACTATAAATATAATATAGAATAATATATAATATAGAATATTCAACTATATATATATATATATATATATATATATATATATATATATATTAGTGGTTAGCACGTTCGCCTCTCAGCGCTAGGGATTCCCGGTTCAAGTCAATTGAGTTCTCCAAATTGCCCCATGTAGAGTAATGTGTGTGTGTGTGAGTGAGTGTGTGCCCAGCGATAGGTTGGCGCCCTGTCCTGGGTGTGTCTGCCCAGCGCCCGAAACGTTGTTCCCTGGATGGGCATGGGGAACCCCACCGTGACCCTAATAGAGGATAAAGATAGAAGATAATGAATGAATGAATGAATATATATATATATATATATATATATATATATATATATATATATATATAAACAATACGTGTAAAATGAGGTAGATTTGGAAAGTGTTGTGTGAAGTGTCCATGAACGTCTGTATTTTTAGATGGAGTTTGTGAGTCTCACTGCTTCTGCTATGAAGCTGTTCCTCAGTCTATTTGTTCTACACTTAATGCTCCGCAGTCTCCTACCTGAGGGGAGCAGAACAAAAAGTGGGTGTGCTGGGTGAGTAGGGTCCTTCAAGAGGCCCTTTTCCTGCATCTGGAGGTGGAGATGTCTGTGATGGTGGGGAGGCTGACTCCAACAGTCCTCTGTGCAGACTTCACTACCCTCTGCAGAGCTTTCCTGTCTGCAGCAGAGCAGCTTCCATGCCACACCCGTGATCACTCTTCAAATTTGCCTTAGTTTACTCTTCAAATTTGCCTTAGTTTACTCTTCAAATTTGGCTTAGTTTATTTCCTATGGAAAAAATCTGATATTCAGTGTGGTGTAACTTTTTGAGCTACAAACACAAAACATGCCACATCCCAAGTGATTTACAGGGACACCCACTATCTAAAACCATTTTTTTTCACTCTTCAAAAATGATATTCCTCATCCTCACTCTAACCACATCAAATTACCTTGCCACGCCCACTTTTTTTCCCCCCGTTTACTGTATTATCTTGTTATATGTATGCATTGTGTCTCGTACGGCCATGCTGCAATCACTCTTGCATTTTCTTCAGGATATGCACCTCTGGTTATAAATGTTAGCCAAAGTATCAGCAGCAGCAGTCCAGTCCTTTCTGTCTTTAAATGCTTCTGATACTGTCTTGTTCAAGAGTGACTTGATACAAGGAATGCGACAGCTAAAACCAATGTCTTGCATATTTCTGTGTGTAGTGGTTCTTAAAGCACTGACTCCAGTGTCAGTTGTTCTAAAAAAAAAATAAAACAATTCAGTTTCATAAAAATCCATCTGAATATTCTTGGTCTGTGTAATAACATCCTGGCAGAACTAATCTATTAGAAATCCATGTCCTGTCCATCAAATCCCCCTGCAACCTAGTCCCTTGGATGAGATTAAGTGGAAGACAATATGAGATATATTAAATGTATTTACACATCTTGCCATAAAAATAACATTAACATTATTACACATAATATCATAGAATCATTATGCATTAAATACAGGAAACAGAATGCATAAAGAAGTCTGGTTAAAATTGCTTCAATTCATGTAGCTGGGCTTTAATTTCACACAGCTTAAAAAAGAGGCTGTAGTCATTAAATGAGAGAAGTTAGTGGTTAAGGAAGAACCAATCACACTGTGGTCTTATATGTTGTCCATTCTTAATCTTTCTTAGCTTGAAGAAAAAGACTTTAAAGTGTGTAAAATACTTCTTCAACACTTACTAAATTAATGAGTGTGCTAACTGCTTTAGAGCTTTTGGAATTTCTAATTAATTTGCCATTTATTCATTATCCGCAAGTATGACTTAGCCAGTAATGAAAGGCACTACGCCACTGTGCTACCTGGTAAATAACCTACTATACTATTTTTTTTGTTGTTTTTTTAATGAGTATTTTTGGTGCTGGGTACCCATTTTTTGGCTTGAACACCTACCCTTAAAAATGTCTGTTTATGTGCCTGCTGTGCATATTAATTGGTCTATTAAGTAGGCATATACACACACTGAGTAAAGTAAGCACATGTGCCTGGAGTGGTGGGCAGGGAGAAATTGTGCACTTGCACTTCAGCTGGTAGGTAAGATAGAAAATGTGGTATAAACACTAAACATTGACCGAAGGCTCAGTCTTTGCAAACAGAGATATGAGCATGGACTAATAATGAAACTTAAAATTGTATTATGCAATGAGAAAAAGGCTAAATACTAATTAATAATCTAACATCAATTTAATTCATAAATCTCAAAAATATTTGCATTGAGTCCATGTTTTAGTTTATTTGAAGGGTTGGTTTTAAAGTGCTTTATAAATAAAGTTGAATTGAGTTGAGTTGAGAAGAAAATCATAGATTTTGCCCTGGATGGGCATGGGGAACCCCACCGCGACCCTAATAGAGGATAAAGCAGGAGATAATGAATGAATGAACATTTATTAATTTGATGGCATGGGGTGCATCGGTGCCAATTGAATGGGTATTGTGGCACATTGATTCTTGTGCACAACCAAGCCTCTACAGTTGATTCAAAGCTCTGCAGCCCAAGCGAGCACTTGTCACTCAGTTCAAGGTACTGACTCTGGCCTAAAGGACAATATTTGGATCTGCCCCTTCTTACCTTCACTTTATCTTTAAAAAAATACACTCTAACTCGTTCACTTCACTCTAGTGATGAATGTTGCCTGGTGCTTTAACCCCACCATGGTGCACAAATACATGGTGCAAATCAATGTGGCTTCAATCAAATTAATGCTGCAGAAAAATCTTGAGACAGAACCTTTTAGTCAAATGCATAGACAATAATAAAAAAAATGCATAGACAATAATCATGGTGATTAATGAAAATGATCTGACTGTTTCAAAGCAGTGAAAGGGCTGATGACTTTCTGATGGCATGGGAAATAGGTCAGTCACTCCTCTTCAGTAGCAAGGGAACCAGAAGTAGAGCATGCTAAAACCAAAATTGTGCTTTTATAGACATGCATGCTGGATGGTTAGAAATCCAGCTTGTTGTCATTTTTGAAACTGTATGGTTCATCATGAATAGAAGATTTAGACAATAGCTACCATGAAGTGTGAGGCACCTAATCTCTAATACATTAAATAATTTCAACCATAAAATGCAACAGTTAGAAACTCTCATGATGCCCATCCATTCAATTCCTAAATGATTAAAAGTATTATTTTTTTAAAAATGTGATGTGACCCAAGTTTTTAAAATCAGTTGCATGTGTAAAGTTCTTAAATAGTTAATATTTGGCAAATAATATTGTTTATCATTAAAAATACAAAATTTTTATTTTATATATTTATTTACCTCTCTGTAAAATAAATATGGAAGCCTGTTTCTGCCACACAAAAAAAAGCCACCTAGAGAAAAAAATCATAATAAATCGGCATCCGCCACTTAAAAAAACTAAAAGAGATGCCACTAGAGTTGGGGGGGGGCATCTGTCACTAGAAAAGAAAAACTAATGCCACAAAAACACCACTATAGGGAAAAAAAACATTTTATTAAAAAGAAAAGAAAAGTTGTATGGATACTATGTAAATCACAGCTGGCTTGCGGTTCAAGGTTTGATTATTTTTGTCTTAAATTATTTTTAATGTTTTCAAAATGTATTAAAAGGGCGGCACGGTGGCTTAGTGGTTAGCACGGGATTCCCGGTTCGAATCCCCATCTGGATGGAGTTTCCATGTTCTCCCCGTGTCTGCGTGGGTTTCCTCCGGGTTCTCCGGTTTCCTCCCACAGTCCAAAAACATGGATCAAGTCAATTGAATTCTCAAAAATTGCCCCAAAAAATTTAGTGTGTCTGTGTGAGTGAGTGTGTGCCCAGCGATGGATTGGCGCCCTGTCCTGGGTCTATCTGCCCAGCGTTCTCCCCTGGATGGGCATGGGGAACCCCAGCGCGACCCTAATAGAGGATAAAGCGGGAGATAATGAATGAATGAAAAAAAATTATTAAATGTGTGTAATTTTAAAGCATCTGTCATTTCCTCACAGGAAAGGATACCGACATCGAGAGGTATGTAAAGTTAATTTTTTATATTATAAACCCTATTTTAATTACCCCATTTTATTAGGATTATATAATCATAAATATTTTGTAAATCATATTTACTTTGCAGCATATTTTTAGATTTTTTAAAATCTTATAAATGCATAGTTATATGAAAAATACTTGTCATCAGAATTGTACAGCCAGTATTTGTCTTTTAAAATTTGTCCAAATTCGGACAGCTCCTTGCTTTCCAAAGCATGTCTTATCCATCTTATCATTTAATAGCTGCTGATGAACTGCTATTCTTCTTTGATTTCCTTATTTTTTTCTCGATTCCTCTGTGACAACAACAGTTGCTCCGGCCCTCTCTGTTCAAACCAGAGGTAAATAAATACAGTAAAGGGGACACTAAGTCAATGTAAGAATCAAAAAGATTACATCTTCATTTATAAAGGTTTTAAAAGTTTCTTTAAGCCTAGCAGGGTTGTATGAGTATGAGTACTTCACAATCTAATAAAACTAACTTACGTACTTGTAGTTTAGACTTCTATTATATTCTATATTATTCTATGAGTACTCTTGTCCTAATTACAGGAGCTGTCAATGGAGTCAGGTATTGATCCCGGTCAAGACTATACACACAGTTATACACAGGATTACTTTAATTATGATTATGGGTGAGTGTGCTTGCAAAAATTTCAATAAACAATAGAAATGTACAGTAGGGACCAAGTTCATCTATGTATATCTTTTTTAGGTATAATTTACCACAGTATGGAAGCCATAGAAAGCTGATTTCTCCCTTTGAAATATATGATGAGTATGGAGAAGTTACAGCGGAAGATGATGGAAGCTGTTATTTCAGTCCTCATGAATCAGATAGAGAGGTAAAAAATTTCTGTACTTCAATAATAACAAATTTGTTCACATGTTTTGTTTAATATTTAAAGCTAACCATTTCTTTAATACTAAGCATCTTATCAAAGGTCTTTGGGAACATACTGTATATGTGTATATTAATTTTATAAAGCTATATACTGTATGTATGTATTTTTTCAGTATTCTCTGATATGTGTGATAAGTAGTGTAAGCAATTAAGAAAAGTATAATCTATAAAATACCTGATTGTATCTATAAATGGTAGAAGTCTGTTTTTGCCACTAAGAAGAAGAAGAAGAAAAAAATTAACTCAGAATTCTGACTTTTTATCTCAGAATTCTCACTTTTTTTTCTGAAGTCTGACTTAATAAGTCAAAAGTCTGAATTTTTATCTCAAAATTCTTTTTAGCTCAGAATTCTGACCTTTTATCTCAGATTTATGACTTACTAAATCAGAATTATGACTTTTAGTCTCAGAATTATGACTTTTTATCTCAGAATTATGATTAAATATCCCAGAATTCTGACTTTATATCATATCGGACTAATTCAGTAAATGACATCTTAAACAGTAAATCATTAAAATGCAATGTGATTTGATTAGGTAAGTAATTGTGATGAGCTCAGTATAGTCACAATTTCAGGAAGAAGTGCTTTGGTGTAAGACCAAAAGTCTCAGGAGTGAAGACTTGTGTAATGTCTACCATATAATAGGAGATTGAAAAGTCCATGGTTTTGATAAGAAACTTCCTAAACCCTAGCTGTATGCGCATTAAACTGTGGGTAACGGCATGCCAGTTATGCGCTGGGCAGTTGTTTCTCTCACTGCGTGTTGTGGCCCGATGCAGAACAGTTACCATAATACACTGAGATAAAGACTCAATGACAAAAGATTAACGGCAAGGTTAGGGTTGTTTAACTGTTTAATTGCATTTCATTTTAAAAAGTGAATCAAAGTATCACACGTTGCTTTACAATGCCGTACAACCAAACCACAAGCAGCTTTACCGCGCACCTCATATATATACACACATGGACAAAATTGTTGGTACCCCTTGGTTAATGACAGAAAAACCCACAATGGTAACAGAAATAACTTTAATCTGATAAAAGTAATAATAAATAAAAAGTCTATGAAAATGTACAAATGAAAGTCAGACATTGCTTTTCAACTATGCTTTAACAGAATTATTTTAAAAAATGAACTCATGAAACAGGCCTGGACAGAAACGATGGTACCCTTAACTTAATATTTTGTTGCACAACCTTTTGAGGCAAAGACTTCTGCACCTCTCAGCAGGTATTTTGGCCCACTCTTTATGTGCAAATTGCTCCAGTTGTCTCAGGTTTGAAGGGTGCCTTTTCCAGACGGCATGTTTCAGCTCCTTCCAAAGATGCTCAATAGGATTTAGGTCAGGGCTCATAGAAGGCCACTTCAGAATAGTCCAGTGTTTTCTTCTTAGCCATTTTTGAGTGTTTTTAGATGTGTGTTTTGGGTCATTATCCTGTTGTAAGACCCACGACCTATGACTGAGACTAAGCTTTCTGACACTGGGCAGCACATTTCTCTCTAGAATCCCTTGATAGTCTTGAGATTTCATTATACCCTGCACAGATTCAAGACACCCTGTGCCAGATGCAGCAAAGCAGCCCCAGAACATAACAGAGCCTCCTCCATCTTTCACAGTAGGGACAGTGTTCTTTTCTTTATATGCTTCATTTTTCCGTCTGTGAACATAGAGCTGATGTGCCTTGCCAAAAAGTTCCATTTTTGTCTCATCTGTCCATAGGACATTCTCCCAGAAGCTTTGTGGCTTGTCAACATGAAGTTTGGCAAATTCCAGTCTGGCTTTTTTATGTTTTGTTTTCAACAATGGTGTCCTCCTTGGTCATCTCCCATGAAGTCCACTTTGGCTCAAACATTGACGGATAGTTCGATCTGAGACTGACGTTCCTTGAGCTTGAAGTTCACCTCCATCTCTTTTGTTATCCATCTCTTTGATTTGTCATCAATTTTCCTCCTTCGTCCACGTCCAGGGAGGTTGGCTACAGTCCCATGGATCTTAAATTTCTGAATCACATGTGCTGCTTGGAGATGGTCTTAAAACCTTTACCTTTAACATGCTTGTCTATTATTTTCTTTCTAATGTCCTGAGACAACTTTTCTTTGCTTCCTCTGGTTCATGTTGAGTGTGGTACACACCTTGTCACCAAACAGCACAGTGACTACCTGTAACCCTATATATAGGCCCGCTGACTGATTACAATATTGTAGACATCTGTGATACTAATTAGTGAACACACCTTGATTTAACATGTCCATTTGGTCACATTATTTTCAGGGGTACCATCATTTCTGTCCAGGCCTGTTTCATGAGTTTATTTTTTTTAATAATTCTGTTAAAGCATGGTTGAAAAGCAATATCTGACTTTCATTTGTACATTTTCATAGAATTTTTATTTATTATTACTTTTATCAGATTAAAGTTATTTCTGTTACCATTGTGGGTTTTTCTGTCATTAACCAAGGGGTACCAACAATTTATATATATATATCAGAATTCTGAGTTACTTATTTTTCTTCTTCTTAGTGGCGGAAGCGGGCTTCCATATATTTCAGAAATCTGCATTAAACTTTTAGCAGAATAATAGAACCTGTCACACTTAGAACTTGGATACTGCATGGAATACACAGTTGTGCCTTTAATAATGAAATAGAACTTTAATAATGAATGTTATAATAATATAATGCTTTGCAATTTAATCAATAGCAGTGTGGACTGCAACAAATTTCCCAACGAGGTAAACAGCTAACCATGCCACAGGATCAAAGCCTTCCGAGATCTTTTAAAGATCTGTCAACCAGAATGAAGCAGTCCCAATCCAAGCCAGTAAATACATTACTCAGCTCGAACTCTGTAAGCAAACTCAGAACTATGATGAATTTCAGCAAATTGCTTTCCACAAACAAAGCCTGGGGTCTTCCAGTATTTTGGCACATTCCTTGGAGAAAGTCCCGAATATCACCGGAAATTTCTGAATGTAATGAACTACCGAGCTACCGGTCAAACAGCTCAGTCAGCAACATGGCCATTGTAGGCAGCTACGTTCAAACTAAAGGAGAAGAAACAGCAGCAAAAAAACATGTGAGAGAAAAAATGTTAATAAGCAACAAGACATCTAGACACATCAAAAGTCAAGGACTTACGCCAGCATCAAATGGACAGAGCTTTTTAAACAACAATAAAGCAAGCCATTTTAGAGAAAGTGCTATTTGGAAACTTTACAATGACACCTACTCCACACATACTTGTTTGAATGGACCACAACAAATGGCATATATGGGAAATTTTGAGTTAAATGAGGGGCTTGGAT
The DNA here is from genome assembly GCA_019802505.1 of Corydoras sp. C115. Lineage (NCBI taxonomy): Eukaryota > Metazoa > Chordata > Actinopteri > Siluriformes > Callichthyidae > Corydoras > Corydoras sp. C115. The sequence goes on along the minus strand of JAFMOC010000078.1, from coordinate 169,985 downwards.
TTTTAAATGATTTTAAAAAAGGAAGACATACTGACAAAAGGCAAAATGGCTTTGAAGACATTTTGAGAGATACATCATATGTAGCCAAAGATTTCAGAACTGAAAGTGTAAATAATAAAGACATGGTGGAAGGTTGTAACAGTAAAAGAGAGCCAGTGATTAACAATAAGCAACTTAAGCCATTTGTCAAGATCAGCTGGTCAAACCCTGGTGCTGAGGAGTTTGTGAGGACTCTCTCCCAGACAAAATGTAAATCTAAAATCAAATTTAAAGAATTCATTCAAGAAGATGTACTGAAGAATTGCAAAAACAACGAGTCAAAGGAGGAAAAAGATGACTGTAAGTCGAGCAAGAGGAAACTAGAGTACATATCAGCTCATAATCCATCCATTAGCCAAAAAAATAATAATTTAAAAACAAAACAGAGCACTAAAAGCCATATCGAGAACAGCTTACTTGAGAGCACCAATTATGGAGAAAGACCTTTAGAGAGGGCTAGCCTTTCAACTATAGCTGAAGAAGAACATGAGGAAAGAATTCAGGCATATACAGATGGAGCTGGAGGACCAAAAGATAGTAAAGAAAGAAGAGCACAATGATGCGAATGCTAAGGGCAGCATAATGTGCTACACACCTATCTAGTAAGCGCAGACATCTTTTACTGTTTGGCTTTTGCATGGTTTAAATTTGCATCCTGTGTGAACTGGTATGATCTTTCACCAGAGCATATGCTCTGAAACAGTATTAATCTGATATTCCTATTCCTCTTTTACTTCTGTGCTGTCTTTCCAGCTTTACTGTTTAAAGAAAAACTATTTTCGACCTTGGAGTATTCATAAAATTAACAGTCAATCTTCACATCTATCGCTCACCACTGGTGGAATGATCTTCCCAACTCTGTCCGTAATGCTGAGACATTTAGCGTTTAAAAAAAAACAACTTAAAACACATCTCTTCCAGAACAGTGTTTTTTTTTTCTAAGATGGCAAGAGAAGCTCAGCTTCCTCTAAAATATAAACAAATTATATGATCAAATATGTACAGTTGTGTTAAAATTTTGTTGTCTACAAATGCGTAAGAAGAACAGGTTCATCGTGAAGTCAAGTTTGTTCACAATCAGCTACTTTTTAACTAATCGACTGACTCCATTCTGTTAACTTCTCATTTATTCCCAAAGCAGTGGTGTATTGGATAAATACCACAATTTACTATTGCCATGAGCTGTGGAGGAATCTGGAGCTTCTGCAAGATGATTGGAGGATCAGTTGCAGGGCTGAATCCTGTTTTGATTGACATTTATTTTGGGATTTACACCATCAATGAATCACTGAGAACTTCAGTCCAATTGCAGATTTTATAAGTAAAGTCGAAAGACAAACTGCAACCCATTTATTGGTGTTTGCTTTTCCATGGTTTACTGTGTAAATGAAACACACTCATATTAATTAATTGTTTCATTTTTTCATAATTTTATCATAATCATAATTTCCATCCATCCATCCATCCATTATCTTCCGCTTGTCCGGGGTTCGGGTCGCGGAGGCAGCAACCGAAGTAGGGAGACCCAGACCTCCCTTGCCCCAGCCACCTCCACCAGCTCAACTGGGGGAACCCCGAGGCGTTCCCAGACCAGCTGAGAGATATAATCCCTCCAGCGTGTCCTGGGTCTTCCCCAGGATCTCCTCCCAGCTGGACTTACCTGAAACACCTCTCTAGGAAGGCGTCAAGGAGGCATCCTGGCCAGATGCCCGAACCACCTCTACTGGCTCCTTTCGAAAGCTGGAGGAGTAGCTCCCAGATGACCATGCTTCTCACCCTATCACTAAGGGAGAGCCCAGCCACCCTGCGGAGAAAACCCATTTCGGCCGCTTGTATTCGCAATTTCGTTCTTTCAGTCATTACCCAAAGCTCATGACCATAGGTGGAGGAACGGAACATGGCCCATTCAGACTCAATGTCCCCCTCCCCAAGAATGTGGTTGAAGCTCTGCCGGAGGTGAGAGTTGAACATCCGTCTGACGGGTTCTTCTGCCAGACATTCCCAGCAAACCCTCACTGTATGTTTAGGTCTGCCTGGTGTGACCGGCATCTTCCCCCGCCACCTGATCCAACTCACCACCAGGTGGTGATCAGTTGACAGCTCAGCTCCTCTCTTCACCTGAGTGTCTAAGAGACATGGCCGCAAGTCCAATGACACAACTACAAAGTCGATCACTGAACTGCGGCCTAGGGTATCCTGGCGCCATGTGCACTTATGGACCCCCTTGTGCTCAAACATGGTGTTCGTGATGGACAGACCGTGATTTGCACAGATGTCCAACAACTGAACACCGCTCAGGTTCAGATCAGAGAGGCCGTTCCTCCAAATCACACCTCTCCAGGTCTCACTGTCATTGCCCAAGTGAGCATTGAAGTCCCCCAGTAGGACTTCAGAGTTTCCAGGGGGAGCACTTTCCAGTACCCCCCCCCCCACAGACTCCCAGAAGGCTGGGTACTCTGAACTGCCGTTCGGTGCATGAGCGCAGACAACAGTCAGTACCCGTTCCCCAACCTGAAGGCGTAGGGAAGCTACCCTCTCGTCCACCGGAGAAAACCCCAACATACACACATCAAGCCGGGGGGGCCACAAGAAAGCACACACCTCCCCGACGCCTCTTACCATGGGCAACTCCAGAAAAGAACAGAGTCCAGCCCCTCTCAAGAAGATTGGTCCCAGAACCCGAGCTGTGCGTTGAGCTGAGCCCAACTATATCTAGCTGGTATCTATCAACCTCCCGCACCAGCTGAGGCTCCTTCCCCGCCATTGAAGTGACGTTCCAAGTTCCGAAAGCCAATTTCAGCAACCGAGGACCGCGATGCCCAGGCCCACGCCTCCGTCCACCGCCCAATCCACACAAATCATAATATCCATGTTTTGTTTTTTTTTGTTTAATATAATTTTGCTCACAATGTGCACACGATGGCAGACAATGCTAATATTGTCGATTCTGACAAAGCTGTATGTTAGGCATCTTTGCAAGGAGAAAGTTAGAATCAAACAACAGGGCAGATCAATTTGTTACTGAAAATAGGGAAACGTAACAGGTCTTTTCAGTTCTTCTCGTATGATAAAGCTAGCTGGCTGACTGGACAAGTAGTGACAAAGAAAATGTCACTACTTGTCTGTTGGCCATTCCACTTGATTAAAAACCATCTCAGGCTTGTCTGGTTGAAATATGGTTTGAGGAATATGTCTAAATTTGACAGACATATCAATTTATGTCTAAATGAATTGACAATTTTATGATGTAGGCCAACAATGAGCTTCCCCTCTTTGAAAAACCAGCAGTTGTCACTGCTCCAGAAACACTTGCTATAAAAAGAAGAAAAAAAGAAAGATAGGGTTAATTTAGTCTTGGAAGCCAAATTGAATAATTATCGGGTTTGATTATACTACAGTGAAGCTGTTTTCTCCTTAACTACTGACTTGTGTTGTTCTCTCATTTGTAAGTTGCTTTGGATACAAATGTATACAAAATGACTAAATGTAATGTTAAATTTTCTCTTTTAGAATAGTAATTAATGTGTGAGTTACTTCAATTAAGAACTAGTTTAATTTTGAATTGTTTTAGCATTGACATATATGCTTTTTCTGTGTGAAAGTTTTTCAGACAAAAAAGAGTCAAATTGGTGGTGGATCGTGAATATGACACCAGCTCAACTGGAGATGAAAGTGTGACAGAATCTCTCCAAAATCATCTTTCCAGCATGAACAGCCACAGTAACCTCAATGGCAACATATCTGTGGCTCAAAATGGCTCCATGATGAGAATCCGCCAATGCGCTTACTCCACTAACACCAAATGCAATTCTCAAATTCCACCTGAGAAACATTTTAAAAAACGAATTGCGACTCAGGAAGAAAACAGTCCTTTCGCCTTAGGTCCTAGTGGCAGTGCACAAAACACTAGGCCATCCAACGGAATACCTGAGGGTGACTTAAAGGGGTCAAAATGTAAACTATCCAAACTGAAAGTGGTTAAAGCTCTATCTGAACAAACACGCAAAGGAGATAGAGAGGAGTCTAAGGTGCACTATGCAGAGGTTATGGACCTGATAGGCTCAAACAGTGATCGGACACAGTCAGATGAAGAAGAACTGTGGATGGGGCCTTGGAATAATTTGCACATACCAATGACAAAACTATAATATTGATTCTTATGTAAACCTAAATTTACAAATTTCTATTGTGTACATAATAAAAAAAGTTTACACTTTAGTATCTACTACATACAAGTGCATCTCAATAAATTTGAATATCATTAAAAAGTTCATTTATAATATTATTATAATATATATTTATAATTTAATACAAAAAGTGATCTTACTATCTACTATCTAATCTACTATTATATAGATTTATTACGAACAGAGTGATATATTGGAAGTGTTGATTTCTGTTGATGTTGATTATGGCTTACAGACATTTGAAAACCCAAATGTAATTATCTCAGAAAATTAGAATATTATGTAACACCAACTGAATAAATGATTTTGAATTCAGAAATGATGGCCTACTAAAAGTATGTTCAGTAAATGCACTCAATTCTTGGTTGGGACTTCTTTACTACATCAATACGGTGTGGTATGAAGGCAATCAGCCTGGTTGCTTTGATAGCAGCCTTCATAACATCTCATCTGCAATGTTGTCTGGTGTCTCTCTTCTCTTTCCCTTGAACCCATAAGTTCTCTATAGGGTTTAGGTAAGGTGAGTTTGTTGGTCAATCAAGCACAGAGATACTGTTGTTATTAAACCAGGTATCGGTACCTTTGGCAGTGTGGACAGGTGCCAAGTCCTGCTGGAATAATAATTACTAATTATTAATTAATAAATCATTTTCATCTCCAAAAAGCTTGTTGGCAGACCAAACCATGAAGCATGAAGTTTTGTCTTGATATAACACAGTGGACAAATACCAGCAGATGACATGGCTCCCCAAACCATCACTGATTGTGGAAACTTCACACAAGACCTCAAGCAACATGGATTCTGTGCCTGTCCTCTTTCCAGACACTGGGACCTTGTTTTTTTTTCAAATGACATGCAAAATTTACTTTTATCCAAAAACAACACCTTGGACCACTGAGCAACAGTTCTTTTTCTCCTTGGCCCAGGTAAGACGCCTTTGGTGTTGTCTGTTGGTCATGAGTGGTTTGACAGGGATGCAACAGTTGTAGCCCATGTCCTGGATATGTCTGTGTGTGGTGGCTCTTAAAGCACTGGCTCCAGCAGTAGTTCATTCATTCATTCATTATCTCCCGCTTTATCCTCTATTAGGGTCGCGGTGGGGTTCCCCATGCCCATCCAGGGGAGAAAGTCTCGGGCAGATAGACCCAGGACAGGGTGCCAATCCATCGCTGGGCACACAGTCACTCACACAGACACTCTATATGGGGCAATTTTGAGAATTCAATTGACTTGATCCATGTTTTTGGACTGTGGGAGGAAACCGGGGAACCCGGAGGAAACCAACGCAGACACAGGGAGAACATGGAAACTCCACTGAGATGGGGATTCGAACCATGAATCTCTAGCGCTGAGAGGCGAACATGCTAACCACTAAGCCACCGTGCCGCCAGCAGTAGTTCACTCCTTGTAAATTTAGAATTTTTGAATGGCCTTTTCCTGGCGATCCTTATAAGGCTGCGGTTATCCCGGTTGCTTGTGCACCTTTTTCTACCACACTTTTTCCTTCCATTCAATGTTCCATTAATATGCTTGGATACAGCACTCTGTGAACATCCAGCTTCTTTAGCAATGACATTTTGTAGCTTAACCTCATTGTGAAGTGTGTCAATGACTGCCTTCTGGACAGCTATCAAGTTAGCATGATGCCATGCCATGATGGTGTAGCCTACTGAACCAGACTAAGGGATTTTAAACACTTAGGAAACCTATGAAGATGTTTTGTGTTAATTATTAAAATTTTATGAGATAATGTCATTTGGGTTTTCAAATGGCTGTAAGCCATATTCGTCAATGTCAACAGAAATAGACACTTCATAACGATCACTCTGTAATGAATCTATATTAGATTAGATTAGATTCAACTTTATTGTCATTGTGCAGAGTACAAGTACAGGGCCAATGAAATGTAGTTAGCATCTAACCAGAAGTGCAATATATACATTATTTACATAAAGTGCAGTAGTAACAGTGACTGGTGCATGGAAAGGTGAAGTATTTACATGTAGATGAACATGATATGACATGAGCATACTATATACATGATATATACATAATATAGGGTATAATATATACATGATATAGTATGAACATGATATAGGTGATATAAGGTACAGAGAAGTGGTTGTGCAAAAGAGCAATTATATTGTATGTGCAGCGTTCAGAAGAATAACCACCTCAGGAAAAAAACTTTTCCTGAGTCTGCTGGTGCGGGAGCGGAGGCTCCTGTAACGCCTAACGGATGGTAAGAGGCTGAAAAGTCCGTGGTTTGGGTGGGTAGTGTCCTTTGTGATATTTCTTGCCCTGCACAGGCAGCGCTTTTGATGCAAGTCCTCAATGGAGGGTAACTTGGTGCCTATGATGCACTGTGCCGTTTTTGCCACCCGCTGGAGTGCTTTGCGGTCTGCAGCGCAGCAACTGCTATACCAAACAGAGATGCAGTTGGTGAGTATGCTCTCATTGGTACAGCAGTAAAACTTCACCAGGATCCTGGGAGACAGGTGAGCATTCTTGTGGCTCCGAAGAAAGTAAAGGCGCTGCTGCCCTTACTTTCTGAGGACGGAGGAGTTCAAGGACCAGGTGAGATCATTAGAGATGTGAAGACCGAGACACCTGATCCACCTTGGTTTTGTGCGTTTTGAGTGCTAGGTTGTATTCGTGGCACCATGAGGACAGACGCTGTCAGGCCTATCACCGTGGTGTCGTGTGCAAACTTGACTATGGTGTTTGAGCCATAAACAGGCACACAGTCGTGGGTGAAGAGGGAGTACAGAATCAGGCTCAAAACAGCCTTGTGGAACGCCAGTGTTCAGGGTGATGACTGATGAGATGAGGTTGCCCAGTTTAGCAGACTGGGGTCTGTTAGTCAGGAAGTCTGAGATCCAGTTGCAGAGTGATGTGCTGATACCCAGATGGTTGAGCTTGGATATCAGTGTGGATGGGATCACTGTGTTAAATGCTGAACTAAAATCAATGAACAGCATTCTCACGTATGAGTTTTGAAAGTCCAGGTGAGTCAGTGCGGTGTGTAGCGCTATGCAAATAGCATCCTCTGTGGATCTATTGCTGCGGTATGCAAACTGGTGTGGGTCCAGTGTAGCAGGTAGGCAGGACTTCAAGTGAGAGAGAACTAGTCTCTCAAAGCACTTGGAGATAATTGGTGTGAGTGCAACAGGTCAGAAGTCATTAAGGGCTGAAGCAGTTGAGTGCTTTGGCACGGGCACAATGGTAGCAGACTTGAAGATAGATGGAACAGCTGCCTGGGCCAGCGAGACATTAAAGATGTGTGTGAAGACACCCGAGAGTTCCTCAGCACAAGCTCTTAGCACCCGGCCGGGTACACCATCGGGCCCAGCTGCTTTACGCACATTCACCCTGCTCAACGTGCGACTGACATCCGAAGTGGAAAGGACAAGTGGGTTGGCGTCTGGTCCAAGATAGTTTTTTGGAACTGTAGCCTTGATTCCCTGGTCGAAGCGAGCGTAGAAGTGGTTCAGCTCATCAGGGAGTAAGGCACTGTTGGTGGATGGCACAGTGCTGGCTGGCTTAAAGTCAGTGAGTGTGTATATGCCCTGCCACATACGTAAAGGGTCAGAGGTGGTGAAGTGTTCCTCAATCTGCTGTTTGTAGCAGTGCTTGGCTGTAGCTATTCCTCTCCTCAGGTTGGCTCTGGCAGAGCTGTATGCCTCCCGGTCTCCTGACCTGAAGGCAGCATCTCTGGCTTTGATCAGAGAGCGAACCTCTCTGTTCATCCAGGGCTTCTGGTTCAGGAACGTTATTATTGTCCTTTGTGATGTCACTCTGTCCACACAGTTGTTGATGTGTTCCAGGACAGAGTTAGTGTAGGTGTCAGGGTGGATGTGTGAGACCGTGGTGGCCCGGGCAGCATACTCGCTGGAACTGGTGCTAAAGGAAGGAGTCGGCCCCATCCGTCCAGATCTTTACAGTTCTGGTGGTAGGCTTGATCCTCTGGATGACTGGAGTTTATTTGGGGAGTAGAAACAATGAAAGATGATCAGATAGTCCAAGGTGTGGGAGGGGTGTAGCTTTGTATGCATGAGCCACGTTTGTGCAAACTTTATCTAAAGTTTTTTGTCCCCTTGTGGTGCAGGAGACATTCTGAAAAAATTTTGGTAATCTGTATTTTAGCTCAGTATGATTAAAGTCCCCTGCTACAATGAAGGCTCCATCTGGGTGTGTAGTTTGCAGTTTGTTAATAGTAGCACAGAGTTCCTCCATAGCTGAGTTAGCATTAGCATTCAGAGGTACATAGACTACAGCAGGTACAAAACTGCTAAACTCACGGGGCAGATAGAAGGGTCTGCATTTAATGATCAGGAACTCCAGGTCCGTGGAGCAGTGGCTTTCCACTACAACGGAGTCCGTGTACCATGCTTTGTTTGCATAGATACAGTTTCCTCCGTCGCGGGCTTTCCCTGTAGTCGCAGCTGACCGATCCGCTCTGAACAGCGCTCGTCCCTCCAGTTCCACCACGCTGTCCGCCACATTGTCCCTCAGCCACGTTTCCGTGAAAAACGTTAAATTACAATCCCTGAGCCATCTCTGTGTGAGGGTCCAGATCTTTAATTCATCCAGCTTTCCCGGCAGCGAGCGAACATTGGCGAGAAAAAACGCTAGGTAACGCCGGCCGGTGTGGGTTTAGCCTTAGCTTAGCACGTAGACCTCCGCGCTTACCCCACCTTTGTTTACGCTTGCATCGCCAGCGTCGGGCACTTCCGGTCGGCAAGAACGACTCGCTAGGTCCCGATGTCCTTATCAACTCTGGAGGAAGCTGGTTGAAATCAAACTGATGCGTAAATCCGATATTTGTGCAGTGAATGTTAATGTCCAAAAGTGTCTGTCTGTCGTAGCTGTAGTTCGCATGAGTGATTCGAGCAAATAAACAGGAGATAGTTAGGTAAATAAGTATTATATTACTAAAACTGGAAAGACGCCGAGCCTCGCGGTGTGATTGCGATGCCATCTTTGTCTTTTATATAATATATGCGTTTCACTTTTTGAATTGAATCACTGAAGTAAATGTATTGAAGTTGAAGTACTGATATTCTAATTCATTGAGATGCACTTTTTATTTGCTTTTTCAAACTTTGTCTTAGGTTAGTACATAACCCCTTTATGACCTGTTACCAAGAAAGATTTTAACATATTGCATACATACACAAACGGTGATGTTTTCACGACCAAAAAAAATCTATCCTATTATTATTTTTCAAGCCTTTAAGTTTGGTTTTAAAATACATAAAATAAGGAACATTAGATTTTTTTAAACATATGTAAGAACAGAACAACTATTCATGAATATTATTCAACTCATATTATTCAACTCATATTCAACTATTCATATACTATTCAACTCATTGAATTTATCATTTAATTTTTCTTTTAGTGAATACTAATGTTTTCTTGCTTTGACCTGGTTGGTGTAACTGTTCAAATAAGAGTTTTGTATGATAAAAAAGGAGCACGTTTGTTTTAATAAAAAAAATATTTAAAATTATTTTATGACTCTAAATGGTTTGTTTTGATGTTAACTCTAATGCACTGTGGGTTAGTAGTATTAACTATACACCTTATGTCAAATTTGATTGATTTATGACCTGGGCGGGACATCCGGTTATGGAATGTGGAATAGTGGGTGGGTTGTAACCCCTCCTACCCCCACCTAGAAGGTGTGTCAGAAATTTCACAACCCTCTTCCCAGACCCAACCATCTTGCCCCAATACACACATACCCCTTCTTTTTCAGTAAATTAACCCCCAACTATTAAAAAAAATGTAAAAACTATAATGTGTACACTAAAATTCTGGTAATCTAAATCATTTGTTTAAAAAGTTGTAAAACTATAAATCACTCACTAAAGTCTGGTATTTAAATAATTTGTTTAAAAAGTTGTAAAACCATAATGTCACAAAGGGTTCTGATAGAGAGATCAGGAGACGAATATGCAGAACACTGGTTATTTATTGAGTGATAAGGCAGAGGCAGGGTAGTACGGAGGGAGCAAGGACGAACTGGTTTCGAGTGCCCGGAGACCAGGATGAGGACTGACACCTGGAACGAGATCCTGGGCAGAGCACAACACCGAGCAAACCAATAAACAGAGGTTCAGATAGATTATAGAAACACTGTAGTAAGAGAACCCTACACTGGCTATGCGTGAAGAAAGAGAAACTAAGCTGGTGAGGTGGCCTTTAGTAGGCAAAATAACAAACTCTAAGGAAACACAGAATAGGGTGAAAAGGAGAGTGCAAGAACACATGCAGAAGGAAGATACAGAGAAGAACGTGATAGACAGAGGATCGGTGAACTGGATGCGCTGTCGAGCAGACCTGAACGGACCTGGAACAAACACAGGGAGGGGAGACAGCAAGAGAGATAGTAGACACAAGAAAGGGTTAGTTCACCGATAGAGAGCGGGTTAGCAAATAGATCTGAAAAGTTAGTATACAGAGTGAACACTGAGTGACGAACACACACAGGTGGTGACGCGCCAGCAGAGCGGGCTTGGGTGAGTGCAAACTCCGCCCCAGCCGGCTGAAGCCGATCCACCTGTGAGGACAAACAATAAACAATAATGCTCCCGGGACACTGAAAGTAAGGGACAGGGGAAATGGCGGAAACAGAAGGAGATGAACTCAAAATAACTCTGGGAGCAGACACAAACGCTCACTCATGCCCACGCTATGCTAAACAAGGAAGTGAGTACACGGAAGCTAACGCTAAGCTTAAACAGACGCGCACTTACCCAGACGGTGATCAGATCAGATCAGAAACGCTTCAAAAACATTTCATGAGAGCCGTGTTTTTAAACAAGTGGGCTTTGTTTTAAAGTGATTTGTTTTATTTGTCCTAAACACGCACAGTCATTATAAACCAACTAAAGCCGTTTGTTTACATTTTAAAACCAATTCTAAAGAGATGTGTTTCGTGGAGTGCATTCTTACAAGCAAATGGCTGATAGCAGAGGTGTTTTTAGGGTTTAGAAACATCAGGGGCTTTAGCCCAGATCCCTTATTCCCCTCTGTCCTATTTAAAAAGTGCTATTTCATGAATGTGTTTACACATTTTCAAACTGTTGTTACATTAATATTGTTTGATCATTCATTAGTTATATTGGATAAAATTAAATTACATAAGAAATATGTCTGTCAGCAGTGGATCACATTCAGATCTAATAAATGACGTTTTTTGACTGAAATTTTTTTGGAATAAACGAACCTGAGCTTTGGCAGAAAAGCATGAATCCGTTTTACGAGTCAGTCGCAGATGAGACATGAGGTTTTGCTTTGAAATACCGCAAGTTGCTACAGTTTGCGCCATCAGAAAACATTCTGACAGTTTCTGAAAGCTGAGAAGCTGCTCTTTACAGCCAACATACAGTTATTACAGTAACAATACAGGCAAAAGAGGACTGGAAATAAAAAAATAATATATAATATTTAAAGAATATTTAATCACTGAAGCAACTCTGGTTTCTGCTCAAGAACTGAACGGTTGTTGAGCTATATCTGACCCCTCTCCCATGAAAATTCTTTTTTCCACATAGGGTTACTACAACAGATTTTAATTGTTAGTTGTTTGTAACTTATGACTATATATAAAACAACTCATCTGTTCATGTTGTGTATATATATACAGTATATATATATATATATATATATATATATATATATATATATATATATATATATAGACAGACATTCCCTGAAGTTATTGTTCAGGGGGAAAAAAAAAGAAAATAATTTCAGAAGGCTCTTAACTTAAGTGTTTAGGGAAGAAAACGTCTTATACTAAAGAATTAGAGATATTAGCCAGTGTTTCTATATTATATTCATCTCATCTTATTATCATAACTGTTTAATCCTCTACTAGGGTCGCACGGGGTTAGCGTGTTGGGCACTGAGCAGATGAACACAGGACAGGTCGCCAATCCATTGCTGGTCACACTAGCTCAGACAGAGACTATATAGGGGCTATTAAGAGCAGCCCATTCACCTTAAATCCTTGTTTTTGGACTGTTGGGACAAACCGGAAAACCTGGAAAACTTACCCACAAACTCCTTGCAAATCTGAATTTGAACCAGGTTTCCCAATGCTGAGAGGCAGCTGCGCTAATCACTATGCCATGTGCAGCCCTCTATGTTATGTTATAAATCATTTTCACTAAGTGAACTAAAGAACATGATATTGAGAGTAGAATAGCTAATAGTAAGCATACATTAAGCATATGCATGAGTAAAGAAAAAAATAATTGCATAATTTGATTAAGTATTTTAGTTATTATTCAATTTATTAATTGTCACGGTGATGGGTGACAGTCTGAAGAATAAAAGCACTTCAGGTTTTATACACTTGAAAACAGCTTTACTCACTGGCTTTGTTTCAAACTAAAAACATTTTTAGGCTTCATATGCAGTGTTTATCAGTTTAGAACCACTGTGTGAAAGTGAGTAGGCTATTTTCCTTCATATTTTTTTACACTAAACAACGTTAGTTCGACTACTACAGACAGCTTATTATATATATATATATATATATATATATATATATATATATATATATATATATATATATATATATTAGGGGTGAGCTGCAATATTCGCTGATTCGACGATTCGATTCGGAGAACCGTAGTCGACTATGAACCTCATAGTCGAATGTACCATTTTGATCACATGGGGGCGCCCATGGCTGCTGCTAAGCATTAGTTTTTACATGAAATGTCTTTGTTTTCGTTATATGTATAGCCTTTTGTCAAATAAAATCATCCTGTCACATATGTCCGTCTTTCCCCGGAGATGAGCGGCTCCGCGGGGAAATCGCGAACGCCGCTCGCGCATGAGCGTCTCCCGGGATCCGGCTACGCGTAAGCCGGTCTAAACAGAGTGCGACCTGCGCGGAACGAATGCGCAATAACACACCGTGGCAGAAATGCTGATGGAGAAAAACCTGAAACACCGGGATAAAAACCAAAACTAGAATTTATTTAAAAAGTGGTGCCGAAGCACCAACAGAAAGGGGGTAAACGAACAGCAACATCGGGTAAGGTAACCACAAATTAAAGACGTGCACTAATCCAACCAATCACCCAAGTGAGATAATCAGAAACCAAACGAGGGACAAGTGCCGCAGGTGATTGTTACACATCCTAATTTCTGTTAAAAATTGTTTTAAATGATGTGTGCGCTTTAACCCATTTACGGTGCTCTAGAAAAACATGTAAAATATAAAAAAAATCTTTAAAAAAAACACGCTTATAGCGCCATCTTGTGGTGAAATTTTAACTGATTCGACTATCAGTCGACTATAGGGAAAATCTGACGAATCAGATTCGACTATGAAAAACCTTAGTTGAATACAGCCCTAATATATATATATATATATATATATATATATATATATATATATATATATATATATATATATATAAACGATTGTTATTGTTTTAAGTAATAATAACAATAGTAAGGATAGATAACCTCCAATTATGCATAGAATGACGTTGCATGCACACTTACAAAGGGGAAAAACTTTTCATGGGGGATGGGGTCAGATATGGCTCAACAACCGTTCAGTTCTTGAGCAGAAACCAGATTTGCTTTGGTGACTATAAAATTCTTTACAATATTCTGCTTTTATTTTACCACAACCTTAAAGCATCTGCTACTAACTTTAAAATGCATAGTTTAATCATTTACACATTTACACAGCATTTTACATATTTACTGAAAAACATTTATGAATATAATTTACCATAAATATGGACTTTGTGGTTTTACAGTTATAGACTACAGTACCACCACAGAGCATGTATTATTTTGTCGGTGCATTATTCTATTTCCACCAGTATAACTAAAGTGTTTTTAATTAACTACAGAGGCTCTGCAGCCCTCACAGAACTGACCATAAACCACGACCCAAATTATAACAGTTCTGTGATAGTCCTCCTGGCCAATAGAAAACAAACAGAAGACAAACAAAAAACAAGCCCAGATTTACATAGGTGTGTAATTGTAAAGTCCTTCTATAATGTAAGTGGAGGGAAAAGACAATGGAGCAAAAAATGTGTTCTAACTTTTGACTGGTACTATATAATATAATAATTTGTTGGTTGATTAAAGTAAAGTCCAGCAGCGCTGAGAAATTCCACTGCACTGCTGTTTTTGAGCCACAGTTTTGTGTTGTACAACACACAATGACACATACACCAATAGCTACAGTAAATAATACATAAGATAAATAATATGTAATAGATTTTCTATACTGAAATTTTAAATGGTAAATATAAAATTAAATGTAAGCTATACTCTGGGTTGCTGTAAATTTATTTTGATTTAATTTATTGCACAATTCAAAACAGTTATATCATCATCTATTATCATTTTTTGATCATCACCTGTCTTTCTGTCACACTCGTCTACCTCAGGATAAAGTGGCTGCGCATAGGAAGGGCAGAGCCACCGCGCTGAAGGGAGCCAGGCACGCAGGTAGCAGAAGAACACGTTTATTAAAGGTGTAGTGACACCAAAAAGCCGACGGGTGACATAAAACAAACGACGAGCACCGAGGACGAGAAACACCGAAAATAAATACAAAACGACACCCGACCATGTGCACAAAACAAACCAATGACAAGAAGGAGTTAATTAACTAAACTGATGACAAATGAACATTAATTAACTCAACAGAACGAAAGAAAACACAGAACAGGTGACAGGTGCCCTAGACACCTGTTACACTTTCTTTTCCCAGTGTATTTAATCTTATGTCTGGATTTCCACATTGTGGGGTTAATAAACTATCATCAATCAATCAGTGTTGCTAGGATTGCTAAATTTAGGGGTTAAGACCATGGGTGTGTTTGCAAGCCTTAATGTCACAAGAATCCTTCAAAAGCTTAAAAATCAAAATGTTCATACAGTCTAACAGTGAAGGAAACAACACAATTGTTTGCTACCTTATGCAATAGATTATTAAAACTTGATGCAGGATAATATTATACAAGTGTTTCTATGGAAAGATGACAGCAAGTTGCTATCATTTCTACCTAGGTATCTGTGAAAGTGGCTTACATAAAGTGAGTGAGAAGGGGGGCTGGAAGAAACTTTAAAAATCTAGTCCAACTGTTTTGACCAGAACAGGTGGTTCAAAAAAAGAGCATGGACTGAAAAAGGTACTTTCGACCCACAATTTCATCTAAACACTTAGGAGAATTTGTCGTGGCACACAACCAATGTCAATAAAATTTACATTTAGACATATTTTTAATACATTTTACTATGCTTATATACATATTAATATATCTTGACTATTTTGTTTTATCATAAGTATACTGCGTTGTTCAGTTTGTTCATAATTATACAAAAAAAAAACAAAAAAAAAAAAAACAAAGGAGGATCAACATCAATATCGACTCAATCAAATGGGTTGAGTCGAAAAGAATGCGTAGTCAAATCGAGTTTAAGGAAATTTCGGTAATCGAGGTGTAAAGCTGCCTTTGGTTTGTAAGCTCTTTAGAGGAAACCAGAGAGGAATACTAAAAAAACAGGACTATTTTAGTAGAAACAGTGTTTCCCCGCTAAAGTACACTTCAGCTTTGGACGGATAGAGGACAAAGGCCTACATCACCACCAGATTCATTCATTCATTATCTCCCGCTTTATCCTCTATTAGGGTCGCGGTGGGGTTCCCCATGCCCATCCAGGGGAGAACGTTTCGGGCGCTGGGCAGATAGACCCAGGACAGGGCGCCAATCCATCGCTGGGCACACACTCACTCACACAAACACACTCTATATGGGGCAATTTGGAGAATTCAATTGACTTGATCCATGTTTTTGGACCTATGGGAGGAAACCGGAGAATCCGGAGGAAACCCACGCGGACACAGGGAGAACATGGAAACTCCACCCAGATGGGGATTCGAACCGGGAATCCCTAGCGCTGAGAGGCGAACGTGCTAACCACTAAGCCACCGTGCCGCCCCACCACCAGATTGACTTTCTGTAGAAATAAATACTTTCCAGATAATTTTTGTAAATTACGGAATTGGGTTGATGTTGCCCCTTGAAAACATTAGATACAACATAAGTGGCATAACAGCCTTCTTTGTTTAAATATAATCGTGTATTTATGTGTACAACTTCTTACTATATACTTTGTATCTTATCTGATGGGTTAAATGAGTTAGTTTAATTAGTTAAATTAGTTAATTAGTTTGATCTATGCTTGCCTGTATGTTGAGATACAACATGAATATAGATTTGGTAGATATGTTAATGATCACTTTTTTATGATCTGTATAAACTGTAAAACAAGCCTAGCAAAGTCAAGTCAAACTAATTAGGACTAGTATGTCAATACAAAGGCTTGATCCTTAAAGTGTGAGTTTTGTGTGGGTTTTTATATTTTAAAATGATTACTTTTTTTTGACAAAATACTTGGTGTGTTGATAGCTGTATATTTACTTGAGGTATGTTGAGGACAATCCTTTAAGAAGACACCTGATGAATGTGAAACTTTTGTTTTACTATGCTTTTTACTATTAAGATGAAACTGGAAAATGAAAATTGTTTTACAGTCAATGCCATTATAAGTTATCCATAATTCTTACCTTTGCTTTCCTCGTGACATATCTGTGACATATCTTAAAACCGACAAACCTAATTAGGTTATAAAATCACCTAAGCTGCAAAACACACCGATTGTTATCACACACGTAACATGAGGAAACAGCTTTGAACAAACTTAGCTTAAATGAGCTCCCTTATTTCTCTACCATAGATGACCAATACGAAGCTTTGTAGTTTTTTTGGCATTAGACTTTATAACGAGTTGTATTTTCTTTAGCTGATGATGGTTTCACATGTGAATCTTATGTGGGTGTATTCCTTAAGCATCTTATGCTGATACTTTACCTGCCTGAACTGGCTCCCAAGTCTTTGAAAGTAGACATGCTAACATTCATTCATTTATTCATTCATTATCTTCCGCTTTATCTTATATTAGGGTTGCAGTGGGGTTCCCCATGCCCATCCAGGGGAGAACGTCTCGGGCGCTGGGCAGATACACCCAGGACAGGCGCCAATCTATCGTTAGGCAACATGCTAACATAATGCTCCAAACTTGTTTCATGTAATCATTAAGTGAAACGTTTTTGTAGTCCATATTGCCTTTTCAACAAAGGATTGCAAAAGCTTTTAGGGATCTGCTGCGACTGCACAGATAATTTAGTTAAAGCTATACCAGGTTCCGTATTCCATAAACTAACGCTTAAACCCAACATCTTACTTAGCATTCATTTGGTCACAAAAATAAAAATGTCATGTATGAAATTGTAAAATGAAATGATGGGTTTTTAATCGAATGGAGGACAGTAATTTCATAGATCACATTGTTTCATAATTAAAGATGATAATACTAACAAAGCTAACCTGATATAACAAGTATTCTTGTTTAAGTTTGCTGTTGCCCCTGTGTTCACTGTGATCTTAATTAACATTTGTTATATTTAAATTTGAGTTTTTGATTCGTAAGTCTGTTTACATATGTGATAGATGATGTGGATGATGTGTACACACAATGTTCTTTTATTTATTTAAATTAGTAATTAAAAATAACTAGATAGTTAGGGTTCTAAATGCAGCACTGTTTCCCTCAGGTTATTTCATTTAGGCCTCTGTGCGTATTTAGCATATGCACTGCTCTTATCTACGTATTTCCAGTCCTCTCCTTTATTTACCATCTGGTGTGATGCCATCTTTGTCTGTAAATTAGCCTTTTCTTAATCTTTGGGTATCAAATTGTCTTACTCAGATTACAACTAAATTATCAAATGAGCCAAATTGCCAAAAATGTGATGTCCAGTATTTTAGCTCAACTTCACACACAAAAATGACAATGTTAGAATAAAACCCCAAGATTTTTTGCCATGTAGTGAGAGTACTACAGGCTAATATTTGCATGTTTAAATACAGACCAGTAAGAATTAAGGTTTTTAAATTGGGCATTATGCCGGGTGAACTGTTTTTTTACGATTCTCGCTACACGCCAAATGTTTGTTTTCACATCCCACCGTTTTACAACTTTTTTCCCCCTTCAGTGTCTCCCCCTTTTTCCCCCTTCAGCGTCTCCCTGATCAGATAAAAAAACAATCAAAAAAGTGCTACACCCCTCCTTTGGATGGGGGTGGGAGAGGAGCACTTTGAACAACTGGAATTTCTGATTATCTCCTCTCCTACCATACCTCTGGTTTTAGGGCTGCCATGGCTGAGGCAACACGACCCCTCCATTTCCTGGGCCCAGTTGCGAATCCGGTCATGGTCATCCCGGTGTCAACAAGAGTGCACACACCCGTCTTCCTGCCAGCTGTTCTCCGCCTCCCGGGTGTCCCCCAGGACCCAGCTGTCTTCTCGGGTTCCAGAGGTATATTCCAACCTAGCTGAGGTATTTAGCAAGCACCGCGCCGATACTCTACCCCCCCATCGTCACTACGACTGCGCCATTGTCCTGGTGCCGGGGGCCAAATTGCCACCCGCGCGCCCGTACCCCCTCTCGAGCTATGCAGGCCTACATAGAAGAGGCGCTGCGGAATGGGTTTATTCACCCCTCGAAATCACCGGCCGCATCTGGGTTCTTCTTTGTACCCAGACAAGGGGGAGAACTGCGGCCATGTATTGATTTCAGGGAGCTGAATAAGTCCACCAAGCGGTTCCCGTACCCTTTTCCGCTGGTACCTGCCACCCTGGAACTGCTCCACGGCGCGCGTGTATTCACCAAATTAGACCTGCGCAACGCGTACAATCTGGTCCGGATTCAAAAGGAAGAATGGAAGACATTCATTACCACTTCGGGGCATTACGAATATCGCGTAATGCCCTTCGGCCTTACTAACGCCCCCGCGGTCTTCCAGGCCTTCATTAATGACGTGCTGCGGGAGTTCTTACATCAAGGGGTGATCGTGTATCTTGATGACGTGTATCTTGATGATCCCCAAAGGGATCGAGATGGACCCTAGTAAGGTCCAGTCGGTGCTGGACTGGCCGACACCGGCCTCACCGCGGGACCTCCAGAGGTTCCTAGGTTTCGCAAACTTCTACAGGCGATTCATCCCTAACTTCAGTAAGGTGGCGCTTCCGCTTACCTCCTGCCTGAAAGGAGGCCCCTCTGCGCTGCGCTGGAGCCCGGAGGCGGATCGGGCCTTCAGTCTCCTTAAGAGACTGTTCACTTTGAAACCAGTTTAGGCCCATCCTGACCCCGGGCGCCAGTTCATCGTAGAGGTGGACGCATCATGTAGTGGGGCCGGTGCGGTTTTGTCGCAGTCCACTGGGGGTCTCACTAACACGCGGCCGATTGCCTACTTTTCGCGCAAGTTTATCCCGGCCGAATGCAATTACGGGATCGGGGACCGAGAGCTGCTAGCCATTAAGCTAGCCTTGGAAGAATGGAGGCACTGGCTCATGGGGTCTTCACACCCGGTCCTAATCCTCACTGACCACAAGAACCTTGAATACATCAAGAGCGCTCGCCGCCTCAACGCCCGCCAAGCCGGTTGGTCCCTATTTTTTAATCAATTCGATCTGCAAATCTCCTTCCGTCCGGGCACGGAGAATAACCGGGCCGATGCCCTGTCCCGGCTCCATGGGTCATCCGCCTCTGACCCGGACCTCACTGAGCACTGGTCACCTGGGCGTATTGCAGACCATCCAACTTATCCAGCGGAAGTACTGGTGGGAGTCCTTGCGGGTGGACGTACAATCCTTTGTACGATCCTGTTCCACCTGTGCCGCCTGCAAGACCCCTTGAGTGCTTCCAGCAGGTAAGCTCTGCCCGCTGCCAGTGCCGGAGAGGCCGTGGTCCCACATTGCCCTAGACTTCGTGACCGGTCTTCCGTCCTCCAATGGATTCACCACCATCCTCTCGGTCCTCGATCGGTTCTCCCGGGCAATCAAGCTTTTCCCCCTTTGAAGACTGCCCCCGGCGTTCGGCGTTCTGGTATCACCTTGTTCGGCATACCAGAGGTCATCCTCTCAGACAGAGGAACCCAGTTCACGTCGGCTGTATGGAGGGCGTTCTGCAAGAGACTGGGTTCCTCTGTCAGCCTCTCCTCGGGGTTCCACCCCCAAACTAATGGGGCCTGCGAACGTTCCCACCAGGAGACAAATAAAATCCTCCGCATCTATGCCCATCGCAATCCCTCTGATTGGTCCCGATACCTCCCCTGGGCAGAGATTGCCCAGAACTCGCTGCGGCACTCTGCCACTGGCCTCACCCCATTCCAGTGTGTCCTGGGGTATCAGCCACCCTTTGCACCGTGAGATGGGGAGGAGTCGGTATCCACCAGCGGTAGATGCCTGGTTCCGACGCAGTGAGGAGGTATGGGCCCAGGTCCATCAGCAGGTTGAGGCAGTGATACAGAGGTACAAACGCTTCGCGGACCGCTTGCGGGGTGACACTCCGCGGTTTAGAGTTGGTGACATGGTCTGGCTCAATACTTGGGATATCAGGTGTCGTCGGGGTACGCGTAAGCTCCTTTCCCGGTTCTTGGGGCCGTACCGGGTAGAGGCCATCATTAATGAGGTTGCCGTACCCCTGCAGCTCCCGCGCCACCTGCGGGTGCATCCCGTCTCCCTTTTGAAGCCGTTTGTTGCAGGTCCCCTTGAAACTAATTGGAGAGAATCCAACAGAGAGCCGGACGAGGAGCAGGAGTCCAACATCTACTCGGTGGCCTCTCTGTTGGATTCCTGCCGGCGCCGGGGCAAGGTGCAGTATTTGGTGGACTGGGAGGGGTTTGGACCTGAGGAGAGGAGCTGGATCCCTGCGGAGGACATTCTGGACCCCAATCTGACCCGGGAGTTCCACTGGGATCACCCTGACCGGCCCGCCCCTCGGCCCCCCTCGGCCCCCCCCGTCCCGGACTCTTCAGCGCAGAGTTCTGATTGTTCAACGGACGGATCGCAGTATCTAAGTGACGTCATCGCCCGGCGTTCCCAGCCTCTACGCCCAAGCTTCCTCCGCTGCGCTCCACTGCTACTGACCAGCTCACCGCGCCTCGCTTCGGCGGCCAAGTCTACACCGTCGTTTATTTTTTATTTTTTTGTCTTCCTTACGGACAGTGGCTCGTTTGTGGGGCGTTCCCCCACGGAAGATAATAAACTGTTTCTGTTCACCCTAAATCACGCTTCCTCCTCTTTCCGGCAACATGATCGCTCAAATCTGACACAAAGCCCACTTGTTTAAAAACACGGCTCTCGTGAAATGTTTTTGGTAAATTACTTTTGGTAAACGCATAATTTAATATTTACTTTAACTAAATTTATCTTTCAATACGCTGTGAGTTTTGTTAAATCTCAACGAAAGGTTTATTTAAAAACACGAATTTTACAAATCCACATTTTTTATAATTAAATATAGAATACTTGGTTTTATAACAAATGCTTAAAACACACCAAGTTTTTACTAAAGGTTTATTTAAGAAACACAGAAGCCTACGCTTTGTTTTATAACAACTCACATACCTGTTATACGGTAAGAGTTTTTATAATGTCGGCGCTTGTTCAGGGGTGAATAAAACAAAAAAATCATTTTAAAAACAACATGTCGCATATTAAAAACACAGTTCTTGTTTTTGGTAAACGACTTTTGGTAAACGCATAATTTAATATTTGCTTTTAACCACATTTATCTTTGCTGCGAGTTTTGTTAAATCTCAACAATTAAATATAACTTACTAATTAAATATAGGATATGTGGTTAACAAATGCTTAAAACACAAACAAGTTTTTTACTAAAGCTTTATTTAAGAAACACAGAAGCCAACGCTTTGTTTTATAACAACCATTTAAAAAGGACGCGTGTTTTAAACTTTTTATATTTTACTAAAGCTTTTATTTAAGAAACACAGAAGCCCAACGCTTTGTTTTATAACAACCATTTGAAAAGAACGCCTGTTTCAGCACATTTATGGTTTTACAACTTTTTAAACTAATTATTTAAATACCACTGAGACTTTAGTGAGTGTTTTATAGTTTTACAACTTTTTAAAAATATGATTTAGATTACCAGACTTTTAGTGTACGCATTATAGTTTTTACATTATTTAATAGTAGGGGATTAATTTACTGAAAAAGAAGGGGTATGTGTGTATGTGTTGGGGCAAGATGGTTGGGTCTGGGAGGAGGGTTGTGAAATTTCCGACACACCTTCTAGGTGGGGTTAGGCAGGGTAGGAGGGGTTACAACCCACGCTGATGGCCAACCCCCTTACCAGATGTCCCACCCACTATTGCACATTCCATAACCAGATGTCCCGCCCAGGTCATAAATCAGGTCATAAATAAATCAAATTTGACATAAGGTGTATAGTTAATACTACTTGGGTTTGAGAAAATTGGTCTTAGTCATTCTGACCTATCACATTGAGGATTTTCCCATACCACTCAGAAAATCCCTGTTCTATGTACTAGGTTCAACTGACATGTATGTATGTGTGTAAGTGTGTGTGTGTGTGTGTGTGTGTGTGTGTACATATATATGTATTGTCAATTCACACTGAAGGCATCAAAACTATGAAACAAATTATATAATTAATTATATACTGAACAAAAAAGTGTGAAACAACTGAAAATATGTCTGTTGTTCTATGTTCTATGTTCTAAGTTCTTCAAAGTAGCCACCTTGTGCTTGGCACACTCTTGGTATTCTCTTGATGAGCTTCAAGTTCAAGTTCAAGTAATTTATTTATATAGTGCTTTTTACAACTGTACATTGTCACAAAGCAGCTTTACAGAGTTAAAAGCCTTTAAATCCCCAAAGATCAAGCCGAAGCGACAGTGGCAAGAAAAAACTCCCTGTTGTGTTGTTATTTTAAGGAAGAAACATTGGAAGGACCAAGACTTAGTGGGGGACTCTTCCAGGTATCAACAACAGTGTAGGACAGCCATGTACAGATAGTGTCGAGATTGGGGGACCATATTTAACAAATGGAAAAACTATTTAATAATAACTATTTGTAAGTCCGTTAAAGGCGTCCTGCAGGACCGCCAGTCCAATTAATATCCAGGTTCCATCCATTAATCATAGGAGCCGCAGTGCTTCAGCAGAGCCATGGATGAAGATCTGCCCACAACTCCAGGAAACCGGCCACACCTCAAAAGAAACAGACAAGAAAAGCAGTTAGAGCTAATAATAAAGCACAGCATTTAAGTGATCTGCATCACTGATTAGAGCAGCATAATTAAAAGAGGCAGATACTGCAGACTCTACCTAGTTGAGAAGGCTCCAAGCAACAGCATCATTTCAGCGCCACACCCCCCCATCAATGATGAGGTGGGTGAAGAGGTGAAACGCCAGCATACACTGATACCAGATTACCAACCCAACACAGCCAAGCCTGAGACCTACACCTTTATCTACAGGGAATTAATTAAATGCAAGATTAAATAAATGTGTTTTTAATCTACCTTTAAAAATTAATAATGATTCAGAATCACGAACAGTAAGGTGGAAGGTGTCAGGTTAGGAGGGTTGGGCCCCTCCTCCCTGCCTCCCGTGTATCGGGTTTTCGGCCGCCCTAGGCTTCCGTAGGTAGGACCAACCCCTTGGGCAGGGATTGGTCCCTACCGGATCACGTGCGACCTACTGACTGCATTTGAGGGATTCCGGCCGTGCAGCCAGTAGGTCAGCATTGAGTTAGTCTGAGCTTCTGCTCAACGTCACGTCGGGTGTTTCGTCTGGGTGATTATAGTTGTATTATTATTTTCTATGTTTCGCTCTGCATTCAGCGGCTTCTCCGCTGTTTGCATTATCTCGCGGTATTTTCGGTGTGTGTCACGAGTTATCGTGTCCACAGCGGCGTTCCCGCTCCACCGATGTATTTGTTGGTATTTGCTCTCGGCTCCTTCTAGCGGCGTTCCCGCTTTTATGCCATTAAAGAGCTTTTGTGTTTGCTTACCTGGTCGTCTGGCTCTGTGATTCTCCACCACACCGCGCTGCCCCGCCATTTTCCGGGCAGCGCGCCCCGTTCGCTGACAGAAGGTTATTCCAAAGTTGAGGAGCCTTGTGGGAGAATGCTCCTACCACCAGCAGTAATTTTATTTATTCTTGGAGCTAAAAGTAAACCTTGAGATCTGAGCTCACGTGTTGGCTTATACAATTGAATCAGTTCACTCAGATACTGTGGAGCCTGATTATGTAGAATTTTATATGTTGTCAATAAAATATTGTACTCAATACGAAACCCACCTGGTAGCCAGTGTAAGTTTGATAACACAGGACTGATATTATCAAACTTTCCGATTTTAGTTAAAACTCTAGCTGCAGCATTTTGCATTTTACTGCAGCATTTTGCAAGTTGTAATTTATGTAATGATTTATTAAAACATCCTGTCTGTCACATCGGGGCGCGCTGCCCCAACAATGGCGGAGCAGCATGGTGCGGTGCGAAAATAGTGAGCCAGGCGACCAGGTAAGCAAATACAAAAGCCTTTTATTAGCCTTGCGCAGCAGGAACGCCGCTGGAGGAACGGAGGCAAGGTGCCTCTATGAGGGAGAAGAGGAGGAGGGACCCGCGGTGAGCACGGCGGCACCGTGACCTCCTGTGTGAGTGGTGGTGCCGTGCCTTCTTGTAGGTATACGGGTGACGAGGCCCTTTGAGGATGCGGGAGTGCCGTGACCTCCTGTGAGTGCGCGGGGGACATGACCCCAAGTGAGCGCTAGAGGGGTGTACCCTCTTAAGGGTACTGGAATGGCGAGGCCCCTTGTGAACGCGTGGGGGGCGTGACCCCTTGCGAGAGAGCGGAGGACGTGTGCCTCTAAGGATGCGGGGATGCCCTAACCTCTTGAGAACCCGCGGACGTCGTGACCCCATGAGTGCGCACTGGCGCTGAGACCCCTTGAGAGCGTGAAGACGACCGAACCCCCACGCGGATTCCGGTGCGGAAAAGCCCAACATGGACTCCGGAACCCGAGCCTGAACAGTGGGTGCGGAGACCGGAGAGAGGTACGTGGGTTTTGTCAGGAATTTTAAATTTCTTATTATACATAATGAGAATCTCAATATGGCCGAAAGACAAAGACTTCTGAGTTTCCCGCCACTAGGAAAATACTGGGCTGGGATTGGCTGATTTAAAACCTAGGGCGGTAATTTGTGATTGGCTTAAAGCAGTTAAGGGGCGGGAACTAGACGTAACGCATATACACCCAGGTAAACACAAGGAAGGGGCACTTTCACTCAGACCCGGAGGAAGACAGCATCGGAACGCTGAGGAGGGCAGACTGCTGGCCAGCGTGAATTACTGGAGTTGTCCATGAAGTTTTCTTTTGTCCTCAATAAATCAGTTGAGGCGACCATCTTTGCATAGGCTCGTTCTTTCTGCCTTTTTCAAAATCAAAAGATCCTAACAAATGGTAGCAGAGGATGGTTTTAAAAATAGGCAGGAGAACAATAATTTCGGTACTGGACCTGGACTCCTGATTTCATGTATACTCATTATAGGCATGCCGAAGGTAAGCAGATTTACTGCATAGTTAGCTGCATTCAATATTTAGTTTTTAATGAGTATGTGTGAATGCCGGGGTCCGTAAGTGTTATAAATTGTTACAGTAATCAGAATTCTTCATGGACACTGGAAGGTAGATTTATTTGGTACCATTCCTGATATCGGCACCGAAGTTTATGCTCGAGTATAAAACGTAGTTTGAGTTATATTTAAGAGGAACGCGCGAAAAGTGTGGCAAAGTTGGTGAAAGGACCCATGCCCCACATTTGGGTTAATAAGCGTTTTTTGGGATAGAACCGGTTTATAGGGACGTACGATTGTGTGGTAAGGGTGAACGGACCCATGCCCACATTCGGGTTAGTAAGCGTTTTATAGATAAGTGTCAGGATAGTCTACCTCGGGCTGAAGCGGTGGCGCATAGGGAGCGCAGACCGCCGCGCATACACGCGCTGAAGGGAGCCAGGCACGCAGGTAGCCGAAAACAGGTTTATTTAAAGGTGCAGTAACACCACAAAACAAGAGGTACGAAAAAGACTATGTGACATAAAACAAACGACCAGCACCGAAGACAAGAAACAATGGACATAAATACAAAAAGACACCCGATCACGTGCACAAGACAAACCAATTACAGAAAGGAGTTAATTAACTAAACTAATGAACACTGAACGTTAATTAACTCAAACAAACGAGACGAAACACAACAGGTGACAGGTGCCCTAGGCACCTGTTACATTACCCCCGCCCCTGCGGTCGCGCAACGGGGGGACGCGACCAAGAGAAAAAAAAAAAACAGTCCCGGGGGGGGGGGGGTCCTCCGCCCACCTCGAGCGGGGCTTGGAAAGCGCCCTCGGGTGGACGCCCTCTGCGGGTGAGGCGTGCCGAACGCCCTCTGGCTGCAAAGTCCGGTGGACGCCCACGGCGGATCAGAAATGGGCCACGCCCTCTGGCTGCGTAGTCCGGCCACGTACTCTGGCTGCGTGGCGAGGCGGGCGCCCCCGTCGGACGAGGAGTGGGCCACGCCCTCTGGCAGCGTGGTCTGGTGGACGCCCACATCGGGCGAGGAGATGGCCACGCACTCTGGCTGCGTGGCGAGGCGGGCGCCCCCTGGCTGCGTGGTCTGGCGGGCACCCATGTCGGACGAGGAGTGGGCCACGCCCTCTGGCGGCGTGGTCCGGCGGACGCCCCCTGGCAGCGTGGCGGGGCGGACGCCCCCTGGCGGCGTGGGGGGGCGGGCGCCCCCTGGCGGCGTGGGGGGGCGGGCGCCCCCTGGCGGCGTGGGGGGGGCGGGCGCCCCCTGGCGGCGGGGCGTGCGGCCCCTTCTGCTCGGGCTGGGCGGCATGCGGCCCCTGCTGCTCGGGCTGGGCGGCGTGCGGCCCCTGCTGCTCGGGCTGGGCGGCGTGCGGCCCCTGCTGCTCGGGCTGGGCGGCGTGCGGCCCCTGCTGCTCGGGCTGGGCGGCGTGCGGCCCCTGTTGCTCTATGTCAAGCTTAGTATTTCGCCACATAATTTGCAAATTCAGAATTGTTATGAAAATTTAGAAAAAGCTTCTCTGGGTTCCACTAATTGTTATTTGGTTGGAAATAATTTGATTGGGTTGATTTTCACATTTTGATCTTTGCTTTGCCCTTTTAACCAAAGGAGTCACTAACACTGGTGCTGACCATAGGTCTGATTACATAATAAGTCATGTAGCATACAATAAAGATAATGAAGACATAAAATAATAGATGCTTACTTAAATAGTAAATAGAAGTAAAATTAGTTGGTTTTCAGTCTGCCCCATGTAGAGTGTGTGCGTGTATAAGTGAGTGAGTCTGTGCCCAGCGATAGATTGGCGCTCTGGCCTGGGTGTATCTGCCCAGCGCCTGAAACTTTCTCCCTGTGATGGGCAGAAAGAATCCCATGCAACTTTAGTAGAGAATAAAGTAGAAGGTAAAGAGATGAGAGTCTCAGAATAATAAAAAGAATATTATTAAACACAGGACTGGAAAACATGATATATTAGGGTAATTCTATATATACAATAGTCTTGGCAATATGACAACACTTATTTTACACAGAAACATACTACTGTTCTATCCTCTGCACTCACCAGTGGGACACACTAAACACTTTGAGAAATGCTGTGTCTCTCACACACACACACTAGTTTCTTCTCTTTGAGACACTGTGCTGCTTTGACATACTGCCTTGTCATCCTAAATGACTCAGGTAATGAAGCTACACCATGCATAACTGCATGATGTCATTGGTCTAACAAGTGGGAATATCACTCACAATGTTTGTGTTGTGAACGATATGATAATGGCACATCCTTATTGGTCAGTGTGCAGCCAAAATCCACTGTGGTTAGAAATTCTGATTTATTAATTTATTTTATCCCATTATATTGATACAGTAGCCAGTTCTAGCCTTACTAACAGCTTATGGTTAAAAGAGGTTGTTAATCAAATTTAAATTTTGTGGTAGCATGTCCACATTTTTGCTTTAAATTTCATAGCAGCTAGAAAAATCTATATTTTTATATTAGGAATTGTCATACTTCCTCCCTGAATATTATTGAGTGTTATATACATCAGGATTAAGATCCATAAAATATTTGTGGTTATCAACATTCCCTATGCTTTAACTATTTTTACCCTTACTGTATTGAAACGGCCTCCAATAGATCATTTAATATCCGTTTACAATTTCATTTTAAATACTGTTTTAAGTAGTGTAGAAAAATGTTTGGTGAATCGCAGTTGCATCAGTTCACTAAATACATTTTCCTTTTGGAATGTCACATTTTTCATTATAGATATTTTATGCGGACAGGTGCCAAATATACAGAGACAGTATTGTATACATATATACGGCATAATTATTTGTTGAACAAAGCCGTTGTACTTGTTGCATTTTTTTATAGATTTGTATGGTAAGCTGTCCCTGGAGGAGTTTATTAAGAGTGCAGAAAGTGACCCATCCATTGTGCGACTGTGGCAGTGTGACCCAAGCAGTGCTGGACAGTTCTGATAGATGTGTCCACCACGTTATTCTCCAGTGTTTTATTTATTTATTGGGGTTTGTTTAATGTATATATTATAAGGCATCCGACCAATGTATTTAGGTAAAATAATTCATAATGAAAATATGTGGGAAAAATGTTAAGTATGTAGCCACATGCAGTAAGAATTTTATTTTTATTTTATACAGTGTTTGTATGGGTTGATTTTGGTTTTGTTAGTTTTAGTTTTAAGGTCTCACGGTTTTACTGTTCCTTAAGTGTAAACTAGGTTGGTTATTGGTGCACTCTTTCACTCAGCTTTAAATTTTTACACAGTAATAATCTTTTAAATATCAACATACTGGTTTTGCATTTTGGGCAGCTCATTAAATTAAACCACCACATTTAGTTTGTATGGAAGCATTCATAACCGTTTTGTCTGAGGTTAACTTATCATTCCTTGTTTTGGCCTTAAACATGCTTAAACATGCTTGTTGCAATGATTTATTTTGTCTTTAAAACAGAGCGCATTATTCCTGAGCTGCTGGAGTTCCTCTTTCTAACAGACATGAAATTCAGTCCTGATCCCATGTCCTAAACCTGTTCTCTAGATAATCGATGTGTTTCAGATTTAATGCGGTTGGATGTAGGGGTGAAACTAGATTCTCTAGGAAGTGGAGTTCCAGGAACAGAGTAAGTGGTGATCAGGATGGAACTGCGGTGAGGATGTTGATCCTCGGGGCAATGGAGACCAGTCCCTGGAGGAAGAAGAGGATGCCTCGCTGGATGTGTCAACAGACCAATTCAGGGTGGTATAGAGGTTGCTGCTAACTCTGCTTTTAGAAAAGTGATGACGACGAGGGTGCTGCTGATGATGATGACGGAGAGCCGCTGACAACAAGGGAGCTGCCATTGATGACAACGAGGATGACAACAGGAGGACGAAAACGATAGAAGGAACTTCAAGAACCGACGAGGGAATGCTGGGACTACAGAACTAAAAGACTAAAGCAGATACTGACCAGGAGAACAGAACCTTGTAGAATCTTCTGGGAAAGTTTCTGTAACAGTGCTGCAAGGGGGGTGGTATTAAAGTTTCTGCAACAGTGGTGCAAGGGGGGTGTTATTTTGGGTTTGTGAGTGTAGGGACGGAGGCTGTCTCGTTAGGCTCGGTCTCTATTAGTATAATTGATAGATGTTTGTTTTTTAGAATTGTGTTTTCAGCCATGTAATATGTTGGGCACCTTCAAGAGGGGTTTTCATTAGAGGGGGGTAGTTTAATTAGCGCTCTGCCTCCTCAGCATTCAGTTATGTGAACTTGTAAAAGTCGTATTGGAAGTTAGTTGCGTTTAGATTTGTGTTAATTGAGTTGTGATAACATGCAAATTTTTAGAAATGGTAACGTTTGGCTTAAAATTTATGGCCGTAGAATTTTTAATTTAAAATTTATTTATGGGAGCATGTAGGTGCTCCCATAGGGGGGAATTGTCAGGAATTTTAAATTTCTTATTATACATAATGAGAATCTCAATATGGCCGAAAGACAAAGACTTCTGAGTTTCCCGCCACTAGGAAAATACTGGGCTGGGATTGGCTGATTTAAAACCTAGGGCGGTAATTTGTGATTGGCTTAAAGCAGTTAAGGGGCGGGAACTAGACGTAACGCATATACACCCAGGTAAACACAAGGGAGGGGCACTTTCACTCAGACCCGGAGGCAGACAGCATCGAAACGCTGAGGAGGGCAGACTTCTGGCCAGCGTGAGTTACTCCATGAAGTGAGGTCTCCATGAAGTTTTCTTTTGTCCTCAATAAATCAGTTGAGGCGACCATCTTTGCATAGGCTTGTTCTTTCTGCCTTTTTCAAAATCAAAAGATCCTAACAGTTGAGGGAGACCACGGGGGAGACCGGGGTACATGCGACGCAGGGGTGAACCGAGAGGTCGCACATGTGAACCGAGTGAATACGGAAGTAGCCCGAGTGAACGCAAAGGTGACCCGAGTGGAAGCACATGTGACCCGAGTGGACGCAGAAGTGATTCGAGTGAGAACAGAACAGAACCGAGTGGACGCACCTGTGACCCGAGTGTACGCAGAACTGACCCGAGTGGACGCACTTGTGACCCGAGTGGACGCATAAGTGGCCCGAGTGAATGTTGAACTGACCCGAGTGAACGCAGTAGTGACCCGAGTGAACGCCACGGTAAGTCCGAGTTGGTCCATGATTCGGGCAGCTGGCCCAGGGTCCCATGCGAAGTTCTCTGCCTCTAAAGTCCTAGGCCCGGCGGTTCCTTTGTTCAGGCCGGGTGGCAAATTGTCTTTCTCAGGTGGCTGGTCATCCACCTTAGAGGACCCATCGTTTGCGGAAAAAGGGCGGACCAATTGAGGGGTGAGCTGATCCTGTGCGGGGTCCACAGGAATCCAGCCACTCCCCACCAGACCACAGGACTGCCCTCCGGGGGACGCACCGAGCACCATGCTCCGACTCCCAGTTTGCCATCTCTCCGCCACCTGGACACAAAGAGGGAGAGGCATTATCTCGTCCACATTACAACCTATATGGTCCTGGTCTACCGAGACAGTGTCCGAACCCCGACCGCAGGCTATACAGGCCCCGGAAGACATGTCCCGCGGAGAGTCCCGCGGAGTACTAGGTGGAGCCGCGCCGAACGCATCACGAGGTGAAATGCGAGGAGCTGTGCACGGGGCGACGCGAGGGGAATCGCGGGGAACACCGCGAGGAAACACGCGTTGAGGTGAAGTCTCCACCAGAGCGTCGGGAGACGCAGCACGAGGGACTGCCAGAAAGCCGGAAGCGAACTACAGAACTAAAACACCACTCTGAAACCCCGACGTGGCGTAAGAGCGGAAGCTCAATCCAGAATGCTGGCCTGCTGGCTGCTAGGGCGGGATCCCAGAAATGCAGTCAGCAGGCCACACGTGATCAGGTAGGACCCAATCCCTGCTCAAGGGGATGGGCCCTACCTACGGAAACCCCGAACGGCCAAACCCCGATACACAGAAGGCAGGGGCCCAACCCTCCCAACCCTCCCAACCAGACACTGTCAGATGTGAATTACAATAATTTAACCTTGAGATAATAAAAGTATGAATTAGTTTTTCTGCATCTTGGGGGGAGAGGATTTTTCTTAGCTTCGAATTGTTATGAAGGTGAAAAAATGCAATTCTAGTAATATTGCTAATGTGCTTTGTAAAGGAGAGATCTGAATCAACAATGACACCAAGATTATTTACAGATGAACTGGGTCTGATTAAAGAGTTATCAAGGTTTAACAAAATTAAACTTTGTTAATTTTGTCCTTGGGTCCAACTATTAGAAACTCAGTTTTATCAGAATTTAGCTGTAGGAAGTTTTTGACATCCATATTTTAATATCTTGGATGCAGTCCTCGAGCTTACTGACTGAACGAACATCATTAGTGTTAGTTGAAATGTATAACTGTGTATCATCTGAATAATAGTGGAAACTGATTCCATGTTAACAAATAATTGATCCCAATGCAAGCATATTTAGGGCAAATAGGAGTGGACCCAGAACTGACCCTTGCGGAACACCATTTTTAACTTTAGCAAGATCAGACAGAACATTGGTTGTTAACACAGGTAAATTGATATTGATTTATCAAATAAGATTTAAACCACTGGAGTGCAGATCCTGTAATGACCACAGTGTTTTCTAATCTATCAAACAAGATGTTATGGTCTATAGTGTCAAAGGCTGCACTAAGATGTAATAAGACAAGAAAAGAGATTTGGTTATTATCAGAGGACATTAATAAGTCATTAATTACTTTAATTAAGGCTGTCTCAGTGCTATGGTGAGACCTAAAACCTGACTGATAAACTTCATGAATGTTATTAGATAGAATATGGCGATTCAGCTAGTTGAACACAATTTTTTCTAGGATTTTAGAGACAAAAGGAAGGTTTGATATTGTTCTATAGTTGGACTGTCACAAAAGCGCCGTCCGACCATTGGAGGCTGCGGTCGCGGTGTGGAAAGCGGCGTCTGCGGACGCGGAGCTGCAGACGCCCTCCGGCTGCGAGGTCAGGTGGACGCCCGTGGCGGATCAGGACTGGGCCACGCCCTCCTACTGCGTGGTTTGGTGGACGCCCCCGTCGGGCGAGTAATGAGCCACGCCCTCTAGCTGCGTGGTCCGGTGGCCGCCCACGTTGG
This sequence comes from Corydoras sp. C115, assembly GCA_019802505.1. Classification (NCBI taxonomy): domain Eukaryota; kingdom Metazoa; phylum Chordata; class Actinopteri; order Siluriformes; family Callichthyidae; genus Corydoras; species Corydoras sp. C115. Next base: position 137,059 of record JAFMOC010000078.1, on the reverse strand, counting down.
GCGAGGAATGGGCCCTGCCCTCTTGCTGCGGGGTCAGGTGGACGCCCACGGGCGGCGTGGTCCGGAGGACGCCCCCTCGCGGCGAGGCGAGGCGGACGCCCCCTGGCGGCGGGGCGTGCGGCGTGCGGCCCCTGCTGCTCGGGCTGGGCGGCGTGCGGCCCCTGCTGCTCGGGGTGGGCGGCGTGCGGCTCCTGCTGCTCGGGCTGGGCGGCGTGCGGCCCCTTGACTTCGGGCTGGGCGGCGTGCGGCCCCTTGACTCCGGGCTGGGCGGCGCGCGGCCCCTTGACTTCGGGCTGGGCGGCGCGCGGCCCCTTGACTTCAGGCTGGTGCGGCGCGCGGCCCCTTGACTTCGGGCTGGACGGTGCGCGGACCCTTGACTTCGGGCTGGACGGCGCGCGGACCCTTGACTTCGGGCTGGACGGCGCGCGGACCCTTGACTTCGGGCTGGACGGCACGCGGACCCCTGACCTCGGGCTGGACGGCGCGCAGTCCCCTGGGCCTCGGGATAGGCGGCGTGACGCCCCTGGGCCTCGGGATGGGCGGCGTGCGGCCCCTGCTGCTCGGGGTGGGCGGCGTGCGGCTCCTGCTGCTCGGGCTGGGCGGCGTGCGGCCCCTTGACTTCGGGCTGGGCGGCGTGCGGCCCCTTGACTCCGGGCTGGGCGGCGCGCGGCCCCTTGACTTCGGGCTGGGCGGCGCGCGGCCCCTTGACTTCAGGCTGGTGCGGCGCGCGGCCCCTTGACTTCGGGCTGGACGGTGCGCGGACCCTTGACTTCGGGCTGGACGGCGCACGGACCCTTGACTTCGGGCTGGACGGCGCGCGGACCCTTGACTTCGGGCTGGACGGCACGCGGACCCCTGACCTCGGGCTGGACGGCGCGCAGTCCCCTGGGCCTCGGGATAGGCGGCGTGACGCCCCTGGGCCTCGGGATGGGCGGCGTGACGCCCCTGGGCCTCGGGATGGGCGGCGTGACATCCCTGGACCTCGGGATGGGCTCGCGCGCTGGCTGGACCTCGGCGGGCACGCATGCTGGCTGGACCTGGGCGGGAACGCACGCAGGCAGGACCTCGGCGGGCATGCTCGCAGGCAGGACCTTGGCGGGCACGCACGCAGGCAGGACCTCGGCGGGCATGCACGCAGGCAGGACCTCGGCGGGCACGCACGCAGGCAGGATCCCCCGGCTCCGGGACAGCGGGCTCCGCATAAGTACGAGGCTATACGGCCCCCCCAAATAAACATTTTAAAAACACCTACCTGGGCTCTGGACTCCCCAAACGATGGCGCGTCTTTCTGTCACACAAGTCCACCTGGAACTAAACGCGGCTGCGCAAGTACAGCGCAGAGCCGCGGCGCTCTAACGCGCAGAAGGGAGCCAGGCACACAGGTAGAACGAATAAGGAATTTTATTGAGGTGCTCAAAACACCAAACACACAGGTACAAAGGACAAGTGTAACTTAAAACGAAGACGCGCATGGACGACATGTAACCCTGGAACTAAATACCTTAACATATCCCAACACGTGCACAAAACCACCCAATGAACCCGCGAAGCTAATTAACTAAAACACCCAACACAGAACCCAAAAACAAACAAACAACAACGGCCGAGAAACGGGTGCCCTAGGCACCCGTTACACATTACTTGAGATAGTATTGATATTAATGAGATTTTTTTGCCACACTTTTTTGACTTTTTTTGTTTTTTTGTGTAGTTCGTTTATATGTGTTTTGCTCCCGGCACGTCTCGCCGTGCCTTCAGCGGAGTTCCCGCTGTATGCAGCAAATAAATTTAAGGAATTTAAGGCAGGATTTAAGGAATCTCGGCTGAGCTGCCAGTAGGTCAGCATTGTTTGTCTGTGTGTGGATATACATGGTGTATGTATATCGTCACGTCGGGTGTTCGTATGGTGGTTTAGTTTAATGTTCGTTCGGCTTCCTGCGGCTTTTCCGCGGTTGCATTTGTCTCCACGTATTTTCTGTACGTGCCATCGTGTCCGCAGCGGCGTTCCCGCTGCACCGATTCGTCTATGTGTATTGAGCTCTCGGCTCGTTCTAGCGGCGTTCCCGCGATCAGCCATTAAAAGAGCTTTTTGTGTTTGTTTACCTGGTCTCCTGGCTCTGTGATTCTTCTCCACGGAAAATGGCGGTGCAGCGCGCCCCGTCGTAACAGTAATGCTGACCTCCAACAACAGTAGCAGAGTCCAGGAGTCCCCCTCCGAGTAAGCAAACCCATTTATTATATTTCTGCGCGACCGCGTTTTGCCGCGCTCCCCGGTTTTCGTCCCGGGTGTATAACTTATCTGCGCTAGCTACGTTAGCATTCGTGCTAACCGCGTGTAGCCGCATTTCCCGGCTTTCATCCCGGGCGTGTTTTTTTTTTTTGTTGTTTATTAGCGCGAGCCGCGTTAGCGCCCGCGCTAACCGCGTTTTAGCCGCGTGTCCCGGTTTTCGTCCCGGGGTTAGTTTTTTTTTTTCCTCCCCCACTATCCGCAGCTGCGTTAGCTTCAGGCGCTAACCGCGATTAGCCGCATCTTCCGGCTGTTCGCGTTCTTAGCTCCGTTGCTGGCTCGCGTCGATAGTGATTTCTTTGCCGCAGCATTTCGGCTACTTAGTTTGGCACTAGCCACGCCGCTAGCCGCATTTCTTTGTAGCTGGACTTGGCTTTTAGATCAGCGTTAGCCACGCTATTAGCCGCGGGTTTTGCTGCAGCACCTGGCTGTTTAAATCCGGCACTAGCCATGCCATTAGTCACCCCAGCACGCCGTTTCGAGTCGGCATTCTTAGCCCGGTTCGCCCCGGGTTCAGATGAGTCGATGCGCGAGCATCCGCGCTCCTCCGCGCGTCTCCCGCCGTGGGAGATTCCCGGTTCCAGGGTCCATCCACTTAGCGAGTCCGTTCTCGCCACTCGGGATTCGGCGCGCGCCCCTCCGTGTGAGTCTCTGGACTCCACGGATGACCCTTTCTGGGAACTAGGGCTGGCCACTCGGGCCCCGTCTCCCGGTCCTCCGTCGGAGCCTTTCTCCACGGAGGATCCCCTCGGCGAGTTCTTCCGGGTCTCGCAGACCCCGTCTTCGGCTCCTCCGTTGGACCCTTTTTCCACGGAGGACCCGTTCGACGCGCGTCTCCCGCCGTGGGAGATTCCGTACCCCACGGTTCACCCACTAAGTGAGTTTCTTCGCGCCGCCAGGGAATCGTCGTGCACCTCTCCGTGCGAGTCTCTGGACTCCATGGAGGACGCCTTCGACGAGCTGGGGTGGGCTGCGCAGGTTCCTTCGCCCGGTCCTCCGTCGGAGCCTTTCTCCACGGAGGACCCGTGCAGTGAGTTTATCCCCACTGCTCGGATTTGGCCGCGCGCCGCTATTCGTCGCGTGCCTCTTCCTGCGTCGTCTCGGTCCGCGCGCCGCGCTGGGTCGCCCCGCACCAGGCTGCCTAGCGTCGCACCCCGCACCGGGCCGCGTAGCACCGCATCCCGCGCAGCTGCACCTCTCGCTGCGTCGTCTCGCGCTGCCCCTCGCGCCTCGCGCCGCGTTCGCGTTCCTCCGTGCGAGTCTCCGATCTCCACGGAGGACGCGTTCAGCGAGTTCCCCCTCGCTGCCCGGGATTTGTCTCGTGCCGCGACCCGCGCCGGGTCGCCTCTCGCCGCACCCCGCGCCGTGCCGCCTCTCGCCGCGCCCCGGGCCGTGCCGCCTCTCGCCGCGCCCCGCGCCGTGCCGCCTCTCGCCGCGCCCCGCGCCGTGCCGCCTCTCGCCGCGCCCCGGGCCGTGCCGCCTCTCGCCGCGCCCCGGGCCGTGCCGCCTCTCGCCGCGCCCCGGGCCGTGCAGCCTCTCGCCGCGCCCCGGGTCGTGCCACCTCTCGCCGCGCCCCGCGCCGTGCCGCCTCTTGCCGCGCCACGCGCCTTGGATTCAGACTCCGTCTCGGTTAGTCAGGACCATATAACGGATAGTGTGGACAAAGTCCTGGCTCTCCCTTTGTGTTTCCAGGTGGCAGAGAAAGGGGAGACTGGGAGTCGTGGCATGGCGCTCGGCGCATTCGCCAGAGGGCAGTCCAGTGGTCGGATGAGGAAGCAGTGGAGTCCTGTGGTCTCCGCACAGGATCGTGTGACCCCTGCTTCTATCGATATGACCAACGCGCTGGACTATGTGCCCCGTAAAGTGGACAACCTGCCACCTGCAAAGGACACTTGGCCATCTGCTCTGGACAAGGGATCCGCCGGACCAGGAACCTTTGGGGTGGACATGTTCACTTGGGACCCTGGACCGGCTGCACTGATCATGGAGCCACCCGGACTCACCGTGGCGTCCATTCGGGTCACGACCGCTTTCACTCGGGCCACTTATGCATCCACTCGGGTCACGACCGCTTTCACTCGGGCCACTTATGCGTCCACTCGGGTTACAAGTGCGTTCACTCGGGTTTTTTCTCCGCTCACTCGGGTCACATGTGCGTGCACTCGGGTTTTTTCTCCGCTCACTCGGGTCACATGTGCGTGCACTCGGGTTTTTTCTCCGTCCACTCGGGTCCATTCTGTGTTCCCCCGTTCCTCTTCTGCAGTCGCGTGTACCCGGGTTCCTCCTGTCTCTCCGGTTCCTCGGGTTCTCAAGGGGTTAGGGCATTACCGCACCCCTAGTGCGCGCAGAGGGTCACGGTGCTCCCGTACCCTCAAAGACTTTGGCTCCTCTCGTGCCCACCGGGGGCCAGGTCCTCCGCGCACACATCAGGGGTCACGGCGCCCCCGCAGACTTAAGGGGTTCCGTCACTCTTGTGCCCTCAGGTCGGCGTGGCACCACACTCGTCTAAGGTCACATCGCCCTTCCTTTCTCATAGGGTCACGGCGTTCCCGTACCCTCGAGAGGGCACGCCCTCCTCACGCTCACCTGGGGTCATGCCTCCCGCACATTCGCAAAGGGTCACGGCGTTCCCGTACCCTCAAGAGGGCATACCTCCCGCGCATTCACAGGGGGTCATTTCCTCACCGCCGACACAAGGGCCTACTTCCCCTTCTCTACCACACGGGGTCTCAGGGTTTTCACACCCTTCGGGCCTCTCAACGGCCCTACCTCCTCAAGGGGTCACGTGTGCCTCGTCAATTCACGAGGGCACGGCGTCCTCACCCTCACACGGGGTCACGGTGCCGCCGCACTCTTGGGCACGGCATCCCCGCACACTCCAGGGGTCTCCACGCTGCCCTCGAGCCCCCTTTCGGTTCCTTTTCAGCGTCCCCGGGTGCCTTTGCCCCCCGGTTGTTTTTGGGGGGGCGATATGTCAGGTTGGGAGGGTTGGGCCCCTCCCACCTGCCTCCCGTGTTTCGGGTTTCGGCCGTGTCGGGCTTCCGTAGGTAGGACCCACCCCCTTGAGCTGGGATTGGGCCCTACCTAATCACGGGCGACCTACTGGCAGGATTTAAGGAATCTCGGCTGAGCTGCCAGTAGGTCATCATTGTTTGTCTGTGTGTGGATATACATGGTGTATGTATATCGTCACGTCGGGTGTTCGTATGGTGGTTTAGTTTAATGTTCGTTCGGCTTCCTGCGGCCTTTCCGCGGTTGCATTTGTCTCCACGTATTTTCTGTACGTGCCATCGTGTCCGCAGCGGCGTTCCCGCTGCACCGATTCGTCTATGTGTATTGAGCTCTCGGCTCGTTCTAGCGGCGTTCCCGCGATCAGCCATTAAAAGAGCTTTTTGTGTTTGTTTACCTGGTCTCCTGGCTCTGTGATTCTCCACCACGCCGCGCTGCACCGCCATTTTCCGGGCAGCGCGCCCCGTCGTAACAATATGTGTTTTGCTCCCGGCACGTCTCGCCGTGCCTTCAGCGGAGTTCCCGCTGTATGCAGCAAATAAAAGTGCTCTTTGTTTGCTTATGTGGTCGCCTGGCTCGCTTACTACATCCACACCGCACCGTGCTGCGCCGCCTTTTTACGGACAGCGCGCCCGATTGTGACATTAATGCTGGCCTCAGTATCCCAGGAAGACCAGGTGTCCTCATCCGGGTAAGCGCCCTTTATTTCTATATATCTCCGCGGCCGCGTACCTCGGGTTTCGGTCCGTTCCGGCTCCAAGATCTTATTAGCGGCATTAGCATCGGCGCTAGCCCACCATTAACCGCATCTTTCGGCTGCAGCTTCGGCTACTTTATCTCGGCGCTAGCCCCGCCACTAGCCACGTTTTTCAGCTGCAGCACTGGCTATCTTAATTCGGCGCTAGCCCCGCCAGTAGCCGCGTTGTTTGGCTGCAGCAACGCCTGTATTAGCTCGGCGCTAACCCCGCCGCTAGCCCAGTCCACGGCTGTAGCATCCCGGCTACTTTAAGCCGGCGCTAGCCCTGCCAATAGCCATTTCCCCGACTGCAGCAATCGGCTACTTTAGCTAGGCAAAAGCCCCGCCATCTAATTTCTGCTGCAGTGCTCGCTCCCCGGAGGTTGGAGCGATGAGGGAAATCGACCGGGTCCCGTATTATGGGGAGATTAAGCTCCCGGCACCCTGCGACGGGGTGGCTTTGAAGCCACTCCTTTAAATTCTCCGAGCGATTCCCTGAGTGATTCTCCGAGCGCTTCGACGCGCGCTTCTCCGCGTGTTTCTCCGTGTGTTTCTCCTGGCTCCATGGATCAACTGCCCTGCGATTTGCCCAGTGCTGGCAGCGAGCCACTGCACGCCGTCTGTGAGCCACGCTGCACGCATATTGAGCCACGCCGCGCCTTCGGCGAACCGCGTGGTCAGCCTACCGCTCAACGCTGAGCGCGAGGCACTTGTCACCCCGCTCAGCACCACCGGCGGGCCTCCCCCTGATCCGTGCCATGCCGCCAGCAACCCACGCAGTGCCGCCTGCACGTTTTGCAGGGTTCGGGGCATCGAGCCGGTCAACGGTTGCCGTCCTGCATCGGTTGCCCGGCATCGGTTGCCGAGTCGTCCGGGTTCCGATTAAGGTGCGTCCGGTGCTCGGTACTCGCCTCGGTAGACCAGGACTGTATTTTATGTGGTGTTGTCGTGGTACTGCTCCTCTCCCTCTGTCTCCAGGTGGCGGAAAGGAGGGAGACTGGGAGTCGAGGTGTGGTGATCAGCGCATCCCCTAGAGTGCAGTCCAGTGGTCCGGTAGGGAGGCTGTGGATTTCTGTGGTCCCCGCACAGGATCAGTTAACCCCTGCTCTGGACCATACCACGCCCGCTCTGGACAATAATGCCTCCGCACTGAATTATTTGCCCTTTTATGATGGCCGCTTAGTTCTCATGGGACTCTGTACCGGTTACTCTGCTCATGGGCCAAGACTGTGTTCCACTTGCGTCCACTCGGGTCACCTCTGCGTCCACTCGGGTCACCTTTGCGTCCACTCGGGTCACCTTTGCGTCCACTCGGTTCACCTCTGCGTCCACTCGGTTCTCCACGGCGTCCACTTGGGTCTTCTTTGCGTCCACTCAGGTCATTTCAGCGTTCACTCGGGTCACCTCTGCGGTCGCGTGTACCCCGGTCTCCCCTGCGGCCGCGTTTGTTTCTCCGGTTTCTGAACCCACGTTTGTCTCTCGGGTCCCTGGGTCCGCGTTTTGCTCTCCCGCACCGGAGTCCGCGTGGGGGTTCTGTCGCCCTCGCGCTCTCAAGGGGCAACAGTGCCACTGCGCACACATGGGGTCACGTCTCCCCCGCTTTCCCAAGGGGTCACGTCGCCCACACGCACACAAGGGGCCTAGGCGCCTCCGCACTCTCCAAGGGTCAGGTCACCCACGCGCACCCAAGGGGTCTCGCCGCCCACACGCACTCAAGGGGTCGCGCCACCTTCGCCCTCACAAAGGGGTACGCCGTTCCCATACTCTCAAAAGGTCGCGTCCCTCTCGCGCTCATATAGGGTTGCGTTCCCCTCGCGCTCACAAAGGGTTACGGCGTTCCCGTACACTCAAAGGGTTACGTCCCTCTCGCGCCCACCAGGGGTCATGCCACCCTCACGCTCACAAAAGGGTACAGCATTCCCGTACTCTTATAGGGTCGCGTCCCTCTTGCGCTCATATAGGGTTGCGTCCCCCTCACGCTCATAAAGGGTTACGGCGTTCCCGTACCCTCAAAGGGTCACGGCACCGCTGTGCTCACCAAGGATCATGTCCTCCTCGGACTCTCATAGGGTCACGCCCTCCTCGTGCTCACAAGGGGTCACGGCGCCCCCGTATCCTGCCCGCATTTGGTCGTTTAGGGCTTCCGTAGGTAGGGCCCATCCCCTTGAGCTGAGATGGGGTCCTACCTGATCACGTGTGGCCAGCAGTCAGCAGGCCAGCATTTGTAAGTGTATTTTGCGTATGTACGCTTGGATGCCACGTCGGGTGTTTTGTTTCAGTTTGGTTGACTTATTTTATATGTGTTTTGCTACCGGCACGTCTCGCCGTGCCTTCAGCGGCGTTCCCGCTGTATGCAGCAAATAAAAGTGCTCTTTGTTCGCTTACCTGGTCGCCTGGCTCGCTTACTACATCCATACCGCACCGCGCTGCGCCGCCATTGTACGGACAGCGCGCCCGATTGTGACAGATTTAGAATTACAATCATCTATCATTGAAGTTATAAAATTAGTTTCTCTGCATCTTGAATGGAGCGTATATTTCTTGACTTTGAAATGTCGCGAAGATGGAAAAATCCAATTCTAGCATTGTTGTAAAGAGGATATATGAATTAACAATGATACCTGTGACACCTAGACCAACACGTACTACATATACATGTAGTAGTACATATACTAGTCTTGTTGGTGGTCATATTGCACATAAGTGTAATAAATACTACACTACCATTAATTATTTGGCAAATCATTCTAATTTATTGATTACACATTGCAATAAACCAGCAAAATATCTCTCAACACATTTTAGGTAGATCAACTATACACACTTTTGGACATTCTAGACAAAGAAATCAATGATGAAATGTGATAGAAACCACATTTATGTGTAAGTTTACTTTTAAAGATTTCCATTATTTTGGAGCAAATGTAAGTAAGAAGCAATGTGTCCACCAGAAGGTAGTGCTGAACACTTTAATATTTACATTAACAGAAATTACATTAATGTCTCTATTCACTTGCAAAGATTTCTATTATTTGTGGAGTAAATGTAATTAAGTCAATGTATCCACCAGAGGGCATTATTGTCATTTTTTATAATAGTTGATTTTACTCATTCATTATCTTCTGCTTAATCCTCTACTAGGGTCGAGGGGGAGGGCAGAGGTTAGGGGAGAACGTTTAAAGCGCTGGGCAGATTAACCCAGGACAGGGTGCCAATCTATCACTGGGCCATGCTGGATTTGAAAACCAGGATCCCCAGCACTGTGCTGCACAGTCAAAGTCAAATTTATTATTATCATTATTATAATAATTATTAATATTATTATTGTTGTTGGGCAGCACGGTGGCTTAGTGGTTAGCATGTTCGCTTCTCAGCACTAGGGATTCAGGGTTCGAATCCCAATCTGGGTGGAGTTTCCATGTTCTCCCCATGTATGCTTGGGTTTCCTCCAGGTTCTCCGGTTTCCTGCCACAGTCCAAAAAACATGGATCAAGGTGCATTGAATTCTCCAAATTGCCCCATATAGAGTGTGTTTGTGTGTGTGTCTGTATGAGTGAGTGTGTGTGCCCAGCGATAGATTGGCGCCCTGTCCGGGCTGTGTCTGCCCAGTGCCCGAGACGTTCTACCCTGGATGGGCATGGGGAAGATAATGGATGGATGGATTATTGTTGTTATTATTATTATCTTATCTTTTCTTATATCTTAAAAGCCTTGTCTTATAAAACAAATAAACTGCAAGCAGGTAGCTATGAAATTCTATTACTTTCAATGTATTGGTAACAAGGACAAATTTCACAGGTGTCTTGTTATTGGAACACAAGAACATTAAAAGCGAAGCCAATGTTTTGACCCGTTTTTGCACCAAGAACTTGGTTTTGTGATGACTACAGAAATCACATAAATGTGTACGTTCACTTTTCATTAGATTTTCATTATTCATTCATTCATTCATTATCTTCCGCTTTATCCTCTGTTAGGGTCACGGTGGGGCTCCCCATGCCCATCCAGGGGAGAACGCCTCAGGCGCAGGGCAGACACATCCAGGACAGGGCGCCAACCCATCGCTGGGCACACACTCACTCACACAAACACACTCTACATGGGGCAATTTGGAGAACTCAATTGACTTGATCCATGTTTTTGGACTGTGGGAGGAAACCGGAGAACCCGGAGGAAACCCACACGTACATGAGGAGAACATGGAAACTCCACCCAGATGGGGATTCGAACCAGGAATCCCTAGTGCTTTTTTTTTTTTTTTTTTTTTTTTTTTTTTTTTTGTAGGGCAAAGAAAAGTAGAGTGTCCACCAATTACAAAAGGGCAAAATTGGGATTGTTACATGATACTTTGATCTCTTTTAAATTAGCTTTTAAAGATGTCTTAATTGTGGAGTAAATGTAAGTAAGAGACAATGAGTCCACACGGGGGCAGTATAGTCATTGTTACATAATAGTTTGATCTCTTTTAAATTTACTTTTACATATGTCTGTTATTTGTGGGGCAAATGAAAGTAGGAGGCAATGTGTCCAAATTCCTACAGAACTGGCATCACAATCCACATAGTGGCATGACTACTTTCAGATGTCATCACAACTTTCTTTACCAATCCTCTAGGTTCGCGGGCTGGGGGGATTCACATGCCCATTCAAGGGAAGAATGTTTCAGGTGCTGAAATTATTCTTCTATTTTTTTCAGTTTTTGTTTAATGATACTTGTTTAATGAATGGCTTAGTGGTTAGCATGTTCACCTCTCAGTGATAGGGATTCCCTGGTCAAATCCCAATCTGGGTGGAGTTTCCATGTTCTCCCTGTGTCCACATGGGTTTCCTCTGGGTTCTCTGGTTTCCTACCACAGTTCAAAAACATTGATCATGGTCAATAGAATTCTCCATATTGCCCCATATAGAGTGTGTGTGTGTGTCTGTGTGTGTTCTGGTAATCATTACGTTGCGGGGACATTTGTCTGTTTACATAGTCATCTCATGAGGATCTCTTGCGGTGTGGGGAACAAAAGTCTAGTCCCCAAAAGGGAAACCATTTTAAATGATTAAAAAAGGTTTTCTGATAGTGCTTATGAAGTTTTAAGCTTTTGCCCATACCGCATGATTTTCTGTGTGTGTGTGTGTGTGTGTGTGTGTGTGTGGCGGAGTTCAGTTTCTTCCCCTATAGTTTATGAGTGGTATGACATGTTACACACTACATGTTACACACTACACTATATATATTATACACTATATACTTTTTAGTTAGATATACTTTCTTAGTAATACTTGTTGTTAGGATTAATAAATAAATACCTAAATAATGCAATTTCTCCATTTATCCAAAGCTTCCGGTATGGGACATTTATTTTGAAACCGCGTGCAATTTAACGCCATCATTAGTGCTAACAGATCGTCTTCAGGTGTAGAAACAGGGGTAGTTGTTAAATCAGGCAACACGGTTCACCATAAGAAACTGTAATGTTGGTGTGTGAAAGGTCCCCCTGTGGAACTGTAATGTGTGTGAAAGGTCCCCCTGAAGGTGTTATTATTCAAGAGGTGAGAACACAGTTTTTCTGAGCAGGATGAAATCTTTCATTATTCTTAAAATACTATTTTCATGGATTAAACTATGATGCAAATTGTTATATTGCTTTATTTACAGATTGTGACAGAGTTTCAAGAGGAATTAGACATTTCTGTACCAAGACCGAGGAGGACTAAAAGTATCATAGTAAGTACTTAATTAAGCATATAAACATAATTGTAGCTAGTAAGTATCATATAAAATTATACTAGTTCCATAAAATATATTTTTTTGAAATGTATAAAATGTAAGTGGGTATAACATGTGAAGTTCAGCAAAGCGACTAAAACATACAAAGAAAACTGAAATGTTGGCATCACTTTTCTTAAAGGCAGAGGACCAATTTTGCTGTGGGCAAACATAGTTTCAAATAGATCACTTTTCACTCTCACTTTTGTCATAATGTGAACATTAAAAAGGAGTAACTTTTGAAAACTCTTGTTTTTTATATTTAGATGAAAGACACAAACCTTGAAGATTCTGGTGAACTATTTGATTCTACATCAGAGAGTGCAGATGATCACATTCCAGATACCTCCAGTGATGGCGAAGGTGATGCTAGCCTTGAACTAAACCTGTCAGCAAAACGTAAGCAAAATGTGGATGTCTCTGGCTTAGGGAATTCCTCGGTTTTTAATACTACATCAGACAGAATCACCATTGACCAGCACAGCTGTACATCTGAAGCAGAAGAGCCCAGTTCAAGTCAGAACATAACTGACAGCATAGTTGTTAGTGCAAGCAAAACAATAGGTGGACAAAGAGTGTATGACAAGAAACATTATTGCTTGTATTGCTCTAAACCTTATTCTAAGATGGCAAGACATCTTCAACATGTACATGAGAATCAATCTGATGTGGCCAAAGCTCTAAGCTTTCCAAAGGCTTCCAAGGAAAGAAAGAACCTGCTAGATTATATTCGCAACAGAGGAAACTATGCTCACAATGCTGCTGTTATGGAGTCTGGAAAGGGGACACTTGTTCCATTTAAACGACCACGTGAAGAAGTACAGGGAAATGATTTCATGCACTGTGCATATTGTCAAGCACTATTTAGAAGAAAGGTCCTGTGGCGACACGTGCGTAACTGTCAACTTATACCTGGATCGGTTGGCCCCAAACCTGGAAAAAACCGTGTTCAGTCTTTGTGTACGTACACTGGGCCTGTGCCTTCACATGTGAGTAAAGAACTATGGGGAGTAATCAGTACAATGAATCCTGACCCAGTCACAGATTTAATAAAAAATGACCAAGTCATTATTAATGTTGGGCAACACTTGCTGAACAAAGGTGGGAGATCAGCTAAGAATCAACAGCATGTGCAAGAGAAGATGCAAGAAATGGGAAGGCTTATTCACAATGCCAGAAAAGCCACCAGCTTGAAAAAAATGGAAGAACTCATTAATCCTAACAAGTACATGGAGATGATCCAAGCTGTTAAGATTACATGTGGGTATGACTATCAAACCAACACATTTTTGACCCCATCATTAGCAACCAAACTTGGGAATACTCTGGTTAAAGTAAGCAAACTCTTAAAAGCTCAGGGTTTAATCGCAAACAACACAGAACTTGTGAAGAATGCAAATGAGTTTCAAGAGATCCATCAGGAAAAGTGGAATGAGCTGATCTCTGCTACAGCATTGAGGAACATTAGGGAAGCAAAGTGGAATGTACCTACTCTCATGCCTTTTACCGAAGAAGTCCAAAAAATGCATGCATATCTTAGTCAAGTGCAAGATGAGTTTTTCAATTTACTTACTGAAAATCCCTCTGCCAAAGCCTGGACAGATCTGGCGAAGGTGTGCCTGGCACAGATCATTCTATTTAATCGACGCAGGGAAGGAGAGGTTGCTAGCATGCCTTTATCTGCATTTTTATCAAGAGACACTTCTGATCACCATGAGGATGTGGACTGGGCACTCTCTGAAGTGGAAAAAAAACTCTGTAGACACTTCTCAAGGGTTGTCATCAGGGGAAAGCGTGGTCGCCCGGTTCCAATTCTTCTGACTTCAAAAATGCAGCATGCATTAGAACTGCTTGTTAAGCAGAGAGAAACTTGTAGGGTTCAAAAAGACAATAGCTATATGTTTGCAAGACCAGAAGCCATGACATATTTCCGAGGATCAGACTGCCTTCGCAACTTTGCAAAGATGTGTGGTGCAAAATGTCCTGAGTCTCTGACATCTACCAGATTAAGAAAACATGCTGCTACTCTTTCAACTGTGCTAAATATGACAGACACAGAGATGGACCAGCTGGCTAATTTTCTTGGATATGATATAAGGATCCATCGAGAGTTCTATCGACTGCCTGAGAAGACCCTACAACTCGCCAAGATTAGCAAAGTTCTAATGGCGCTTGAGCAAGGAAGATTAGCTGAGTTTCATGGCAAGAACTTGGATGAAATTGGGCTAGATCCTGATGGTATGACATTTTATTTTTACTATTTTTACTATATATTTCTTTTTATTTGATCTCAAAGTTAAGCTGTAATTTGTATGACTTCCATAGAAAGAGCTGTGGACAGTGATGAAAAGCACAGAAGCATACAGGAGGGAAGCTGTTCATCTGCAGTTAGTGGTATGTCAGTAAATTGCTGTTAAAAGACTATAGTTTTCCCTTATTGTAATAAATTTACTTTCATGTATTTGTTGAATGTACAGTAAGAACTTTATTGATCTCTATTTTTTAATAATTTTCCACAGAGCAATCGGCAGAAATGACACTTTCTTCTAGCTTGAGCAATGAAATGCTGTCACCACAGCCCAAACAACGCAAACAGTCATCAGACAATGAGATGTCATCAGAAGTTAGTGCTATAAGGCCTTCCTTCAAAGGTGATCTTATTTTTCATTTCTACTTCCTATGTCGGTGATGGTTGTCTTTTATTTCTTAAGAAATGTTCAGACAATGTAATACTTCAGCTTATACACATTTTAATTTCAAATGTATTTTTCTGACCACTTTAAGGTAATGCTACCAAGAAGAAGAAAACACCCTGGAAGCAGACAGAGGTGCAAGCTGTGGAAAGGCACATGAGTAGATTTATCACCTCATGTATTGTACCAGCAAAGCACGACTGTGAGAGATGTTTAAGAGCTGAACCAGAAGTTCTTAAGAACCGGGACTGGAAGAATTTAAAATTTTATGTTTATAATAGAATCACAGCTTATAAAAGAAAATTGCAACATAAATAACATGTAAAATAAAATAAAAAATCCATTGTTATACTAAGTGAACAAGTGTTCAATTTTTTTTGTTGTTGTTGAACTGAGTTGAGTTTTATCCTATTACCTGCTGTGGTATGCAGTCCCCATTATCCATGTTTATTAGTCCCCATATAAGACGATCAAGACATTACTTCGTCTTTGGGGATGTTTATAGGCGTGTATAAGCTAACGGAACATTGGTTATTGTGCCTGATTTTTTTTTGAACCTCTAAAACCTTTAGAAAGGGTGGTCCCCACAGTTGATGATCAGAATGTTGGTCCCCGTTAAACATGAAAACCAGAATGTGTGTGTAGCAATAGATTGGCACCCTGTCCTGGGTGTACCTGCCCAAAACACGACCCTAGTAGAGCATAAAGCAGAAGATTGATGGATGGATGGATGATTTACTTCTTTAGCATTTTATATGCCATCTTATTTCCTTTTACTCAAATATATGTTATTATTCATATGAAAACTACTTTTAAAACCAATCCTTTGTATTCTGTACAAAATATTAAATATTTCAAATAAAATGTCTGGCCGGTTAAGCAGTAAAGTTAATCGGAAATGACGTATGTTCGCGCATGCGCTCCCCGAGTCGGGTTTCCGGTTTAAATCGGGTAGTGACAGTAGCTTGTATTTGTCTCAGGAAAGCAGCGAGAATATTTGCTGTTTATAGCGTTCATTTTTACGACGCGTACCTGTTGTGTCTTTTAACCTCGCACGTTGCTGGGCGACGCGCACACGCTGGTGGCATGGCTTTGAAAAGAATACAGAAGGTAAAAAGCCTAATCAGACAGAAACGAGGAAGTGTTACAATCAAAAGCGATGGGCAGTTAGCTGGAGCTAGAAACTTTGTCAGCCTCGGTTGGCCGAAGAGCCGCAAACTCAATTGTTTCTTAGTCCGATTTTTGTCTAATATTCTGCAAACAGTATTTTATTTAGGTTCTTTTTTATCTTCTAACGAAGGCGACATTCATGCCCACTGCCAGGTTCCGTACTGCTCGAGCGCTCATCGATATTTGTTTTTATACTTAAAATATCGTACATGAAATCAGACAAAGCATTGAAATGTTTCATTACATTTTTTCATAAGGCTAAACAGGCGATCGTCGTTCACTCCAAAACTCTTAATGCAAACTACAAAGCAACAATTTGACGTCATGAAACTAAGGGATTGTAAACACAAAGTAGTAAAACGTAAATGTCCTCACAGCTTTAAACGTAGGCGCTGTTTATCTTATTAAAGCTTAGTTTCTGGTAATCCAAATACTCCCAGTTTTTCGTAGTCATTCATTGTTTTTTTAACGTCATTAATATCTTTTTACTATTATTCTCCAACTGTGATAAAAGGCTCAATTGCATTTATTCCCTTTCTTATTTGTAATAATTTATTATTATATATATAATAACGATAGGGCGGCATGGTGGCTTAGTGTTTAGCACGTTCGCCTCTCAGCACTAGGGATTCCCGGTTCGAATCCCCATCTGGATGGAGTTTCCATGTTCTCCCTGTTTCTGCGTGGGTTTCCTCCGGGTTCCTCCCACAGTCCAAAATCATGGATCATGGACATGGATCAAGTCAATTGAGTTCTCCAAAATTGCCCCATATAGAGTGTGTTTGTGTGCGTGTCTGTGTGAGTGAGTGTGTGCCCAGCGATAGATTGGCGCCCTTTCCTGGGCGTATCTGCCCAGCGCCCGAAACGTTCTCCCCTGGATGGGCATGGGGAACCCCCCCCCCCCTCGACCTTATTATTAGGATAAAGCAGAAGATGATGGATGAATAATAATATTATTAATATTTGTGTTATTGTACTTCTTCTGCTGTGTTTATTGCTACTAGCTGCCAAATTTCCTCTGGGATAAATAAAATATTCTCTTTCACTATCTATCTACAATCAAACGTGTTTAACCTAGGAAATATGTAGATTTTTGTATTATATAAACATTATACACACCCGGGGCAGGGCACTAATGGATTACGGGGTACACAATCACTATCCCAGATATTTACACAAACACACTCTGTATGGGGCACTTTCAATTTACCTTGAAGCCATGTTTTTGGACTGTTGGAGGAAACTGGAGGAAACCCCCACAGACACAGGCAGAACATGACAACGCTACTCAGATGGGGATTCAAATGATCCCCAGCACTATGAGTTGAATGTGCTAACCACTACTCCACCTTGCCGCTCGTTTTTCATATTTGAGGTACAAATCGGTCTGTTTCTAAATAAATTATTTTCATTTCGTTTCCCTTTTTTAACATGGTATCCAACTTTTCAGTATCAGAATACTTTATTAATCAATGTGGGAAATTGCAGCAATTACTATTCTCAGTAAAAATATAAAGAATAAATACCACTAATAATAATAAGAAGAAGAACGTCAATAAACTGTTATATAGTCAAATTGGGGAAATGAGTCTTAGACTAAATGTGCTCCTGTGTTTAATTGATGCATGATACTTAAACCTCATTTATGTAAACAAACATCATGAATTGTAGTCAGTTTAACATTTGAAGTTTTAACACAAAGAGATTTAAAAAAATACAAAAGGTGTACTTTTTAAGAGAAAGTATAGTCATTTTAGATAGACTATAGTTCATTTTGGCCCCATTTTTGTGAGCGACAGAAGAGATTGCATAGCTACATTTACATTTCATTTAGCACATGCTTTTCTCCGAAGCAACGTACAAATTAGAATAGCTAAACTTAATTTGGTACTACTTGTACTACACAAGCAGTTTTACTTAACCAAAAACATCATGTTTTTCTCTGTACACACAAGTCTGTTTGGAGAAGACCCAGACAAAACAAATGAGCAAGACATTAATAATTTAGCAATTTACCCTGTACACAACGGTAAATAACTAGAAATAAGCATAGTTTGTTTAGCCTATAAATAGCACTGAACTGCCTGGATTGAATGTCTAGTTACACAATTTTAAGGTTTTCTCTAGCAAACATGTACTTGTTCACCAGTATCAGCTCCTTGCTTTAGACTTAACACATTGCTGTGGTCTTGTTAAAAAAAATGTCTCCAGTAATAAAATCTTAACAGTTATAAACTTTTTTTGTTACACTCATTTTACCACATCTTACTTGGGTTTATGTCTTTAAATACTTCCGGTGACATTTTAAAGGATTTTGGATGCATTTCACATCAGAATATAGACTGATAATTTGATAGCCCGATGGCTACAATACATTCATAATGGACAATTAATGAATATCTGCCACTACTAGCAAACATGCAGTTAAATAAGTTAATAATTCCCCACTTAAAAGTAAACGTGTTTTAAGGCTTGCTTTACATCATGTTCAGTTTCAGGTTTTCACCAGTAAATTTTTCTTTTTGTTTCAGGAGCTTCAAGACTTGCAAAGGGACCCTCCTGCACAATGCTCAGCTGGTCCGGTTGGAGATGACTGTAAGTTATACTGTAGTTTTGGTTGGGTGCACATTGTTGCAGTCATGGCCAAAAATTTTGAGAATGAAACAAATATTAATTTTTGCAAAGTCTACTGCTTCAGTTTTTATAATGGCAATTTGCATTTACTCCAGAATGTTATAAAGAGTGATCAGCTTAACAGCAATTAATTGCAAAGTCAATATTTGCCTAGAAAATGAACTTTATCCCCCAAAACACATTTCAACTTCATTGCAGCTCTGCCTTAAAAGGACCAGCTGATATTGTTTCAGTGATTGCTCCATTAACACAGGTGTGGGTGTTTATGAGGACAGGGCTGGAGATCAATCTGTCATGATTTAGTAAGAATGACACCACTGGACACTTTAAAAGGAGGCTGATGCTTGGCATCATTGTTTCTCTTCTGTTAACCATGGTTATCGCTAAAGAAACACATGCAGTCATCATTGCACTGCGCAAAAATGGCCTAACAGGGAAGAGTATCGCAGCTAGAAGGACCATCTCTTAAAAGTGTTTCAGCTTGCTCAGGAATGGCAGCAGGCAGGTGTGAGTGCATCTGCACGCACTGTGAGGCGGAGACTCTTGGAGCAAGACCTGGTCTCAAGGAGTGCATCAAAGAAGCCACTTCTCTCCAGAAAAAACATCAGGGACAGACTGATATTCTGCAATAGGTACAGGGAGTGGACTGCTGAGGACTGGGGTAAAGTCATTTTCTCTGATGAATCTCCTTTCCGATTGTTCGGGACATCTGGAAAACAGCTTATTCGGAGAAGACGAGGTGAGTGCTACCACCAGTCTTGTCTCATGCCAACTGTAAAGCATCATAAAACCATTCATGTTTGGGGTTGCTTCTTAGCCAAGGGAATCGGCTCTCTCACAGTCTTGCCTAAAAATACAGCCATGAATAAAGAATGGTACCAGAATGTCCTCCGAGAGCATCTTCTACCCACCATCCAAGAGCAGTTTGGTGATCAACAATACCTTTTCCAGCATGATGGAGCACCTTGCCATAAAGCAAAGGTGATAACTACATGGAACAAAACAGAGATTTTGGGTCCATGGCCTGGAAACTCCTCAGATCTTAATCCCATTGAAAACTTGTGGTCAATCATCAAGAGACTGGTGGACGAACAAAAACCTACACATTCTGACAAAATGCGAGCATTGTTTGTGCAAGAATGGACTGCTATCAGTCATCATTTGGTCCAGAAGTTGATTTGAGAGTATGCCAGGGAGAATTGCAGAGGTCCTGAAGAAGAAGGGTAAACACTGCAAATATTGACATGCTGCATTAACTCATTCTAACTGTCAATAAAAGCTTTTGTTACTCATAATATGATTGCAGTTATATTTCTGTATGTGATAAAAACATCTGACAAACACACATAAAAACCAGAGTGCAGCAGATCATGTGAAAATATAATATTTGTGTCATTATCAAAACTTTTGGCCATGACTGTACATGACAACTTGTCACGTTTTATCTTTTAATTATTATTATTTTTTGACAGTGTTCCACTGGCAGGCCACAATAATGGGACCTGTGAGTATTATCATCAGCTTAATATGATGAGATGAACAAGTGTTTTCATGTCTCCTTAATGTTCTTTTATATAAGTGTATAGCTCTTCCATACCCTTTAGTATAGTAATGCTAAGTTAGTAATTTTCCTCTTTGTTTTAACAGAGTGACAGTCCATACCAAGGTGGAGTTTTTTTTCTTACCATCCACTTTCCCACAGACTACCCTTTTAAGCCACCAAAGGTATTCAGAATTTACTTCATTTGATACATCTGGCAGGAGGGGGGACTCTTACAGTGGTGCCTAAAATTTATGAACTATTGAACTATGTGACCAATAAAAAGGCCTAAATGTAGGTTAAGAGAACCAAATAAAAAAAAATGCGACAAAATATAAGACAATTTAGGAAAATAACCAAATATAGGTCACTCTGCATAACCTATGTTTTGTGACGTAGCTGTGTTAACATTCTTTTTCGAAATTCGCTGGTGTATATTGTTCCATCAATAATGGCAGGCCATTCTGGAAAACTACTGTGTTCCACAGATTGCATGCTGGAGTGCAGTGTACTTTTTTATTTATTTATTTATGATTTTACACACAGAGGAATTTGTCTTCCACATTTGACCCATCCGTGCAGAGAAACACACATTTACACAGGGCAGCTCTGTATACAGCGCTCGGGGAGCAATTACGGTTAGGTGCCTTGCCTAAGGGCACTTCATCCAAAGTACTTTTGAACTACCCGATTCAAACCATAGACCTTTAAAGCGAGTTCCTTAACCACAAGCCTACGATGGCCTGTAAAACCTAATGCAATTTTAAAATTGATAATCTCTATAGAAGTCTTGCTGTTGCTTTGTAAATAACTAGATAAACTTCATGACTTTTATTTTTCATCTTATAAACTCATTATGAGGCTTTGATGATTACTTAGTTGTATTTAATCAATCTTTGTTATTTGCTTTATATTAACTGTTGTCATTTCTGCAATAATGTAGCTAAACCATAGCAAATCAGTTTGTCCATAAAGTTTGCGGTAAAATTATTAGAATAAATAAGCAGTATAATTTTAAATAGATTTTGTCGTTATTAGACAAGTAAGCTTATTTAGGAGGACCTTGAGCTTACATTATGTGTTCTGGGTTTATTTCCCAGTAATGACCACATTGCTGTTTATTACCTTTCATTTAAATCTGGTGACTCCCTTATTATTGTCTCGACTAATGATTTATTGCCAAGAAGAATTAGAGGCAGTGAGCCACGTTTGTCGCATGTTAGTAATATCAGGTCTAAAATAATTATGATTAAATGACTTCTAAAAAATGTTATATATGTTTTAGTGCTATATTTGTCATGATTGAACCGTAACACTATCTGTTTTTATAAACAGCCTTTACTACTATTTTATGTTGAAGTTAATTTTTTTATGTTTTTAGATTTATGTTTTTGCCACGCATAAGATTAATCAACATTAACAAATTTTCTCATTGATAATATAAATGTCTAAAGTATAAGATGTTCTAAAGAAACAGTCTTGTCCTTATCTATTTCCAGTTTGCTTTTTTGGCCTTTATTTCTATTTCTCTTTTTGAAAAATCTGCTTTTAACAGGTAGCATTTACAACAAAAATTTACCATCCAAACATAAATGCTAATGGAAGTATTTGCTTGGATATTTTGAGGTCACAGTGGTCCCCGGCACTAACAGTTTCGAAAGGTAAGGATTTACAGTTCTGTGGATATACTCGAGTCTGATATTATGCTTTTACATTTGGTCATTTGACAGATGCTTTTATATAAAAAGGTATATCCAAGGCGACTTACAGGGAGCATAGGTTTGGTCACAGCACCCCTGGAGCAATTAGGGTTAAGATCCTTGCCTTTTAACTGTTTTAAGCTACCAGGTGGACTATTATGGAAGTCCATAAAAAAAAGAAAGAAAAAGTTAAGTGTCTTAGACTTCAAACTTTTTATTATTATTAATAATAATAATAAATAATTCATATTTAATTTATAATATGTAAATTGATATAATTTATTTTATATCAGAATTCTGACCAAGTTAGAATTTTACCATTTTAATCTCAGAATTTTGATGTTATATCCCTGAATTCTAACTTTATCATGTTGGACTCTGCATGTGCATATCACATAGATCGCTGTAAAACACATGCTATGTGTTTTTTTGGTCTTAAATGGTTTATTGTTTACAGAGCTTATTTGTAATAATTCCACCATTATTCACCATTGCAATGATTTACTTTAATTTTTTTAAGTAAATGGTGGCTTAAAAGGGTAGTCTTTAATTTTTTTTACTTTTATTTAAAACTTTTAAACTGTGCATTATGTCAGTAAATCACAGCAGTAAAGCTGCTTACGGTTTGATTGTACAGTGTACAATAAAACATCTGTCATTGTAAAGCAATGTGTTTAAACAATGTAATGGTATTATAATAATAATACAATTTTGTTGATAAGTAGCTTTCAGGATACCCAAGGACACTTTACAGAAACAGTAAGAAAATAATTTTTAAAAGAAAAAAAGAATAACACCAAACGTATCATCAAAGTAAAAACATTAAAAATAAGAGAAAACAATTAGTGAATCAAGAACCAAAATAACAAAACTACAGAACTGAAAAATCTGATCCGAAAAGATAAGTTTTCAAAAGCTTCTTAAATGTAATTAGAGATGTGGATGTGCAGAGGTAAAGTGGGATGAAGTTTCATAACTTTGGACCATTGACACTAAATGCTCTTTCACCATACGTGCAAACCAGAAGGATATGGAGGAGCCAGACCATGCAGGGATTTTGAACTCAAAAAACCAATGCAAGTTAATTTTGGCGTGATGTGTTCATGGTGCTGTCCTGGTGAGTTCTGCACATACTGCAACCTCTTTAGTCTACTGTAAGGAAGTTCAATTAGGACAGTAGTCAAGCCTATCTAATTTGATTCACTTTTCAACAGTCAAACAACCTTAACTCCGCCATTGATTCACTATTGTTGAGATTGCATCTCCGTTTATTACGGTAACTGCTCTGCATCGGACCACAAAGCACTTCAGTGGGGGAATAAGAAGAACGGGCAGTTGTATTGCTTTCAACATACTTCTCATCATGCTCACTGCGGTCTGCTGATTCACATCTACTGTCGGTTTGTTCTGCAAAACAATGCACATATGGTGAAAGAGTATTTAGTGTCATTCGTCCAAAGTTGTGGAACTCTGTCTTACTGTACCTTGTGCTTTTAAGAAGATTGTACCTCTTATTTTTAATGTTTTTATTGTAATGATATGTTTGGTGGTGTTCTTTTCTTTTAAATTTGATTTTATTCCTGTTTCTGTAAAGTGACCTTCTGTATCCTAAAAGGTGCTTGTAAATAAAATTGTATTTGTATTATTATTACATCATGACATTTTCTGAACACAATGCTTTACAACAGTAGATTTTTTATTTCTTTATTCTACACTGTACAACCAAACCGCAAGCAGCTTTACTGTCTTTTGTCGACATGAGGCACAGTTTAAAAGTTTTAATAATTCAGTAAAAAAAACATCACTGTGACTCAGTTACCCACAATTTAATGCATCTAGTGCAAGCAGGTAGGGCAATTAACATTGTCATGCAAGTTTTGCATCCAAACCATGGACTTTTTAATCTCTTACCATACAGTATAGTACACATTACAGGAGACTCTGCTTCCGAGTCCCACACCAAAGCGTCTTTTTCCTGAAGCTGCACTTCGTTCTATGATGCTGCATTATTCATTAATCATATCGGTATAATTTCTTGTGCAATGTACATACTATATAATTTAAAGCTGTAATATGGCATCTGTATGTTCTCTGTGTACACACATTCATTATCTATAACACTATGTGCATTTTGTTTAAACAAGGCCATAGTTACAGAGCTGATTATTATTTAATCCCGCTTCAATGCCTAGTTTTTCCCTACTGTGTGTGTTTGTATTTGTTTTAACTGTAAGTGCTTCTGGAAGATAGATTTTTTTTGAGTTGTTTCTTGAAAATGCTAAATGTCACCATGTAGCAGTGGTGAACGATTAGAATTGAAGTTAGAATTGGCACCATGGTGAGGTTAAAGTACATGTGCCATTCATCACTTAAGTGCAGTGAACAATTTTGGGTGTATCTTTTAAAAATAGAGTGAAGGTAAACAGGGGCAGATAGGCCAGAATCAATCTCTGGTATTGAATGCGAGCAGCTGTAGGGAGCCAATGGAGAGAGTTGAGTGGTGAAGTGACGAGCCCTCCTTTGGGCTGGTTGAACACAAGTCGAGCTGTAGAGGCCTGATTATGCAAACTGGGAGACCGGCAGGCTATGCGTTTCAGTAGTCGAGTCAGTAGGATGAGGGCTTGGAGTAGCCAAACCTGTTCAGTTAAGAATGGTTTTCCTAAATTACAAAATGTATTTGCAGTAACAAGCAATATTTGTGACCTGATCAGATATTATTTAAGCACTTGTATTAAAACAAACACACATCTAACTAAGCCAACGTTGATATATACTTATATAAATACTATATATATATATATATATATATATATATATATATATATATATATATATATATATATATAAAAAATACTTTATAATGGCGTATGTGTTTTTGACGAAGATGAAAATAGAGGTTATTCCTAATTACAGAGAAAGAATTAATTTGTTTATTGTTTTTCAGTTTTATTGTCCATATGCTCTTTGCTGTGTGATCCAAATCCTGATGATCCCCTAGTCCCAGACATAGCGCACATCTACAAATCAGACAAAGAAAGGTGAGTGTGTGGCATTCCATTCATCTAAAGCTTTATAATTTAATCTGTAACATGGTGATTGGTGACTTCTCAGTAGTGATTGGCACAATGCGTTAGCGTATTGCCTCATGGCAAAAATAGCCTGGGTTCCATTTTTTGCCATTCTTTTGTGTAGACTTTGCATGTTATTCCTTTGAGTTTCAGCTGAGCATTCCAGTTGCCTCTCACAGTCCAATAAAATGCTAGTAGGTGGTCAAATTTTCCCTAGGTGTGAAATATTTTTCATTGTATGTTTGTGTCTGGACTAGGGCTGCAACTAACGATTATTTTTGATAATCGATTAATCATTTTTTTTCCCTTTACATTTAGTCATTTAGCAGATGCTTTTATCCAAAGCGACTTACAAATGAGAACATCACAAGGAAGTTATGAAGAATACCAGCTACACTGTACAATTATTAAGCAGATCAATAAATGTCTGGTTTTAGTTACAGTATGAGTTTAAGGCATCCAAGTAGCCCAAAGACCAATTAAATACAAATCTCAAACACACTGGCACAATATGTAGTATAGTGTGAAAAAAATACTAAATTACACAAATTTGTGTAGCTGTAATGTTACCTCATCCCCATCACTCCCATAGAGGGCAGTGTCTTCACTCATACTGTCAGAATATTAAAACGTGAAGCTTGATCATTAATTAGCACCATTGTGTACAAGTTGTATGTATTTATAAAGCATATTTAAATGCTGCCTAAGATAATTAAACCATAAATATAAAGTAGCACACGTTCTCCATCACTGTCATTATCCAGAACAACCAAAAACAGCATGAAGCGTGCTCTGCCTCATAGTGTTACGTTGCACCAATATGTTGATTCATTTCAAAACTATAAAACCTCAGGATGTTGTAGTCATTTATCTGCTGTTGAGCTTCATCCTCATCAGTGACTTCAGCATGTTTAGTTTCAGGTGGTGGATCATCACCGTGGTGCTCCGTGCAGGTTAATTCATTTTCACAGAGCTTGCATGTTTCACGTTTTTTATTTGTGTGAAGCGTGAAGTGTTCACGCAGTTTTGATTATTTAAATGGAAGCTTTTTTTCTACGTTGGCTGTGTTTCATTTGTACGATTTATCAACTTGTTTTGCAGATTCCGCCTCGTTCTGTTCAACCCGCTATTTTTTATAGCATTGTTGAAGCGCTGCAGGTGCTTAGTGTGCATGACCTAATATTTCGAAAATTTAAGTAAACATCAAATTTCTCCAAAATAATATTTTTTAGCATTATCATTTTCCCGGGCATCACAGGGGCTTAGTGGTTAGCACATTGCACAGCCTCTCAGTACTGGGGATTCATGTGCGAATCCCAATCTGGGTAGTGTTTCCATGTTCTCCCCGTGTTCGTGTGGATTTCCTCCGGGTTCTCAGGTTTCCTCTCACAGTCCAAAAACATGGATTTAAGGTAAATTGAATGCTTTGAACTGCCCCATTTAGAGTGTATTTGTGTGTGTGTGTATGTAAGTAAAGGTACACCACGCGATAGATTCGTCCCCTGTCCTGCGTGTATCTGACTGCAGCCCAAAACTTATTAAAATTAATTATAAAATTAATAAATAATTACAAAATTATTCAAATAGAAGGTGTTCTATGAAGTTTGTTTAATGCTATCCAACACACCAGATATTTAAAAATTTGTGTCTTTAGAGTTGTTTATGCCTGAGTGGCATATATTCAGTGACACAATTAAGGTCATTGTGACAATGAAAATTGTTTTATAATAAAGTGTATTTCCATATAACGTTTGTGGTGAAAAAATTTCAAAAGGAACCATTGGCCCCTGGGTATCTTTGCTTTATCAAATTTGGCCCTCTTTGCAAAATGTTTCAACACCCCTTACTTGAAGCATGAAGTTACCCATTTGTAAATCATATGCAGGTTTGCAATTTTTAAAAATTTTCTTTCCTCATTTGTTTCCTTTTTAGATATAGCAGACTAGCAAGAGAGTGGACCCAAAAGTATGCAATGTGAAGACTTTATGGACATTTTTAAAGTCGAAAATCACTGTAAATTCTAGAATCTAACATGCTTTGGTTATATTATTGAACTGTCAACATTTTTAAATTTCCATTGACTATTGTAAAATGCTGAACTTGTATATCCAAGGAGGCAGTGCTTTGCACAAACACACCTGTGTTTATTGTCAATACTTTTTTTCAAATGGTGTTGGGCACTTTTTTTTTTGTTGTTGTTTTTCACTTTAAATCCTTTTTTAAATTTGCCATGATGGTATTTAACTACAGTGCTCCGCAATGGGGGAAATAAAGGAGTGGAAAAACTTTAAGCAGTCTCTCATTAAATCTTCTTTAATTTAATTTTTCATTAAAATTTGTTTGAAAAATCAATGTCTGTTGTTTTTGTTCCACCTTTATACCGGCATTGAAGGAACACACAGAAGCTAAGGTTGTATTATGAATATGATGAACTGTACACTGTGTAAAATAATGCACCTTTATTGTATGAGTAGTACTAATGAAGGGGACTAATGTAAAATGACATGCACGCCTTTTTAGAACATTTTTGAGACTCAAAAGGTCCTGAAATATGTTTATCCTAGTCAGTTTTGTTGAGGGTCACATGGTAGGGAGAAGAGCAGGCACGTTAGAGTTGAGCTCCTGGACTAAATATAGTTAACATTTTAAGGATGGTTTAATAAAGCAATAAGGTATGGAAGGGCTTGCATTAATGCAAATTCACAATACTGCGATTGGGCATACCAGAAAATCCAGTTAAAGGAGAGTCCATCTGTTACACCTGCCAATCACCTTCTACAATGAAACACGTGCTAGAATGCCATAAATATGTGAGGTAAAGACAAGTGCACATGCCTAAAACCATTAAAGTCCTTATCTACCTTGCAATTATTCAAATATGAACCAATAAAAAAAATTAACCAAAGCATACGAAAAAAAAAGACTGAAATATGAAACCAGAAACTACCATTAGATGATGATTATCTCCAAAATGGCATTTAACACTCAAATAAATATATTCACAATAATGCAGAACCTTGAGTGCCCTATTGCTTTTATAAAATGGTAACAAATAAACTATAAAATAAACAAGTTTTGATTCATAAATAATTTTGTTAAAAGCAAACTAATAAATTAATAAACTTGTCTTTTGTTACTTAATCTAGTCTAGTTTTTAAAGTGAACACTGAGTAACATACTTCTGGTTGCTTTAATAACTAAATACCGCTTAGTGGCCAAATTACAGAACGCAGTTTCTGAGAAAGATCAAGAAAATAGCAGTCTTTTTGCCTACTCTACTTACACAAAGAGGAATTTGTCCACATTTAACCCACCCATGCAGTGAAACACACATTGAGTGAAGTGAGCACAGTTGACTGGAGCAGTGGGCAGTACTGTATATGGCACCCGGGGAGCAGTTGGGGTTCGAAGTCTTGCTCAAGGTGTTCTTTAGTCAGGAATCAAACCAGGAACCTTAAAGTCGCGATGCTGATTCCTTAACCCATTCATTCATTCATTATCTCCCACTTTATCCTCCATTAGGGTCGCGGTGGGGCTCCCCATGCCCATCCAGGGGAGAACGTCTCGGGCGCCGGGCAGATAGACCCAGGACAGGGCGCCAATCCATCGCTGGGCACACACTCACACACCCAAACACACTCTACATGGGGCAATCTAGAGAACTCAATTAACTTGATCCATGTTTTTGGAATGTGGTAGGAAACCGGAGAACCCGGAGGAAACCCACTCGGACACGGGGAGAACATGGAAACTCCACCCAGATGGGGATTCGAACCGGGAATCCCTAGCGCTGAGAGGCGAATGTGCTAACCACTAAGCCACCGTGCTGCCTTCCTTAACCCAGTGATTCTCAATTATTTTCTGTTTAAAGCCCCCCCTAGGAAAAAGAAAACATTTTGCGCCCCCCCCATTTAAAGAAAACAAAAAAGAAAGAAATATAGATCAACTTAGAACAAAGAATCATTTTATTAACTTTGTTTTGTAGTTTGTATCAGAAACGAATGAATAAAAAAATACTTATTTAAACTAGAAACATTTTTGAACTGACTGGAATTTGATACTGAAAAATGAAATGAAATAAAATCAATAAATAATAATCCATTCAAATTCATCAGCAACATTTTTTTATCAAAATAATGAAGACAGAACTCATGTCTCCCACGTGCCCATTTTGCAGCACAGCTTTTCTGAAGTAGCTTTCATAAAGCGGGATGGTTGCTGGCTCTGCGCGTCACGTTTTCGATTAAAAACTCAAGCGGCTTATCAGCGTGATTGGGATGTAGTATCTTTAAGTGACGCCTTCATTTATTTGGCTTCACGCTGTCCGCTGCCAACATTTTAAGACACAGAAGACACACCGGTCTTTCTTCGTCTCCCACCTTAGTTACAGTGAAACCAAGCGCTACATAAGCTTCGACATTGTTTCCTCGTTTTAGTTTTCGGTTGACTTTTGTTGGTCTCGTTATCTTCGTCTCTCTCTCCGCCTTTGTCTCCGTCATCTCTGTTAAATATTTTTCCATGTTGTCTCTTGAGGGTTTGTTCAGTACACTTAATATCAATTGCTCTGTGATATCTTGTTATTGTTCGAATCCCGATCTGGGCAGAGTTTTTATATTTTCCCTGTGTCTGCATGGGTTTCTTCTGGGTTCTCCAGTTTCCTCCCACAGTCCAAAAACATGAATTCAAAGCAAGTTAAATGATTTAATTTGCCCCATATATAGTGTGTTTATGTGTGTGTCAGTGTGAGTGAGTGTGCCCAGCGATAGTTTTAGCGCCCTGTCCTGGGTGTATCTGCCCAGCGCCCAAACGTTGTCCCCTGGATGGGCATGGGGAACCACCCCCACGAGCCTATTAGATGTTAAATCTGAAGATAATGAATGATTCAATAAATTAATTAAATGTTTATGCTCTTTCTTGATATACTCTGACTTTCTGACAGCATGATGTCACAAGTACAAACATCAACATGTGGACACTGTACACTTCTAAATCTTTTATCGATAGGTACACTCACTCACAAACACACTCTATATGGGGCAATTTAGAGAATTCGGTTTACCTTGAATCTATGTTTTTGAACTGTGGGAAGAACCCAGAGGACATCGAAACGTACACAAAGAGAACTCCACCCAGATCGGGATTCGTACCTGATAGGCGAATGTGCTAACCACTAAGCCACCGTACCGCCGTTGTATATATTACATAAACAAATAAGAATGTTTATGTAATATACATAATATACATGTATATATACATTTTAAATAAACATAAAAATGCGAGAATTGATTAAGCTTTTTAATGAATAAATATTTTTAGTATGACCACTTATCTTAGTAAAGAATTCTTCTGGAAAGTAGGGTGCCATTTGTTCTTTTTAGATTATATAATCCAGGATATCATTTATAGTTATTACTGTTATTATTTTACAGATTTTAATGTTGTCCCTGGTCTAGTTTTAACTGTCTAGGCAAACGCATTGAATAAACTAACACGTTGTGACTTTTAATTTAATAAAAAGCCCGGAAGTTGTGTAATATGATCGTTCGAATGGCTTCTATCGTTGCTATTCGTGCGTTTTTTGAATGGATAAAACATTTGGCTTGTAACGTGTATCGAGCAGGAAGAAATTGTTCTAACAAATGTGCTCGTTTTAAACGCTAAGTTGTTTCGGTTAGGCGAGCTCGGTGGGTGACCCCTATAGTGAAGGATGCGTCACGCGTGACGTCAAAATTCGTGTTTTCAGGGATCGGCTTTAGTCAGAGCGCGATTCGGCTTTCGTCTGAATTTATTCGTATTTCGGACGTTCGGCAGGAAAGAAGGAAGCCGTTCAGTGATTTCCGTCCAAAAACATTTTTAAAACATTTTGGAAGGGTGATATGGCAGGTTTTATCGCTTCTTTTTTGAGATAAGAATAGTTCGAGGTATGCTTATGTTGACAACCATACACGCCGATATAAAGCGACGTAACTGATGGCGCCTGCTTCATCACTCTGGCTCTTTGCGTACTCGCCCAGTGCTGGACGTGGCGTCGGGACGGCTGCGGAAAGCGACACGCGAAGCTTAATGTAGTGGTTGTATTCAATTATCACCGTTTCTGTGTGTCGCGACAGACTATGGATTCGTCAGTATCGCTAAACAGGCTGGAGCTGAGACGCGTCACCGATACGACCGCGGAAACGTCAGGACCAGGAGAGAGAGACAGCAGCGCCCAGGACCGGCAGCCAGGCGACGAGGGGACGTGTCTACGCCCCGTGCCGCTCTCTCACCAAGTGGCTGGTCACAAGTACGGAGTTGATAAAGTAGGTCAGTTTCAACCCTCTTATCAGCTTGAGGCACACCTGTACCACGCTGTGTCACGCTGTACCATGTACACATAATATTCTTTTCTTAATACAGAGGTCGCTTTTACGTTTTTATGTTTATTTAGCAATTAAAGGTGAATATAAACTATCGTACATAACGCATTTTACATCACACACTGATGACATTTTTTATTGTATTATAAAAAGTTTTATTTTATTGTAGACCCATCTTATTGCACACAATTACAATGTAAGTTTAGGTATACACTGTGTTCCAAATTACTATGCAAATAATATTTTCTCAGATTTTCCGAAATTACCTATATGAATTGCAGTCATTGTAATTTTCCAGTCGTCAACTATTAGAGTACAATTGAAAGGTTTTTGAAAAAACTGCCAATGATAATAGTATATTTTAAAAAAAAAAAAAATAAAACACTCAAAATGCATGTTCCAAATTATTATGCACAACAGTGTTTTCAACCTTTTCATTTTTATAAAGAACAAAAATAAATGGTCATTTTTGAAATTATAAGCATTAGCAGATTATTACAAACTGAAGTAAAAAAAAGGAGCTTCTGAACTCTCTCGTCGATTGAATTTGTCAGGTTTTGGATGGTATCTGCTTCAGTTGTTTTGCAAGAGGACAGAATACCCTCCCAGAGCTGTTGCTTAGATGTGAACTGCCTCCCACCATCATAGACACTACTTTTGATGATGCTCCAGAGGTTCTCCATGGGATTGAGGTCAGGGGAGCATGGTGGCCACACCATAATTTTGTCCCCTTTTATGCCCATAGCAGCCAGAGATGCAGATGTGTTCTTTGCAGCATGAGACGGTGCATTATCATGCATGAAAATGATCTTGCTGCAGAATGCACGGTTCTGCAGAGAACCCGGAGGAAACCCACACGGACACGGGGAGAACATGGAAACTCCACCCAGATGGGGATTCGAACCGGGAATCCCTAGCCATGAGAGGCGAACGTGCTAACCACTAAGCCACCGTGCCGCCCACTTTATAATTTAATATAATAATTTAGAGCAGTGCCAATCTCTCGCTGGGCATACTCACACACAAACACACACCATATGGGTCAAATTAGAGCATTAATTTTACCTCGACCCATCACTGTGAAACATATTCTAATAGACTGCCCCCGACACAACAAGAAGAGACAAGAATTCAAACTACCAAAAACCATAGAGGAAGCTCTCACTTGGGACAACTCAAGAACGTTGCTGAAATATCTCACAACTATAAAGATAAAATCGGAAATATAGGAGTGACTGGAATATAAGGACAAAGTAAAAGTATACAGACTGTAAATATGTACCATATCCTGCCATTGGATAGCATACAAATGCTAAATATGGTGTTAAAACGCAAATAAATGAATAAAAAAATAAATTTGACCTCAAATCCATGTTTTTGGACTGTGGGAGTAAACCAGAACCTGGAGGAAACCCACACGGACAAGGGGAGAACATGGAAACGCCACCCAGGTTGGGATTTGAACCACTTAGCCACCGTGCTGCCCATTCAAGGAACATTGTTATGATGAAGTGAAATGTTATGTGCAATTCAGGCATTCTTGTTTCTTAAGATAAGAAAAGATATTTTTTATTGTCCCACCATGGGGAAATTTACTTTGTCATAGCAGCAAATGGACAGAAAGTGAGAAATAAAAAAATATAAAAATACAAAATAGGTTTTATAAATATAATTAAAAAAAGCCATTATATAATCTAAAAAAGTGAAAAAACATGGTTATACATACTTTATATGTAATATAATACAACAATGGACACTATAAAAAAACACTATGTACACCATATTTGCACAATATTGTCCCTGAAATGCACAATACAAAAAACAGAAGATTGCACATCAACAAAGTATTCCACATATGATTGAATAGTTATTGCACTATGTTATTGTCGGATTACCTGGGAGTGGTTACTTGGAGCAACTGGTTGTACAGTCTTACAGCAGCAGGACCTGCGCTAACACTCCCCGACACTCTTTGGATGACGCAACCTGTCACTAATGATGTAATGCACCGGGTCTCGGGGTCTCCCCCTGGACAGAGCTGACCTTCCCAATGAGTTTGTCCAGTCCGTTCCTGTCTGCATTAGTGATGCTGCCGTCCCAGCACACCACTCCATAACATGTGGCTCATGCCACCACAGTGTCAAAAAAGGTCCTAAGGAGTGGCCCCTGCACCCCAAATTACCTTAATCTCCTCGGCAGTCTGCTCTGTCCTTTTTTGTCACTCTTGGCAGCAAGCAGAGGGTGCATTTTGGTGGATAAACTATTGCAACCATTTTTTCTATTTATAAAGTGATCCATGTGGCCTACTGTGCTTGCACACAGGGGAATTTGTCCTCTACATTTAACCCATACGTGCAGTGAAACGCACGTGTCTGGATCGGTGAGCAGCCCTGTATACAATTTCTGTGGAGCAATTGGACTTAAGGCTCATTTATGCTCAACGTTAAATACGGAGACGGATACGGACGGAGCCTTTTGTCCGTACTCTGCGTTCATTTCGTACGTAATTTGCACGTTTTCTGAAAGCTTGCGGATGCAGACAGGACGGAGCAATACCACTGGAAACCGTGGGGGCAGTGCATGATGCGACCACTTCCATATGTACACGAAGAAGAAGAAAAACATGGTGGAACTTTTTGAAGACCGGTTATACGAGTGTGTGCGCAATTTTAATCATTTATATGATGTTACTTCGCCGGGGCACAGGGACAAACAGTTGTTACAAAGCAAAGCAAGTTATCGAATGCCCTGGCAGACATCCGAAAGTATTGGGCGGACAAGTGAATAAAATTCTCCATCCAAATGTCGCGACCTGTTCAGTGGCCTCACAGACCACCGCCGTCTAGAACGCTGCCTTTTTTGTCGTTTTTGCAGTATGTACAAAATCAGAAGTTCCTCCGCCGTCGCCATGTTTGATTTTTACTCTAAACTGCCCTCTAATGGATGTAGTGTTCAACAACCATATCAACGGAGCTGACGCAAGGAAGTATGTGGGCAGTAACTGTTATAACGCATGAAGCGCACGCACACATTTCCGTACGCAGAGGGAGTATAAATGAGGCTTTAGGTGCCTTGCTCGGGGCCACTTCAGCCATGGTACTTGTTAGAACTGGGAATCAAACCAGGGACCTTCAGGTCACAAGACTGGTTCCTTTACCATGCTGTAAGCCTGCAACTGCCCCAATAATTATAATTAAATGCACACATTGACCGTGTAGCATGATTTTTACTGTGATTAAGACGATATGTTTATTATGTTTGTTTTACTAGGGGTGTCTTCAACTAAGGATTTTCATAGTCGAATCTGATTCGTCAGATTTTCCCTATAGTCGACTGATAGTCGAATCAGTTAAAACTTCACCACAAGATGGCGCTATAAGCGTGGTTTTTAAAAAAGTTTTTTTTTAATATATATTTTACTTGTTTTTCTAACAAAAGAAAACCTTTTTTTTTTTTCTTTTTTTTTTTTTTTTCTAGAAATTAGGATGATTTTATTTGACAAAAGGCTATATATATAACGAAAATAAAGACATTTCATGTAAAAACTAATGCTTAGCAGCATGTGGTCAAAATGGTACATTCGACTATCAGGTTCATAGTCGACTACAGTTCTCCGAATCGAATCGTCGAATCAGCGAATATTGCAGCTCACCCCTATGTTTTACTATTATATATCTTATTATATATTGTTTTTAATTAGTTAAATGAACATTGTTGCAAATTATATTATATAGGCCATAAGGCAGTCTTTAAAAAAAAGTAATAGAAGTTTATCCATGAAATTGAGAATAAATAGGGTGAATGCTATTTAGTCAGCCACTAATTGTGTAAGTGATTAGCATGTTTGACTCTCAGTGCTGGGGATCCAAGTTCAAATCCCGATCTGCGTAGAGTTTGTCTGGTTTTATTTCCCACAGTCCAAAAGCATGGATACAAGGTAAATTGAATGCTGTAATTTGCCCCATATAGTTTGTTTGTGTCTGTGTTTGTGTGAATGAATGTGCCCAGTGATAGCTTGGTGCCCTGTCCTGGGTGTTTGAAGTTCAAGTAATTTATTTATAGAGTGCTTTTTACAATAGTACATTGTCACAAAGCAGCTTTCCAGTGTTGTAAGCCTTTAAACCCCCAAAGAGCAAGCCGAAGTTCCAGTGGAAAGAAAAAACTCGCTGTTATGTTGATATTTTAAGGAAAAAAACTTGGGAGGACCAAGGCTCGGTGGGGGACTCACCTGCTTGAGTGGCCGGGCAGCATCAACAAGATAGGACTACCATGTACAGATTGTGTAGTGATAAGGTAATCAGGGGCGACAGAGATTAGCGATTGGGGATAAAGTATAAACGCAATTTTCTCCGTGATGTGTGAAGCAGCCTTTCTGATTTGAAAGCATATTAAAACCTCAAACCATTTTCTTTTTTTTGTTCTAATTTTTTCTGTACTCCACTATACTCCTCTTTTCTCATTGGCACCGCCTTGTCTGTGTAACCATGTTTTTCAATTAAGTATTTTTAGGGGGGAAATGTATATATGTATTTTCTCTCTCTCTCTCTCTCTCTTTCTCTCTCTCTCTCTCTCTCTCTCTCTCTCTCTTACACTCTCTCTCACACACACACACACACACACACACATGTTCTGTGTCTGCATATCAGCTTGTACCACTTCCTATGAGTTTGCTTTGCTTGTGATGGAGCGATGTACATTAACTAGTCCTTATTTTTTAAGTTTAACTCTTCCTTTTGTTCGACAGAACATGCAACACGTGAAAATTCACTTGTCTCTCATAGTTGAAGTGTACAATCAGTGGCTGACTAAATACTTTTTGGCCCCACTGTATCTTTATGACCTCACCTGGCTGGTGTTTTAATTATAACACATATAACTATCATACCTGGGAAACTAACATTGTCACTAACTCTTGTAGTTGGGGTTGGAAGTGTGTGGAGGGGCAGGGCCTATGTTTAGGAGTCATGGTTTATTACTGGTAACAAGTAGTAGAAGTGTGTTTTTTAGTTATCATTTAAGCACAGCCAAAAGTTTTTGCTACTTTTTAATTGTAGATTTTGTTGAAATGTGTTAAACCACAGGTATACTCCAGCATCCTAATGGGACAGTCCTTAAGCAGCTTCAGCCTCCACCCAGGGGCCCCAGAGAGATGCAGTTCTATAGCATGGTAAGTGTGTGTGTTGGATAAGTGTATTAATAAAGGAATTAAATGATATTAACTTTTATTTTTTCTTCATGCCTGACTGTGACCATTGACCTATGTTTTTAATTAAGGTTTATGCCGAAGATTGCCATGACCGCTGCCTACTTGATCTACAGCAGCATCTTCCAAAATACTTTGGCACCTGGTCGCCCCCTGACAGTCCCACAGGTGAGAAATACTTTTACACAGATTTCTGTCACAGAACCAGCAGTACAAAATGGGCAGTCAGGATGCAAAAAGATTTAGGTATTTATTTATTATCTATGCTGGTTCCCCTGTGGGGCCCCGGGGTAGAATAGGGCCTCGCCCCCTCTGGCGCTCGTAAAAGCCGAGCAATGAGGCACCTTGTTTGCCGTGAGGCGCGACCCGTGTCTGGGGGAGAAAGGGATCCTGGTGTTTGAGGGGTGTGCTAGCTGAGGCTTCCATTACCCCAACACAACACTTTGGCCCCGACTTCACATAGACAGGAGGTTGGAGTGGCCCGCCCCAATCAATCGGCTAGTCAGGACATGCCCTAGGTTGCATCCCTTGTGAGATCCCTAGAAGGCACTGGCTGAGGGTCAATCAAGCGCTTATTACATCTAGTGTATCGAGTATATCACCCCTGTAGCCCTAATGCATAACCTGCTGGATATCCGCGGCTCTGTGCATTCCCTTGTTGGGCTCCATGGTGGGCGGGGAGCAAGGGTGATGAAACCATAATACTCTAAAACAACTCACAAACGCCGTTTACTAGACCTTGATAACGAACTGGATAACGTGATTTTACTATTAACAATATTGCAAGATGGGCCATCGAAAATGGCTTCAAATTTTCCAGAGAGAAAACAGGTATCCATTTCTGCCAACGGAAAGGTCTCCACCCGGACCCACAACTTCATTTTCACAGTACACCCATAAATTTTGCAAAGGAGGCAATGTTCTTAGAACTCATCTTGGACAAAAAACTTAACTTTATCCAACACATACAGACAATAAAGAAAAAATGCATGCAGAGGTTAAACCTCATGAAAGTCTTGGCCAGTACCAAGTGGGGCGCAGAATTCCAACCCCTCATCCAGCTGTACAGAGCATTAGTTGGATCAAAACTTGACTATGGTAGCCTGATGTATGGTGCCACCAGAAAGTCATATCTAATAAGACTGAACTCAATACACCACTCTGGCATAAGATTAGCCCTCGGAGCCTACAGAACATCCCCGATGCAAAGCCTATATACTGAATTCCAAGAGCCGTCCCTTGAACACAGAAGAACAAAACTCTCATTGCAATACATTATAAAGCTTAAGGACAACCCACAAAACCCAGCCTACTGAACTGTCTTCACTACATCGCTACTCCCCCTATATGAATTAAAACCCACTTTCATCAGACCCCTGGGAGCAAGAATGAATTATCATCTGCAAAAAATCTATCTAAGCATAGACTTCATAAGTAACACGTATACAAAACCTCTTCCACCCTGGAAATTAACCAAACCAAATATCATCATGGATCTGACAAAAAAAAAAAAGAAAACCAACCACTCACCCAAATAAATATTTGACAGACTTTCTGAAAATAAGGGAACAATATCCAACACACTTCACCCTATATAGAGACAGCTCTAAAACCACAAACCAAGTTACAGCAACAGTTGTTACAGCAGAGGAATCTATCAAACATCGATCTACACCCACAAAGTTCAGTTTTCACTGCAGAAACGCAGGCTCTACTCATGGCACTCAACTCTATAGAAGCAACGCAAAAAACTAAAGCTCTGATCTGCACAGACTCTAAGTCCTGTCTCTAAGCGCTCGTCAGCTTCAAGACGGAACAGCCACTAATAAATAAAATCCTAAACAAGATACAATCTCTTCAAAGTAAAAAATGGGACGTACGTCTATGCTGGATACCATGTTAGTTGCTCAGTCTAACGAAAATCTTTTTTGAGCAAAAATTGTAAAACACCTTTGACAGGTTGGCGAACTAACACATGAAATACACACAGTTTATCCTAAAGTAGATAAATGTAATCAAATGAAACATTATACATTGATATACATTTGTACATCAATAACTGCAACTAAATATTTCTGGTAATTGTTGATTAGTCCGACACATAGGCCTGGAAGAATTTTTAAATCATCTGAGCTTTAATATGTACAACCATCAAAGAGAAAAATGAAAAACATGGTAATGGTGGACACAAGAGAAACACTCAAACCCAATAGTCCTTTACCAAGAGGAGTAATGAAAAATATATACATATTCTACCAACACAATGACCAGAATGATTCCTACAACTGAATTTAAGTTGTTTTAAAATAACCCCATACAGAATGCCAGTATTTAATAGCCACATTAAATCCTTTAGTTATGTGCTAACAGCTGGGGTATAAGAATAGTGCTGCCATTTTGTGGTAAAAGGCTAAACATTTGAAACGCTTTTTTTCAATTTATTTGTTCCGACAAAGCTAGCGAGCCATAAATTATAACACATTATAAACCCTGGTCGTTTGGAATCTGATGGGCCGGACTTAGGACATGCCTGGTTTACAGGAAAAACACTTAAATGTAACAGACATCCAATCCTTAAAAGTGTACATTATATACATCAAATTAAGAGGAGAGTTGTACTCCTGAGTCGTGCTGCGAGTTGTAACTTAGCCTCTCATGCCATTCTAAGTGTAGCTCAGTGGACCACGAGTGGAAACAGTACACTGAAATTACATACACTGCTTCATTCAAATAAACCATGTGGGAGTAGTTTGGGTTCCTGTAAATCACACCAGCACTGTAGCACTTGTAGATCGAACATGGAGAGTTTATCGGCATAATCTGTTGTATGTTTTTGGAAACATTTCGAACATGCTAACGCATTCTTTTCATTATAACCTAGCTCAATTATTGTAATGCATTGCTTGTCGGTCTCCCAGCTTGCATAATCAGGCCTCTACAACTAATTAAAAATTCTGTAGTCTGATTTGTGTTCAACCAGCCCAATCTAACTCGTCACTCCACCACTCCTCTCTTTCCATTGGCTCCCCGTAGCTGCTCGCATTCAGTACAAGGCACTGACTGGCCTACAGGACAATCTCTGGATTTGCCCCCTGTTATCTTTAATCTATATTTCCAAAATACACTCCGACTTGTTCACTTTGCTCTAGTGATGAATGATGGTTCAACCTCACATTGAGTCACTTAGCATTTTCAAAAAAACAACTCAAAATGATATTAAAAAAAAACTTTAGATAATGATCAGT
Organism: Corydoras sp. C115; assembly: GCA_019802505.1. Taxonomy (NCBI): domain Eukaryota; kingdom Metazoa; phylum Chordata; class Actinopteri; order Siluriformes; family Callichthyidae; genus Corydoras; species Corydoras sp. C115. The sequence goes on along the minus strand of JAFMOC010000078.1, from coordinate 97,660 downwards.
TATGAGCATTATAAATTACTGACTTGTGTTGTTCTCTCATTTGTAATTTACGTTACAGGGACCCATGTTGTAGAGTTCTAAGTATTTTATTATTCATATATGTTTAAGGACTTCATAAAACCTTACCACATTTGTATCGACTGTCATGATTTTCAATTCCTGAACAGAGCTGTATATGCAGCTGGAGGATGTTACACGCCACTTCCAGAAGCCCTGCATCATGGATGTGAAAATAGGCCAACAGAGCTATGATCCCTATGCCTCACAGGAAAAGCGTGAACAGCAGATTAGAAAGTACCCACTAATGGAAGAGATTGGTTTTCTGGTGTTGGGGATGAGGGTAAGTAGTAAAATTTGTTTCTCAGTTTAAGATCTCAGTTTATGATTTTCCTTAGTTTAAGATTCCCTGGGCTTTGCAATTAGATCCTTTGTTAAGTCATGTGTGTTATTTATTTATTTTTTTTTAAAACCACATTAGCAATTAGCCCACATTGATGGTAGTAATTGCCCTATGGACCTAAAAATTAGCTCTTAAAAGCTGATATGACCTAATTTTTAATTAGTCACTATTGCCCTAGGGCAAGCACGGTGGCTTAGTGGTTAGCACTGGGGATCCCAGTTTAAATCCCATTCTGGGTGGAGTTTTCATGTTCTCCCCATGTCTGTGTGAGTTTCCTTCGAGTTCTCAGGTTTCCCAAAACATTATCCCATAGTTGAGCATGGGGAACACCCCCCCCCCCACACACACACACACACACGAACCAAGTAGAGGATCAAGTGGAAGATAATGAATGAATGAATATTGCACCAAATGTTGTAAGTCATATTACATGCCTAAACTATTTGTGGTTGTTTACTAGAGATTGAAATGAAGATATTTTTTAAAATCTCAAAAAATTAGGAGCCTGACCTCAAGTAGCTAGACGGGTGTAAAAGGAACAATAAAGAAATTGTATTTATGTTATGAAAATCTTCTGAGTAAACCCTCTGATCCTCTGATAAACCGCTTATTATTGTTTGGACAATTCTATTTTTTAATTTATTTTAAAATATTTTGTTTAATAACCAGTAAGATTCTCATGTTAATATAACGAGATGTAATAATATATGATATAAAGTGTAGCGGGCAAGTACACTCGTGGCCAAAAGTTTTGAGTGACACAAATATTATATTTTCACATGATCTGATGCCCTCTGGTTTTTATGTGTGTTTGTCAGATGTTTTTATCACATACAGAAATATAACTGCAATCATATTATGAGTAACAAAAGCTTTTATTGACAGTTAGAATGAGTTAATGCAGCAAGTCAATATTTGTAGTGTTGACCCTTGTTCTTCAGGACCTCTGAAATTCTCCCTGACATACTCTCAATCAACTTCTGGACCAAATGCTGACATTTAGAGAATAGCAGTCTATTCTTGCACAATCAATACTTACATTTTGTCAGAATGTGTAGGTTTTTGTTTGTCCACCCGTCTCTTGATGATTGACCACAAGTTCTCAATGGGATTAAGATCTGAGGAGTTTCCAGGCCATGGACCCAAAATCTCTATGTTTTGTTCCCTGAGCCATGTAGTTATCACCTTTGCTTTATGACAAGGTGCTCCATCATGCTGGAAAAGGCATTGTTGATCACCAAACTGCTCTTGGATGGTTGTGAGAAGTTGCTCTCGGAGGATATTCTGGTACCATTCTTTATTCATGGCTGTGTTTTTAGGCAAGACTGTGAGAGAGCCGATTCCCTTGGCTGAGAAGCAACCCCACACATGAATGTTTTTAGGATTCTTTACAGGACTCATACTTTGGCATGAGACAAGACTGGTGGTAGCGCTCACCTCGTCTTCTCCGAATAAGCTGTTTTCCAGATGTCCCAAACAATCAGAAAGGGGATTCATCAGGGAAAATGACTTTACCCCAGTCCTCAGCAGTCCACTCCCTGTACCTTTTGCAGAATATCAGTCTGTCCCTGATGTTTTTTCTGGAGAGAAGTGGCTTCTTTGCTGCCCTCCTTGAGACCAGGCCTTGCTCCAAGAGTCTCCGCCTCACCGTGCATGCAGATGCACTCACACCTGCCTGCTGCCATTCCTGAGCAAGCGCTGCACTGCTGGTAGCCCGATCCCGCAACTGAAACACTTTTAAGAGACGGTCCTGGCGTTTGTTGGTCTTTCTTGGGCGCCCTGGAGCCTTTTTGGCAACAATGGAACCTCTCTCCTTAAAGTTCTTGATGATGCGATAGATTGTTGACTGAGGTGCAATCTTTCTAGCTGCGATACTCTTCCCTGTTAGGCCATTTTTGTGCAGTGCAATGATAACTGCACATGTTTCTTTAGAGATAACCATGGTTAACAGAAGAGAAACGTGATGTCAAGCACCAGCCTCCTTTTAAAGTGTCCAGTGGTGTAATTCTTATTAAATCATGACAGATTGATCTCCAGCCCTGTCCTCATTAACACCCACACCTGTGTTAATGGAGCAATCACTGAAACGATGTTAGCTGGTCCTTTTAAGGTAGGGCTGCAATGAAGTTGAAATGTGTTTTGGGGGATAAAGTTCATTTTCTAGGCAAATATTGACTTTGCAATTAACTACTGTTAAGCTGATCACTCTTTATAACATTCTGGAGTATATGCAAATTGCCATTATAAAAACTGAGGCAGTAGACTTTGTAAAAATTCATTTTTGTATCATTCTCGAAACTTTTGACCATGACTGTAAGATCACCCTTAATGTGATCTGTGGTAGCTTTTTGAGATTAGAGCAAAGATGACCAGCAGCATGTTATATAATCTTAGTTTTGTGTGGGTGTGGGTGTTTTTTTTTTTTTTTTTTTTTTTTTTTTTTTCCCTTAGGTGTACAATGTGGATTTGGACAGCTTTGACATGTATGACCAGCATTATGGACGAGCTCTAAACAAGGACACGATTAAAGGCGGTAAGATGGAAAGAACTGGGTCACTTCTATGTCAATTCTAAGTTGTCAATGTAGTACATGGTCAGAGGTGTGTAGGGCTGCCATTAAAAACTTTTTTTTTTATTGATTCAACTATTTTATCGATTAGTCAACTAGTCTAAATTATTCATATTCTCCCAAAAGAAAACTGCAAAACTTTACCCTTCAGCATAGTTAACAAACATAAAATAGAGTGCTTATTCAAACAGTCAATTAACTTGCAAATAAATTCACATTTCTAATAAACCCTTTATCAAATTAAAGTTTTCCATATAAAAAAAGTGCAAACTACATTTGATCTGTACCATTTTCAGCATAGTTATGATCATGTTCAGTACACTTTCAGTAAAAGCTGCTGCAAGTTTTGGTGTGCAATCCTTGCTTTGCATGAGTTCATTTACTTGGCTTTACCTTATACTAAAAGTAAGACAGAAAGAAAGGAGAAAAATAATGATTAATGAATAATAAATTATCTTATTATTACCTATTAAATAATATTAGTCCTATTTATTAAAATGGAGGCATGGTGACTTAGAGTTCAACACGTTTGCCTCTTAGTGCTGGGGATCCAGATTTGATTCCCAATCTGGGTGGAGTTTCCATGTTCTCGTTGTGTCCGCGTGGGTTTTCAGTTTCCTCCCACTGTCAATATGGATTCAAGGTAAATTGAACACTGTCAATTGCCCCATATAGAGTGTGTTTTTATGTGTGACCCTGGATGGGCATAGGATCCCCCCCCTCTCCTTCATGCAACCCTAATAGAGGATTAAGTGGAAGATAATGAATGAATGATAGTTTATTAAAACAATTTTTGGTGTGTATATGACATTCCTTACACAATGAACTGATTAAATTATAACAAATATAAAAGAGATGTCTGTGTCCAGCATGCCCCAAGGAAAGTCCAGGTTCTAATCGAAACATTCACTCAAACAGCTACTTATTTAATTTAAATTCTGAGGTAGAAGTCTCTACTATCAGAAAACACAAACAGAAAGACTTACGGTGGCTTTGCCTTTTCTATGAGCTTCTGTTTAAGGTCTTCGTGCATTGCGCTGGTGCTGCCAATATATGCCATTAGAGATTTACAGAGTGTACAAATAAGGTTTTTGTCTTCAGACAATTTAAAGTAACTACATACTTTGGATGCTTTCGGTTTTTGAAAACTTTTGTGACGCTCTTTACTACTCGTCTTTGGCTCTGCTGCAGCTGGCTTTTTTTTTTAGGAAAAAAAGAAAAAACATTTCTTTGAACGGATGCATTTTAGAAATCAAAAGTTAACATTAATAATATTTTAAATAAAAACAAAACAGATGCATCATAAGATGCGTAATAAAAATATTCTGTCAAGGTTATCGTCTATGTCAACCAATCACAACAAACCTAGAAGTGTGCATTCTTGTCAATCTCATGGCTGGAAAAAAAGCTCAGCCAATCATATTTAAGGACTAGAACTACCCATTTTATAATAGATATTAAGGCACTGTAAAGCAATGAGTAGCATAGTCACTGCACATATTGCTTCTTAATCTTAGCTCTTGTCGTGGCCTATGTGGTTTGTATCTTCTTCCTGTGCTATTGTGGTTTCCTTTCATCTATCAAAAAACATCTTCTATAACTCCGTATAAGTTTCCACTCTGGTTTAACATAACATCATTAAGACCAGCTTATGGCATAAACATGAAAAATAACCCAATAAGATATATGGATAATGTATTTGCTGAGGACACTGTTTACAAACAATGCTAATGTGCTTGTGTTCAATGAGTAAATTACAGCTATGATGTTATTCATTATACATATTCACCCACTTATTTATGCTCTTTGGACGACCATTATCTTTACTCTATACTAGGGGCTTAACGGTACACTGTATTTGTCACTTAACGTTCAGTACAGGCCACACGGTTTGATAACACGAATAGACTGAAAAACACAAGGTGGAACTAAAATTAAGAGGCGAGTTGTACCTTAGCTGTAAATACCTCTAACCATGCCATGATAAGTGTAGCTAAGTTTAGAGGCGGAGCATTGACTGCAAGTGGAAACCATAGATGCATATCACACACACACACACACACACACACACACACACACACACAGCTTTGTTCAAATCAACCATGTAGGAGTTTGGGTGCCTGTAAATTACAGCATCACTGAAGCGTGGGGGGTGGATCAAACACAGTTGGTTTGTCGGCATTGTTCAGCAGTTGTGAGGCATGTTTGTGGAAACATTTAGAATGTGCTAATGCATATTCAGTGAAATCATCCACATCGATAACCAGAGCTCATAAAATACCACAACCCAATGATTAATCTCTGCTACTTTTTACACTAATTTGACTAAACCTACGATTTTTTTCATGGGTTAACCTGTGCACGCTAAATCCTCCGCTCCCGAGATGGGAAATCAGACAGAAACAAATCCATTACAGAAGCAATGACAGTATAGTAATCCCTCACATATCACCCCGGGTTATGTTCCAGAGACCCTGCAATGTAGTGCCATTATAGTTTTTGTATTATTTATATGTTTAAGGCTTCATTAACCCTTCCCATACTATATATGCTATTAAACACTTTTTAAAGTCTTAAACCTACACAAGTTTAGCAACATAACTATGGCAAAATGCTGCAATACAGCGAAAACTCTAATACAGAGTTAAATGGATAAAAAAAGAATTAAACCCGCAATAGAGTGAAACCCCGAGTCTGCAATGTGCTCTGCGATATGCTCCATATGTTGTTGTGAATGCCCCTGGTTCAAGGCATTTAATAAAAGTACTAGAAAAATCTGCCTCCCTACCAAATTTGTACTAAACCATGAGTTTTGTATACTGTTACACCCCTACTGTATGCACATGCAGCTACCTTAAATCAAATTTTGGGTTATTTTAAATAATTGCTCAACTAATAATGATTTGTCCTTCTCAGGACTCTCCAAATTTTTTCATGATGGCAACAGGCTACGTCGAGATGCTGTCACTGTTAGCATTGCTAAGGTCCAGAAGATCCTTTCCTGGTTCGAGAGCCAAAGGCAGCTGAACTTTTATGCTAGCTCTCTGCTCTTTGTCTACGAAGGTCTTCAACTGCCTTCAGAGGACACAACCAGCAGATTGCAGAAAAATGAGATGGTTCTTGAGTACAACAATAACATTGAGCAGAGCCTCTCCTCCATGTACTCCTTACATAAGAATGGCTGCATGCAAGATTACCACCAGAGGCAGCAAGACAACAGCGTATGGCGGGAACCACTCCAGCTGGACGCCTGCTGGCAGGAGATGGAGAGAAATGCCAAGGTGGAGGTGAAGATGATCGACTTTGCCCATGTGTTTCCCAGTGAAGCGCATGACTATGGTTACATCTATGGCTTGAAGCACCTGCTCAAGGTGCTGTATCAGATTCGGGATGGCTGAAAAAGGAATTCGTTTGCTGTCGGCGTTCGAGGTGGATTTAAAGGTTCAATTAGGAATATGTGAATCCATCGCCATCTCCTCTTTTTGTTCCCTTGAATCTGCACTACCTAAAATACTATCAAGTTACTAATCTGAAAAATATGGCCTAACAGGTATACACATACTCAAATTTATGGTTTTAGGCAGCTGTGTGCTGTTTGTTTTTTTTTCTCAGGAGAACCTGTTCCAGTTTTATTTGTCATCACTATGTGAAATATGTAACACTGTCTAAACTCTTATTTTCTTTAGCATATTAGCTTGAGATTTTACATAGGAATTTATGATTTAATTTAATTTATCAAAGCATAATTTCAGAAGTTATTTTCTAGAACTGAGGGTTTGGCTAGATGGTAAATTTAAGTTTATTTAATTTAATTTAAATTTAAGTGCCACACATGCCCTACTTTTGGCTTGAGACCTGGCAATGGTTTGTTGTGACTTTTCAATTTGTATTTTTGGTTTATCTGTATCTGGTTCCACATGTAAATAGTAGTAATAAATATTCTATGATTTTGGCAGCATTATGATGATTTTAAAAAAGAGGGGCTTGATTAGATATGGGGTGGCACAGTGGCGTTGTGGTTAGCTCGTTCGCCTCTCAGCGCTGGAGATGCATGGTTAGAATCTCTATCTTTTTCAGTGTTCTCCCGGTGCCCGCATGGGTTTCCTTTGGGTTCTCCAGTTTCCCCCCACAGTCCAAAAACAAGGTTTTAAGGTAAATTATGCTCTAAATTGCCCCACATAGCATGTCCTTGTGTGTATGACCATGAGTGTGCCCGACGATAGATTGGCATCCTATGCTGGGTCCTATCTGCCCAGCACCATTTTATTGTTAATGGTTCTATGAGAAAACACTGATAAATGCCATATTTTAACAGAAATGACTGTTAAAAGAACTACTAATAACATTCATATTGTAAGTTTACTTATTCACACACCCAGTACTCTCTGATTTAATTAGGTTTATTGTAACCTGCATTAGAATTTTGTACATATAATCATAAATGCCTCTCACCTACTTGGAAAATTGTTCTAGAATGAACGTGCTAATCAGGTTTAGGTACACCTCATTAGCTAATATTTTGGTTATTAAGCATTTTAAAAATGTGCATAGCTTTTTTCAGTATTTTGGTATTGTTTTCTGTTTATTAGCAGATTTAAGCTGAGGTGAAGGGTAATATTTGACTTTTTTTTTTAGTATTTTTTCTAGCCCGCAGACTTCAAAAGCTTCTTCGAAACTCGTAACATTGGGCACTAAGCGGCACACCGCAGGGAAGTAGAGGAACTGTGCAGATAAACTCATGATGTAAACCTATGTGGCTTTAGTTGAAGTAGTGTTTAATTAAAAGCAAGAAAACATTCATTGTAGTTGGGAATTAATGTCATTATGTCACTGCAAATAACCAGTTTGTCAATATTTCCATTCTAAACAACCAAAATATTTTTTTTCTTTCAAGTTTTTCATTGTTTTATGAGATTTCTATATGTGTTTCTTAAATGGGTTTAAAATCACATAGCACATGTTGACTAATTTAAAATTGGTAGATGTTCTAATCATCTCAATTATTCCTTTGACAATGAACTGCAAAAATATGTTTAAAAATGTTTTTTTTTCTTTTACAAACTTTTTGCATATGTGTAACCTTTTGTTCTGCTACATGACTGCTTTTGGGTTTGTGTAACTTTGATGTGACATTCCTGTTTTTAATTTTTCAGCTCTGCAACTAAATGGCATGCTTTCTGATTGAGGGAGAAAGCAAAGCTTTAATTCTTATCGACCAAAATTTTACCTGCTAGTGTCTTTAGCTTCCTTGTGCTTGTTGTACTTCCAGGAATGTGGTAGTAGACTTCAGACACTGTATGCGACCGATGTGGGGGGGGGGGGGACAAAAAAAAACACTGCAGATACCCCCACATATTTAATGCCATTCTGGCATTGCATTCTATCCACACATTTTTTTTCAGTTGTTATGTTATTTGTTGCACCACGATGCTCAAGATTTTAGTTTTTTAATGCACTGAAGAACATTGAAATACTGTGTGATGTGATCATTAATCATTCTGCTGTGAAGAAACCCAAATCTAATTTTGATTTCTAATGTAATTCTTTAAACGCACCTAATTACTGAGTTGGTGCTCATAGCACTTTAATGACTTGTTAAACTGGAATTGAATGTATTGATGCAACTGCAAGCAATTCTGTTCGAATCAACTAAAGCAAATCCAGCTTTTGTAATGTAGATGTAATAGCGTAATAACCAGAGTCATGCATTAGTTGTATATTTGGCAAATATATTATTATTAATAAAACATACTTAAATCAAAGTTAACGTGACTTTGTTTTTACATTATAGCAAAATTTTGTACAGTTATTTTCTCTTTCTTACAACTGTTCTCTTTTTTCGCTATAGCCAAATGTATTGGGACACACCTCTTGATCATATAAATGACTAATATATGTAACTCCAATTACTATAGATGTTTTTAAATGTAGCCAGTGGGTTTGTTCCTTACTGTTTTAAAAATTGAACCATTTCATTCTTTATCCATGCTATCTGCTATGTGGGCTATTTGCTATGTAGGCAAATTTGAAAGATGCCAGCTACAAAAGTTATATGATAATACACACTGTATACAATAACCTTAGTTTTTTAAATAACAAAGTAACTGAATATAAGACATAAACAACTCTAAATGGTGGACTCACCATGCAACATTTATCATCGTGAAGTGAACAAGTTGGAGTGTATTTTGGAAATGTAGATTGATGGTAAGAGGGGCAGATCCAGAAATTGTCCTGTAGACAAGAGTCAGTGCCTTCTACTAAATGCGAGTAGCTATAGGAAGCCAATGGAGAGAGAGAGCAGTAGTGGAGTGACATGTGTTCACTTGGGTTGATTGAACACAAGTCGGGCAGTAGTGTGGTAAAAGGTGAAATTACAGTTTTTATGACTTCTTTATTGTGACAGCCATGAAGTACAAATTATAAAACTGAATTTGCAAGCCATGTGAGATCGGTCCTCCATGATTGGTATATGATATAAACTGAAAAATATGTGTAATCTAAAATTACAAAAAATAATTCAAAATTCATTCAATCATTATCTTATACCCAATCCTCCTAGTACAGGGCGCACACACAAACATACTCTGTATATAATATAACATACTTACATTGAATGTTTTTGGACTGTGGGAGGAAACTGAAGAACTGTAGGAAACCCACGCATGGACACGCCACCCAGTTCAAGATTCGAACCTGGATCCCCAGTGCTGAGAGGTGAATTTGCTACCCACAAAGCCACCATATACTGCCCACCACTGCCCATATACACCGCCAGTCCAAAAGAAAAGTTACACCTGGATGTAATGTACATTACACCTGGATGTAATGTATCAAACGGGTATGAGCCTCCTATTGAATAATAACTGCATCATGATTATCTTTCATCTTATCTTATTCAGATTATCTTTAATTGCAGAAATGACTAAAATTGGGTTAAGAACATTCCAACACATCATTAAAAACTGGAATCATAATGGGGACCCAAAATCTTGTCCACAACCATGGGATGATTCTTTTGACATGGTTGTTTAAGACATGAGAAGCAACTCCTTGCACCAGTACAAGCCTGTGGAGGCAGTGCCATGATCTGGGGATGCTGCAATTGACCAGCAACAGTATGTGCTCAAAGAATGAGGTCAGCTGACTACCTGAATATACTAAATGACCAGGTTATTCCATCAATGGACTTCTTCACTGATGGCATGGGCATATTCCAAGATGACAATGTTAGGATTCATCAGATTCAGAATTAGAAAACTTAATTGATAGGGAGGGAATTGCAGTACGGAGCAACTGTAACGGGCTGCATATGCTCTTGTGCAAGTGCATACAAAAATCAGGCTCAAATTGTGAGAGAGTGGTTCACGGCGCATTGAGACATCATTCTCACACATGGAATGGCCACCACAGAGATTAAAGAAAGTTTTGGAAGTGCTAGAGAATGGTTTGCGCAGCAATCAGACTCTTGGGGAAATACTAGATACTAGACGGACATTACAGAAGCTTGTTGAAACAATGGTGTGAGACAAAGCTACATGTACTTGCTCAAATTATTTCAAGGTAAAATAGATATTATTGAATTGCCTATTTTATTTTTAATGCACTTATTGAGTGAAGTATGGATAAAGCTGCAATTCCCCCTGGAATTAATAAAGTATTCTGATTCTGAATTACTTGCAATTACTATTAAACATCATGTAATTCATTTGTTTATTATCTTCCTCTTAATCCTCTACTAGGGTCAAGGGTGGGGTCCCTATGCCCACCTAGGGGAGCACGTTTTTAGCTCTGGGGAGATACACCCAGGACAGGACGCCAACCAAGTGCTGGGCACAAACTCACACAGACACACACTGAGAGACAAACATGCTAACCAAAAATGTACTAATTAAAATTTGTAAGTTGCTGCAAAAGAAAGCTACATGTCCTTCAAAATGCTTGAATGATCAAAATGGATATTATTGCATTGCCTTTTATTTGTTTTGTGATGCACACATTGAGTAAAGTATGGAAAAACTTACTTATAATTACTATTTAACATATTTAACTATTAAACAATGTAATTTAATGTAGAAATTACTTTGTTTATGACTCTCTCTGGGCGGCATGTTGGCTTAGTGGTTACCATATCTGGGTGGAGTTTCCATGTTGTCCGAGTTTCCTCCGTGTTCTCCAGTTTCCTCCCACAGTCCAAAAACATAGAGTTCTCCAAATTACCCCATATAATGTAGAGTGTGTCTGTGTTAGTGTGTGCCCAGTGATAGATACTTTTATCTCTCATATTAATTTCTAGCATCTTCTCATTCTCTTAAATATTCTTCTCAAATATTATTTATATATTATCTCATTTGTTGGTTTCCATCTTTTACCCACCTTATATGAAGCAATAAATATCCCACCGAAAACCTCAGCATACTTCCAAGTAATTTATTTATGTAGCGCTTTTTACAACAATACATTGTCACAAAGCAACTTTACAATGCTGAAAGTCTGAACCCCCAAAGATTAAACCGAAGTTACAGTGGCAGGAAAAAAACTCCCTGTTATGTTGGTTTTTTTTTTTTTCCAGGAAGAAACCTTGGGAGGACCAAGGTCATCCTACTTGAGCGGCCATAAAGCAGGTTCCATCCAGTAATCATCATAGCCTCAGTACTCCGGCAATATTATGGATGAAGAGCTGACGACATCCACCCATCCATGCATTATCTTCTGCTTTATCCACTATTAGGGTTCCCCATGCCCATCCAGGGGAGAATGTCTCGGGCACTGGGCAGATACACCCAGGACAGGGCGCCAATATATCGCTGGGCACACACTCACTCACACAAACACACTCTATATGGGGCAATTTGGAGAGTTCAATTGACTCATTCCATGTTTTTGGACTGTCGGAAGAAACCGGAGAACCCGGAGGAAACCCGGGGAGAACAGGAAAAAGAACACGGGGAGAACATGGAAACTGAGAGGCGAACATGCTAACCACTAAGCCACTGTGCAGCCCAAGCTGACGACATCTCAAAAAATAGACTAGAAAAGCAATTAGACCTAATAATATTTGGTCACTAAAACGGCCCATTCCTGCAGGTTCTTTTTGTACAACATCATGAAGATCAGAACTTTCTTAAATGAACATGCTTTTTAGTTGTTAGTTTAAACCCTCATCCTTTCCGCGCCATGCCTTCTACTGATGGGTGAAGCTGGGTGAAGAGGTTGAAATTCCAGCACAGACTATCCCAGATCACCAACCCAACACTGTCAAACCTGAGATCTACACTTTTACCTACAAGGAATTAATTAAATGCAAAAGTAAATAAATGTGCTTTTTGTTTACTTTCAAAAATTAATAGAGGCTCCCTGTCGATGTTTCTCACTTTTGCAAGACTTTTATTTTGATGGATCCTATTCAATCTAATGCCAGAGTGTATGCACAGTCCTCATCGTGTAAGGATATCGCGGAATACAATCCTGTCAAATATAAACTGTAATTAACTAACTTAGGAAATATGTTAAGGAAGTACGAAGAAAAAATGTTAATCAAAGGTGCAGTTGTGCACTTTTGTTGCAAAAATGCACGCGCACGCCTTTTTTTTCGATGACGTCATGAACTTTGACAAACTGATTGGAACACAATTTCCCAGGATGCACTTGCGCGGCAGTGTTACAGTGGAGTTAAGTCGCCCTCCACGCTTCGTAGCGACGACGTTGGCCGCCAATTTATAATAAACCAATTTACCAAAAAACGCAGCAATATTAACCAAGCTATATGATTTATAATTTTTTTGTATTTCTTTATTTTTAGAAGCTCGAAATATTTGTTTCCATATGGCTCCGTTTAATTTGGTGACGATTCTGTACAGGTCGTGGAGTTTGATTCCTGCGGCTGCAGCGTCTGCAAGGTAAATAACTAGATACGTTACGGTTGTGGAAGATGTGCATAGTTTATGTGCTTAAACTACGTTTACCGTAAAAAAATACACTTTAAGTCATTTACGATAATAATGTACATTAGGCAGACATCTTTTTTTTTTTTTTTTTTTTTTTTTTTTTTTTTTTTAAGCAGTGGTTGATACCGCTACATGCGGTTTTACTAACTAACAACTAATGTTCCTTAAAATATTTCATTTATAAGTTGTGCACTAGCATTTTCTGTGATTAAATCGCAATTTTACGTTGGGCATACATTTCCTTTCGTGCAATAAACAACCGTTGGTCTGTTAGTTGTAAACAAAAGCTGATTACATCGCAGAAAAGTTCATGTGCCGTATAATCTCGTTACTGTAAAGGAATTCGCTGTAGCGCCATATTTACTTTAAAACTGTAAATAAATAAATAAATGCACACACACACACACACACACACACACACACACACACACACACACACATATATATATATATATATATATATATATATATATATATGTATATGTGTGTGTGTGTGTGAGGGTGTACAACGACCAAGTAAGTTTAAGTGAAGTCTTAAAATGTTAAGGGAAATGACTTAGTACACTATATATTTTTTATTAATCTCCATATATATATATATATATATATATATATATATATATATATATGGACGTGCGAAAATGGTGAGTCCTGCACTACAAAAAAAAAAAAAAAAAAAATATATATATATATATATATATATATATATATATATATATATATATATATATATATATTGTAGTGCAGGACTCGCCATTTTCGCACGTCACTGCTTGGCACATTGCCCTGGCACACGTCATGGCTTGACAGGTTGCCAGTGGGAAGTTGCCCCATGGATTTCACGGGATGTACCGCGGGGCGCGCATGCACGTCGCGGTTTGGCAGGATGCCCTGCCAGTGGGAAGTTACCCCGTGGATGTTCTGGGATGCACCGCAGGAATATACATGTATATAAGGGAAGGGGTTTGCGTGTCTGTGTGGTTGAAGTGTTGGATTTATATGAGGTACGTTCACGATCTCTTTAATTAACCCAGTTGGTTATGATGGCATCTTGACTCCGCGTCAGTTCTTCGTCAACGCCACATTTGGGTCAGAAGTGGGATTCGGTCGCCTGGATCGTGTACTGGAGGCGATCGATCGAGAACTGGGGTCTCTCGGACGTGAAACCCTTGGTGCGAAACGAAAAACGTCGGGACGGGAGATGGATTTGGAAAACACCCGGCCGACAGTCGAGAGGATGCAGCTTCGACTGCCGGATTATAACGGTGAGGCCGACTGGGAATAGTACGAGGCACAGCTGGAAATTGTGAGAAGGAACTCTGGTTGGTCTGACGACGAGGCAGCAGCACCTCTGCACCTGGCGCTGCAGGGACGAGCGTTAAGTGTATTAGGGGAGCTGCCGTCGGAATGTCAGGGCAATCTGGCAGATCTCACCGGAGCGCTGAAAGGGCAGTTTAGCCGACAACCCAACGAACCAGCCGCCAAACAGCTACTTACGGCTAGACGACGCGAAAAGGGCGAGAAGATCAGCACGATGGCGGTGCTAGTTCGGCTGGCATACCTGACGTTTCCACAGGCGTTCATTCCCAACTCGCTCTGGATCACTTTGTAAATGCGCTGGAGCTCCGCGAGTTGAGGCAGCACATCATGCTAGCAGCACCTGATTCGTTGCAGCAGGCAAGAACGCGCCGAGATTATTTTTGCCCTCAACAACGCCGGTTCGGGAGCGATGGGGGATGCGTCAGCGATGAGGGACAAACCAGCGAGATGACGACTCACCTGCTGGGAGTGCAGCGAGGTCGGACACAGAGCTGGCCAGTGTACCTTGGCTGCGCCGTTAGGAAATGGAGCGGGAGCTGCGCAGTGAGGGATGTAGCAGCTCATCTGCGTATCGCAAAACCCTCTGTGCCCTGCTCCGCCCGCATTGGTGGGGCAGGGGGGCCTTACATCTTATGCAGCGTAAACAGCACGATGGTAAAAGCGCTGATTGATAGCGGTTCTTCAGTGACGTTAATCCGTCCTGGTGTGGTAACAGACGTAGCAGCTGGTGAGGAGGTCGAAACTTGGGGCAAACCTGAACTCTACACAGTCACGGGTGACCGCATCAGCCTGATTGGATGCTGGAGGTTATCACTCCATTGTGGCAGCGGTGCGACCCCACATCCCATGTGGATGGGCTCCATTCGTGAGGATTGTATCCTGGGTACGATCTTCCTGGAAAATGTGGGCGCAACTGGATCGCTTGGCGGGTTTGGCGTGGTTCAGCTCACTGGATCTCCGCAGTGGATATTGGCAGGTACCCCTCTCTGTTTCAGCTAGAGAGAAAATGGCATTTTCGTTGGGGAATGGGTTGTGGCAGTTTAAGGTGTTACCTTTCGGACTGTGTAATGCACCCTTTCAAGAGACCGCGTGCTAGAACATGTTCCTAAAGACAAGTTCGTGGTCTATTTGGACGACGTCCTGGTTCATGCCAGTGAGTTCGATGTGGCGCTCTCCAACTTGGAGATGGTTCTTAACGCGATAAGGGAGGCGAATCTTAAGCTGTACCCTGCCAAGTGTTTGTTTTTACAGCGGCGGGTGAACTTTTTGGGTCACTTTGTGAGCGGGGCGGGCGTCGAGACAGACCCGAGAAAGACAGACGCTGTGCGGGACTGGCCAAAACCGCGGAATTTAAAGGAGTTATGGAGCTTCTTGGTTTCTGGCGTCGTATTACTGCCGGTTTGTGCAAGGTTTCGCGGACATTGCTGCTCCATTACACCACATGACCGAACGGGGTGTGAAGTTCACGTGGTCTGACGAAGCTGATCGGGCGTTTGTATTGTTGCGGGAAAAACTGTGTAGCGCCTCGGTGTTTGCTTACCCAAGGTTTGGGGAAAGGTTTATTATTGACACGGACGCGAGCAATCACGGTTTGGGGGCGGTTTTGTCCCAGGTGCAGGATGGGGCTATGTTCGTTTTTACAGCGGCGGGTGAACTTTTTGGGTCACATTGTGAGCGGAGCGGGCGTCGAGACAGACCCGAGCAAGACACACGTTGTGCGGGACTGGCCAAAACCGCGGCATTTAAAGGAGTTATGGAGCTTCTTGGGTCTGGTGTCGTATTACCGCCGGTTTGTGCGAGGTTTCGCGGACATTTCTGCTCCATTACACCGCATGACCGAACGGGGTGTGAAGTTCACGTGGTCTGACGAAGCGGATCGGGCGTTTGTGTTGTTGCGGGAAAAACTGTGTAGCACCCCAGTGTTGGCTTACCCAAGGTTTGGGGAAAGGTTTATTATTGACACGGGCGCGAGCAATCACGGTTTGGGGGCGGTTTTGTCCCAGGTGCAGGATGGGGCAGAGTGGGTGATTACCTATTTTAGTCTGCGGCATAGCCGCCCCGAGCGGAACTATTGTGTGACGTGGCGAGAACTGTTGGCGGCAGTGGCTGGACTGGGGCATTTCCGGCCGTACTTATACGGTGCTAGGTTTTCACTGCGGACTGACCATGCATCACTGACCTGGCTGATGCAGTTTAAGGAACTGGAGTGTCAGTTGGCGAGGTGGATCACCAAGTTGCAGGAATACCACTTCGAAATCGAGCACCGGGCGGGGCAACAACATGGTAATGCTGATACCCTGTCAAGCCGACCGTGTAGTGATACAAACTGTCAATATTGCCAACGCGTTGAGGTGAAGGCCATGGAAGTCATCGGGCGGTGTGCTGCTGTCAACGCCAACGACCGGACCACGAGCGAGTTGTTCCAGGTCTCACGGTCTGACTTCAAGTTGGCACAAGAGGCGGTTCCGGAGATCGCATGGGCGATCGAGGCACTGCGAGTGGCGAGCCGTCCGGACTGGCAGACGGTGTTGACCCGGGGACCAGTGGCTAAAGGGCTGATGTGGGCCTTTCGACAGTCTGCGGTTGGACAACGGAGTGCTGTGCTGTGTGTGGGAAGACCAGAGGCCAGGCAGCCGAGTGATCCAGACGGTGGTTCCACGTGGCATGAGATCTGCAGTACTGGGGGCAGTTCATGGTGCAGCGGACTCCGGCCATTTTGGTGTGACTGAGACGCCTGCGACAGCGATTCTATTGGCCTGGCTGTCGCAACGACGTGGAGCTGTTTGTACACTGCTGCGACATCTGCACTGCAAAAACAGGCCCTGCAGGTTCTTCACGAGCACCACTACAGCCGATGCAATCTGGGGCGCCGATGGAGAGGGTGGCTGTCGATGTGCTGGGCCCTTTCCCGGTGACGGACTCTGGTAAACGATACGTGATCGTGGCCATGGATTATTTCACGAAATGGCCAGAGGTGTATGCAGAACAGACCAGAGTGCCTCCACGACCAAGGACGGAACTTCGAGTCCGAGGTGATGAGGGAGACGTGCCATTGTATGGGTGTGCAGAAGACCCGCACAACACCCCTACACCCCCAGAGCGACGGTTTGGTGGAAAGATTCAACCGAACCCTGGCGACACAACTGGCTGTGGTCACAGCAAAGAACCAGAGGGACTGGGACAGGCACCTGCCCATCGTTTTGCTGGCCTGTCGCTCAGCGGTGCAGGAGTCCACCGGATTCACTCCTGCCATGGTAATGTTTGGGCGTGAGCTACGGACGCCCGTCGATTTGGCGTTTGGAGCACCACCGGAGGGGGATGCGAGGGGTCCACCTGGCCCGGCATATATGTCAAGATTACTCAACCAATTACACCAGGTCCATGAACTGACGAGGACACATCAGGCGGACGCTGGGGTGAGGCAGAAACGGGCATACGACACGCGGTGCTTTGGAGAGCCACTGGAACTGGATTTGAAGGTCTGTCTATACAACCCGTGGCGGAAAAAGGGACTGTGCCCTAAGCTCCAGTCTGCGTTGGAGGGGCCCTTCGTGGTCAAGTTGTGACTGGGCGAGGTGGTGTATTGCGTCGTTTTGGGACGTTGCCGCCATGTCGTCCACAGGGACAGATTGGCCCCTTACCACCCTAAAGTTGCAGGGGGCGAACCACCGATTGTCTCGGGGGGTGACTCACCTCTGGCATTGGGAGGGTTGAGTGTGCGCTCGGAACCGTGCCTGGGGCGCCCGCGACGCGAACGGTGATTACCTGCCTGACTGTTGGATTGAGGTCAACCGGAACGTTTGACGGTAAGGGGGGCTCTCCATTTTGACGCGCACGTCACGGTTGGCACGTTGCCCTGGCACACGTCAAGTTGTACTGCCAATGGGAAGTTAGTGAGTGTGTGGCCAGCGATGGATTGGCGCCCTGTCCTGGGTCTATCTTCCCAGCGCCCGAGACGTTCTCCCCTGGATAGGCATGGGGAACCCCACCGCGACCCTAATAGAGGATAAAGCGGGAGATAATAAATGAATGAAAAAAAAAAAAAAAAAAAAAATATATATATATATATATATATATATATATATATATATATATATATACACGCACACACACACACACGTCAGTACAATGACCAAAATTTAAGATGTAAGTTACTTATTCCGTTTGAATTACTTATTCCGTTTTATTGATTTTAATATTAAGTGTTAAGTAAGATCCTTGTGATGTATAATCTTTTTTTTTTTTTTTTTGTCTCCAGTAGCGCCATATTTGTTTTAAAATTGCTTTCTAATTGCTTTTTTTTAAATATATATACAGTATGTACACATATGATTACAATGAGCAAAAGTCCTTTGCTTTTAGTTAAGGGTCATGTGGGGGCACCCAGATTGGGGTTTGAACCGAGAATCACTAGCGCTAAGAGGCAAAGGTGCTAACCACAAAGCCACTGTGCCGCCCTGCTTTATTATTTTCTTTATTTTAATATTAAGAGTTCATGTGCCATACAATCTCATTAACTGTGCTCAGTAAAAAGAAAACTAACAAAGAATTAGGGGTCTCTCGGTGTCTGGCGATTCGATTCCGATTTTTGATGTCATGATTCGATTCAGAAATGATTTTCGATTCAGAAACAATTTCTTAAGTTAAATTTGGTCTTTAAATTTTATTTCAATTATGAGATTGACAAGATGAAACGACAATGTAAACAAATAGAACATTTATTTAAAACAAAACCTTTCTGTATCAAATCTTTTTGCATCATTTTATCTTTATACAAAAAATAGGATTGCGCTGAATTAAATTTACTAGTATTAGGTTAGCTTAGCTGCCTGGCTTTTTCTTACATAAAAACATCGATCAATGAACAAATAATTCTAAATTTATTAATACAAAAGTTTACCATGGTGCATTAGCCTTTAATCGAAACTAAGATACAGACTTCACAGTCATAGTGCATTTATATTTTGCAAATCTTTAAAACTTAACATTAAAATTAAAATACATACTTCTGTCTTTTTTTGACATTTGCTCAAAACTTAACCGTAAAATATTAAATATATTTTCAACTTTTGAATTGATTTTTGAATTGGCATTTTGAATTGATTCAGAATCGCCAGGACTATGAATCGCGATTCTTTGAAGAAACGATTTTCTTTCAGCACCCCTACAAAGAATTCCACTGTAGCACAACATTTATGTCACAAATTGTCTGTAAGGAGAGTTCTGGAGACGTGGATGCAGAACAACAGTTATTTATTGAAAAGCAAGGCAGAGGTAGGGTAGTGCAGGAGGAGGATGGTGCGAGGAGGATGTTGCCCGCTGGACCCAGGCCGGGGTGATTAACCTGGACGGAGGACTGGGCAGAGCACAACACCGAGCCAAAACAAAAACTAAATAAAACAAGGCACACAGAGTAAACTACGCTGTAGTAAGAGAACCCTACACTGGCTATGCGTGAGAAGAAATAGAAGAAGCTAGTGAGTGTGTCTAGGATAGACAAAATAACAAACCCTATGATAGACAGAATAGGTGTGTTAACGAGAGTGTAATCACAAAACCTGAAAGAAGAAAGAGTGTAGAAAGTGCACAAAGAGGTATGGTGAACTACACGGGACGACTGAAGGCTGGGAACCAGACTGAGAACAACGAGGGCTGGAAGGACAGTCAAGGTATTAGTATACACTGGAGGAAACAACGTTAGTTCACCAAAACAGAGCGTATTAGTATAAAGCTTGGAACCGTTAGTAAGTAGAGTGAACGATGACACACGGACGCCCTCAGGTGGTGGCGCGCCAGCGGAGCAGGCTAGGGCGAGTGCGAACTCCGCCCCACCCGGCCGAAGCCGAACCACCTGAGCGGACGGACAGAGATCGCTCCCGGGACGCAGGACACTAAGGACAGGATGAACACTGAAAACAGAAAGAGTATCAGACAGACACCAGGGAGCGATCACAGAAAAACAAAGACGTTCACTCATACAACGACAAGTACTGATCTATACACGGAGGTGAGAACGCAGATGCTAACACACGGCTAACATAAACAGACACGCACTCACCGAGACCAGACGCACCACGAGACACAAAGCAGACAGGACAGCAGTCAAAAAATCGCTCGGCATGTATGAAAAATCAGGGACAATACTTCGCGATTCGTCCCGTGCGAAGACAGAGCTTAAATAAGAGAAACGACCCATCAAACAAATTAGCCTCACCTGGTGCCGGAGCGAAAGCGGAACTAGAAGGCGGGGCTAAGAGCGCGAGTGACAGAGCGTGCAGGAGAGACCGATGCAGAACCCGGATTTCTTACAATTTACTTTAATATTAAATTAATTCTTCTGCTTTACCTTTTTAATTATTTTAATGTAGGAAGTGGAATTTTAGTGGTCACACAAATAAAAAACATGTTTTATTAAAAAAAAAAGCATGTTTTAATTTTAATTAAGAAAATTATTTTATTATTTTGAATGACCCCCCTCTCTATCCCTCTCCATGCAGCCTTTACATATTGCTCCATCATGATGCAGTAAAGAACAATGTCTTCAATTAAATACATTTTTATCAATGAGCTGGCTTGGGTTGGAATCTGCGTGATCTCATTTTGCCTACACTACTTACACACAGAGGAATTTGTCCTCCACCTTTAATCTATCCGTGCAGTAAAACAAACATATACATACACTGGTTAAGTAAGCACAAATATATGGAGTGGTGGTCAGCCTTGTACACACGACGTCTGGTGACCATTTAAGGTTAGGTGCCTTGCCCAAGAGTACTTCAGCCATAGTAATTACTGGGCCTGGGAATCGAACCAGTGACTTTCAGGTCGCAAAGCTGGTTACTTAACGAGAAACCCATGATTTCCCCACATTTGTGGCTGTGTGTAAAGCAGTGATTCTCAATTATTTTCTGTTAAGCCCCCCCCCCCAGGAAGAAGAAAACATTTTGCCCCCCCCCACGCACACTCACCTCACCACTCCGCACATGACAAAATGGGATAAAGTATATTTACACGCCCAATATAGTATAATTTGTCTATAAATTTGTTATAAATGCACCTCTTTTACAACAATGTATCCTTGTTATGTTAAATTTTAAAGATTTGCAAAATATAAATGCACTATGACTGTAAAGTCTGTATCTTAGTTTTGATTAAAACAAAAAAGAAAGGAATATAGATCAACTTAAAACAAAGAATACGTTTATTAACCTTGTTTTTTAGTTTGTAACAGAAACGAATTAAATCCTTATTTAAACTAGAAACATTTTTGAACTGACTGGCATTTCATACTGAAAAATGAAATTAAATAAAATCAATAAATAATAATAAATTCAAATTCATCAGCAACATTAATTCAGGAGCACAATATATTAACACTTTAACCTAAACAAAAATGAATATAACAATTTGTACTGTTTTTTTTTTTTTTTTTGTTTTTTTTGCAAACGAAGTCAGTTGTGACAACACAACAAACCATTATTTATATAACCTATGTTATAAACCACAAGGCAGAATATGAGGCTTTTATGATTATGCGCCCCCCCCAGGCCCCACTATTTGAGAAGGACTGGTGTAAAGGCTCTATTTGCGAGAGAGAGAGAGCATGAGTAAATTTTTGTTCGAAAAAAACATTAAAATAATGACTTAATATTATGTGTGCTTTTTTTTTTTTTAAAACAATGTTCCACTTTTACAATTGCATTCAATCATATGCTCCATATATTGTACTTGAACTTGACAATGGTGCTGCTAAAGTATGATCTTTCCCCTAGAAAAGTCTACTGACGAAGTTGAGAACTTAAATAAACTTAAACGAATTGTCTCAAATAGTGAACAAGTGGTGAAAAAAAAATTAACCACACAAATCTTTGTTTGCTTATATATAAAAGTTATAAGTAAGTTTGAGTAATCTATTCATATAATGCTTTTTACAACAGTACATTGTTACAAAGCAGCTTTACAGTATTATGTACCTGAACCCCTAAAGAGCAAGCAGAAGTAGCAGTGACGAGAAAAATTATCCCTGTTGCATTGTTTTTTATTTAGGAAGAAACCTTGGGAGGACCAAGGCTCAATGGGGGATTCATCCTTCTTGAGCGGTCAGGCAGTAGGAATTGTAGGACAGCCATGTACAGATTGTGTAGTTATCAGGTGTCATACCATGGATTGTTTGTTTGCTGAAATCACCTTGGATAAAATATTTTATTTCGCTGTATCACTTCTGTAGTGGCACAGACGTTAGTTCTTTAACCTCACACCAAGACATATTCTATAATGTTCTTTTCCTGAGAGTTTTACCAAAGTTGAATTACTTTGGTTATGATCCTAAATCAATCTTGAAATAATCTGATGTTTGGTCATTTTTTTCTAGATGCTGTTGTATTTCAACAAAACAATTAAGCACTGCAGCTAGTGGTTCTCCAAAGAGACCCTTGACTGCGTACATGCGATATATGATGGAGCAGCAGCCCATTGTGGTTAAACAGAATCCAGGTAATATGTTGTAACACTGTTTTGTAGCCATTCTTTTTATGTATATGCATTTGAAATGACTCACTATACAGTTATGTATGTGCAAAAGGGGTGTAATGGTACACAAAATACACAGTTCGGTTCACACCCTGCTATGGTCCCCACGGATTGGTAAAAATTTGTGATAGTTGAGCATTTTTCTTAAATACTTAAAACCATGGTCCACCACCGCTGTACATGAATCAGAATCAAAATACTTCCTTTATACCTGGGGGCAGATTTTACATGGAAACATAAACAATGAAATGTACAGATATCCCTTGCTATATCGTCGATCGCCTTTCCAGGTTTAAATTTTATTATTATTATTATTACTATTGTTATTAAAATGTATTAACTATATCTAATTTGGTATTCATTTTCACCGTACTGTGGCTTTTTGCTGTAAAAATGTTGCAAAATCTCAATAGGTTTAAGAGTTTAGAAAGTATTTAATAGTGTATTAAGTGTCTATATGAGTGCGGGGAAGGGTTTATGAAGCACTTAAACATATATAAATAATAAAATAATTGTAACTCCACTACATCGCGGGGTCTCTGGAACATAACCCCTGTGATATTTGAAGGATTAATGTACATGCTCATTGCTTCAGTAATGGATTTGTTTTGTCTGGTTTCCCATGTCAGGAGGGGAGGATTAAGCATGCACACATTAACTCATAAATAAATCGAAGGTTTAGTCAAATTAGTGTAAAAAGTAGTGGCAAATAATCGTTGGGTTGCAGATTTTTTATGAGCTCTGAGTTGGACATCTGGATTTAAGAAGCATTGATTTAAAAAAAGGTTGTGAACAGATCAAATCTGTTACCACAGTACATATGCTCAAGACACATAAATACTTAACTTTTTCCATAAAAAAAACTAACATTTTTTTCTATATTGAATTGAATTTGCATATTTTCATGCTATATACTGTAAACAACACAATCTTAATACTTTTAGGTATAAAAATCGTCGACATTGTCCGAAAGATTGCACTGCAGTGGCGAACCCTCACACCAGAGCAAAAACAAGTAAGTACTTATGGGTGTTTTATATAATGCGTACATCCAGAAGAGTGACATTTTGTCAGAAGACTGTATTGATGTGTATATATAGTTTTGATCAAATGTTACTGTGGAAAATGTCATTAAATAATTAAATCTTTGCAAGTGTATTAGGGCTGCACCTAACGATTAATTTTCTATTGATTAATCTAATGATTCTTTTTTTCAAATAGTCGATTAATCTGAAAACTGTTACTCTAATGTGATTGTGTTTGGAATTAAAATAACTTCTCTGAAATAATGAAAAATACAAACGTTTAATATTGTCATATCCTTTTAATCAAACAGAGTGATTCCAAGGTCACTAATGAAACACAAAAATGCTTTAGCATCAACAGCTTTATCAAAGATCAAATCTCAGCCACAAGAAATTCAATTAGGGCTGCAACTAACGATTATTTTTTATAATCGATTAATCGGTCGATTATTTTTTCGATTAATCGATGAATCGGATAAATAATTTTTTTTTTTCTCCATGTCTTTACATTTAATCATTTAGCAGACGCTTTTATCCAAAGATGGATGTTTTTCAGTAAAATTATAGTATTATATATAGTAATTTTGTTCAAAATGTTTAAGTTAACATTTCCTGTAATGAATGAAAAGCACAATGAAAGAAATAATGTCATCTAAACATCCCTTACTTAACAACAAAAGTCAATTCCAAATAACACATGATACTCAGTTGCCCTCAGTAATGAACCAAATATTGTCTGTTCTGTAGCCTATTGGGAAAAAAATAAATTAACAAATGAACTAATTAACAATCAGCTATGGAAAAAAATAATTAACAAATTAGCCAGTTAACAAAAAAAAATACCTCTTGTGTGAAATTTCAATTGGACACCGGGACATATGTGGCTGATTTGCACACTGTGTAAAAGGCTTCCCGTTTGTCTGGACGCGGTCTGAAGGGGGCCGGGGGCAACGCGCGCAGTGTCCCAGTGCCGGGAAATTTAAAGCCGTTTACTTTTACGCCGTGCGCGTGTGCGCGTCAATCCCGCTCCCCTGCGTTGTGCTGCTATTGAACCGCTAACAACCAGGATATTTCCTCACTTTAAAAAAATAAACCGGGACGCCCGGGACAGGACGTGACATACGGACATGTCCCAGGAAATACGGACGTATTCGTATAACGGACGTTTACACGTTCTCTATCGCTGTTATTATCCAGTTAACAGCCAAATACAGCATGAAGCTGCTCTGCCGGTCTGATAGTGTTACGTTGCTTTACGTTGATTCACTTTAAACTAAAGTCGGGATGTTTTAGTGATTTATCTGCTGTTCAGCTTCATCCTCATCAATGTTTAGTTTCAGGAGGTGTATCATCACCGTGCTGCTGCACATGTTCGCAGAGCTGCATGTTCCACGTTCTTTATTTTCAGCGTTGGCTGTGTTTCATTTGTACATTTATCATTTATCATTCATCATATGTTTTGCAGACTCCGCCTCCTTCTGTTCAACCCGCTATTATTTTCCAGCGTTATTGAAGCGCTGCGGGTGACGTAAGCGGTTGCGACATCGCGAGTAACGCGGAAATCGCGCGACCCAACGAATCGATCATGGAAATTCATTATCGATACTTTGGATAATCGATTTTTATCGATTTTATCGATACGTTGTTGCAGCCCTAAATTCAATAATTTAAGTATAATATAAAGCACATTAGAATGATTGTGGAATATTTTATAGTATTTTAGTATTACGGAAATGTTTTTATCAAAAATACTG
This sequence comes from Corydoras sp. C115, assembly GCA_019802505.1. Classification (NCBI taxonomy): domain Eukaryota; kingdom Metazoa; phylum Chordata; class Actinopteri; order Siluriformes; family Callichthyidae; genus Corydoras; species Corydoras sp. C115. The sequence continues at coordinate 72,116 of JAFMOC010000078.1, read as the reverse complement.
GACGTAAGAAAAAAAAATTTTAAGTTGTAACTTTAAATTATTAAATCACCAGGTAACTGTAAAAAAAAAAAAGCTGAGGCACATATGACATGACATGTCGCGAGTTTATTTGAAATTCACTTCTAATTGTTTTTTTAACAGGGTATCTATTTGTTCAAATCAAAGGTGCACAAGCAATATCCCATAAAAACATGCTTTAGTTTAATATTGTTTTTTATTTTTTTTTATTTTTAAAGAATCCTATCCAAATCCATGTGATTATCAACTACATCTGTATTTTAGTAGGCCCTGACATTTTAATTACATGTTCTGATGTGCAAAAAAACAAAGCAGTGTTTGAATAATGTTTGTGAATGTAGTGATTATTAAAATGAACAGTATTCTACATGTGTGATATGTCATGTCTCTCTGTTTATCTCAGTATAATGCATAAATGATGCATGATAAAGTCAGCTAATTAATATAAAAAGCATAAAGTGTTTAAAGTGTCCTTCCTTCCGTGAGCCTAACATTTTAACATGAACTAGCAAGTTCATTTAACATGAACTAGCAAGATTTGAATTTGTGGCTCAACAAGAGTTAAGTTTAAAACTTTTTTTTTTTTTAAGAATTATTGTTTTATTTAAGCAACTGGTAGTATAGCACAACTTGTCAGAACACTGGCTAAAATATTGCACCAAATAGAATGTATTAAATATGAAACTGACCTGAAAAACATCATCACTCACTTACTTCAATCTTTTTCACATTTGACACTGAATTCTTAAATGCCATGAGTACTTCTTTGAGACACATAAGTTGTTCTTATGTCGATGTGCCAAAAGTTGAAAAACATGAGTAAAAATGCACAAAAGCATCATTTTGTATTTGGAGCTGCAAGCCATCTTGGATGACCTTTTGCAACATAAACTTGTTTGCATTGTTTCTTCTTACAATTTCTAAAATCGGTGTCTTTTAAAAAGAGGACACATTTTATAAGCATGTGCTTTCTAAACAGTTCTAATCAATTTTGGCCACTGTGATCTCTTGCTTTGTTCTAGCCCTTTGAAGAAGCATCATTAACTGCCAGGGAACAGTATAAGACTGAAATAAAAAGATATCAAGCTCAACTCACACCTGCTCAGGCTGCAGCTATTGCAGAGGAGAAAAGGCAGAAGATGGCAAAAAGAAGAGCAATAAAGAAAAAAAGGGTCAGTACTCAACTTATTTTGTAAATTAAGTAATGCTACACACACAGTATTGTGTGTGTGTGTGTGTGTGTGTGTGTGTGTGTGTGTATATATATATATATATATATATATATATATATATATATATATATATATATATATATATATATATATATATATATATATATAAAAAAATCAGTGGCAGACCATCAAAATATCTAAAGCTCAGACTAATGTTAATTATATTTTGTCCATAAATACTAATTAAATAATTCCAAATTTAAAATGCTGTCTGCTTCCTTTCATAGCTTTTCCCTTCAATGTGCCACTTCCAGAGGTGTGTGCGTTTTTTAATTTTTTTATTTGTTTATTTTTTTTATTAAAGCATTTAATTTCAAGCATATTTCAGTATCATTTTAAATGATGAATTTTGTTGCTTGGTTGCATTACATAAGTGTTTATCAACCTGTTGCCAGATTTTGAGTTGGCGACAACAAAGCTTTCTAGCAGGTAGCATTTTTCTCAGTGTATTCATGCCTTCTGATTAGAGTACTTTTGATGAGCAGACATTTTAAGGCAATTAAAATTTATTACAGAAATACAACGGTATGAGGGCACGGTAGCTCAGTGGTTAGGGCATTGGGGCGTTGGGCTATCAATCTGGTTGGCGGTTCAATTCCCAGGTCCACTGAAGGTTAACAGTGTGGATCTCTGAGCAAGGCCTTAACCCTCATTGCTCCAGGAATGTTGTGATTGGCCCTGTGCTCACCTTGTAAGTCACCTTGGATAAAAGCGTCTGCTAAATGAGCAAATGTAAATGTACAACTCCACTTTCAGCATAAGTTTTGAAGGCAATAGAAAAGGGCTTCTTAATGGCACAAATTAAATCCGATTTAATCAGTATTCTTGGTGATTCTTATTTTTCTAAATAAATTGCAATTTCTAAGGTTATTGTTCATATTTATTTCTTTTATTTATATATATATATATATATATATATATATATATATATATATATATATATATATATATATATATATATATATATATTATTATTTTATTTTATTTTATTTTATTTTTTTATGTGCATCTACATGAGTGTAACAGGGTGGGTACGAATGGAAAACGGAGACAGGATTTCACAGAATCAGTAATGGGCTTTATTTTGTTATTTTATATACAAAACAAAATACATATATTTAATTTTATATATTATTTTAAATTTATTAATACACACATGGAGGATGGTATCTGCCATATGCTCGCATTTTAGTAGCTTGTGGTCAATCTGGGGTATTCTTTGATGGGTGTGGTGCCCCTCATTTTCTACTTGAGAATACCCAATAGATTCTCACTGGGGTTTAGGTCCTGGCGAGTTGGCTGGCCAGTCAGGCAGTATGATGGCATGGGCATTTAACCAGGTTTTGTTGCTTCTGGCATAGGCAGGGACCAGGTCCTGCTGGAATAGGAAAGCTACATCTCCATACAGATCCTTAGCAGAAGTAAACATGAAGTCCTCTAAAACATTCTTGTGGACTGTCGCGGTGACCTTGAATTTAAGAAAGTAGAGTTTACCAACACATGCACCGGACATTGCACCCTAAATCATGACTGACTGGATTGGATAGTATAGGTCCCCAGCTGGCCCCCAGGCTGCTCGTAAGAGGTGAGCAATTGGGTGCCTTGTTTGCCATGAGCTGCGACCCGAGTTGGAGGAGAAAGAGATCCTGGGGTTTAAGGGGACTGTTGGCTGAGGCCGCCAATTCCCCAACACGACACTTTGGCATTGACTAGACAGGAGGCTGGAGTGGCCCGCTTCAGTCAATCGGCTGGTCAGGACTTGCCCTGGAGTCTCTCTAGAAGGCGCTAATGTATCTAATGTCTGCCTGAGTATACCATTTCTATACCAGTCCTGGTGCAGAGCTGCTGGAATTCCATGGCATGTAGCAAAGCCTTAGTTGGGCTTCGAGGTGGGTGGGGAGTAGGAATGATGAATCTTTGTGTTTATTAATATGGATAAAACAACAGTTCAACGAAAATTTTTAAAGTTAAAGTTATGGATAAGACTCCATGAGTATTGTGTTGCTGGTCATATGAGCATTGATAATTGGCAGTGGTTCATCTTTTTGGAATTGTTAACATTGGACAATCCTTTGTCCAAACTTTCACATTTTGCAATTCATAAGGCAGTCCAAATCATTGCTGACACAGTTAGGAATGTGAGAATGTTGAGATCAGGTCAAATCCTGGTTGAATGTGACCAAAGAACCCAGGTTGATAATTTCCTATATATCTCAGAATTTGTGGGGATTAAACGCAGTACTCATCAAACATCCCTTCTTAAATAGCAGCAGGGGTGTGATTCACACTAAAGAGCTTGAAGGGATGGAAGAAGCAGAAATTGAGGCCGAACTGGAAAGCCAGTGAATTAACAAAGTCAAGCGGGTAAGCATTAAAAGACATGAAACAACTATCAGAACCAACATGTACATAATTGCTTTTAATCAACCTACTCCACCGGATAAGATAAATATTGGATACCTGAAAACTTTAATGGATCTGTACATTCCTAACCCGTTATAGTGTTTTAAATAGCAGAAGTATGGGCATGGTGTTACAAACTGCAGAAATAGCAGTACCTGCTATAATGTCAAAATCCACCAAAATGTGTGAATTGTGCCGGCTCCCATAGTGGTGCGGCCAAAGATTGCCCAAAAGGCAAAAGGAAAAGGAGATACAAAAAGTTTGACATAAACAAAAAATCAGCTATGGTGAAGCGAAGAGAATTATTGAGAATCTTCTCATTTTTAGGATGGAGAAAACATTTGCAGAGATCACAAACAACGTTAAGAGTAGGGAAACTCAAACAAATATGACCTGGATCAAGGATGACAAACCAAAAGTAGTGACATGTAGGTAAGGAACCTGCAGATAAATCAAAGAATGAATATGTAGCCCGAAAAATGGTTACAACCGAAACAAAAGGCAAGGCAAAGAAAAAAGCAGCCACACAAGTTCTGGCAAGCCTAGAAAACGACAAAAGAAAAGATGCCATAAAAGACGTTGAAATGTCAGAAGCTCCAAAGCCCAAACCCTACAGTCCATCACCAAGGAATACACAATTACAGTGGGTTGCAAAAGTATTCATACCCCTTGAACTTTTCCATATTTTGTCACATTACAACCACAAACATAACTGGAATTTAATGTGAAAGACCAACACAAAGTGGTATACAATTGTGAAATGGAAGGAAAATTATACATGAATCAACATTTTTTTTACAAATAAAAAACTGAAAAGTGTGACGTGCAAAAGTATTCAGCCCCCCTGAGTCAATACTTTGTGGAGCCACCTTTTGCTGCAATTACAGCTGCAAGTCTTTTAGGGTATGTCTCCACCAGCTTTGCACATCTAGTGACTGAAATTCTTGCCCATTCCTCCTTGCAAAACAGCTCAAGCTCAGTCAGATTGGATGGAGAGCGTTTGTGAACAGCAGTTTTGAGATCTTGCCACAAATTCTCAATTGGGTTTAGGTCTGGACTTTGACTGGGCCATTCTAACACATGAATATTCTTTTTTTTAAAACACTCCATTGTAGCTCTGGCTTTATGTTTAGGGTCGTTGTCCTGCTGGAAGGTGAACCTCCGCCCCAATCTCAAATCTTTTGCTGACTCCAACAGGTTTTCTTCCAAGATTGCCCTGTATTTGGCTCCATCCATCTTCCCATCAACTTTGACCAACTTTCCGGTCCCTGCTGAAGAGAAGCACCCCCAGAGCATGATGCTGCCACCACCATATTTGACAGTGGGGATGGTGTTTTCAGAGTGATGTGCAGTGTTATTTCTCCGCCACACATAGCGTTTTGCATTGTGGCCAAAAAGTTCAATTTTGGTCTCGTCTGACCAAAGCACCTTCTTCCACATGTTTGCTGTGTCCTCAACATGGCTTCTGGCAAACTGCAAACGGGACTTCTTATGGTTTTCTTTTAACAATGGCTTTCTCCTTGCCACTCTTCCATAAAGACCACATTTGTGTAGTGCACGACTAATTGTTGTCCTGTGGACAGTTTCCCCCACCTGAGCTGTGGCTCTCTGCATTCATCCAGAGTCACCATGGGCCTCTTGGCTGCCTCTCTGATCAGTGATCTCCTTGTTCGGCCTGTAAGTTTAGGTGGACGGCCTTGTCTTGGCAGGTTTACTGTGGTGCCATACTCTTTCCATTTCCGGATGATGGATTGAACAGTGCTCCGTGAGATGTTCAAAGCTTTGGAAATCTTTTTTATAACCTAAGCCTGCTTTAAACTTCTCCAAAACCATATTCCTAACCTGTCTGGTGTGTTCTTTGGACTTCATGATGCTGTTTGCTCCCCAATATTCTCTTAACCAACATCTGAGGCCGTCACGGAGCAGCTGTATTTGTACTGAGATTAGATTACACACAGGTGGACCCTTTTGAGTCATTAGCACTCATCAGGCAACTTCTGAATGCAATTGGTTGCACTCAGGGAAAAGGGGGCTGAATACTTTTGCACGTCGCACTTTTCAGTTTTTTATTTGTAAAAAAATGTTGATTCATGTATAATTTTCCTTCCACTTCACAATTGTATACCACTTTGTGTTGGTCTTTCACATTAAATTCCAGTGAAATATATTTATGTTTGTGGTTGTAATGTGACAAAATATGGAAAAGTTCAAGGGGTATGAATACTTTTGCAACCCACTGTAATTCACTCCGTTAATTCTCCCAACTTGATTGCCCATTGTAAGATCATTCAATAGAACTGTCGCGGTCTGCAAGCTAACGTTGCAGAGATTCAATGTCTAGCACCCTGTAGCCTTTTTTCTGCAAGAAGTTAAGGTAAGTACATCGCTCCTTCTTCATTTAAAGGGTTACTCAAGCTATTCCAGTCTAGGCCATCACCATGTACAGGGAGGCACAGCTATACTTGTTAAGGACAACATCATTCACAGTTCAATTTGTCTGACTTCTAACATCCAGGCCCCTGCTATCCGGATTTCCCTTCACAGGACTATAACTTGATGTTCTGTTTATCTCCCGCCTAAATACAAATGCTCAAGCCAGGATTTAAACAATCTTATCGAATAGTTACCCTCTCCCATTCTCATGCTGGGAGACTTCAATGACCACAACCCTATATGGGGCAGTGTCCGTATAAATGCTAAAGGCAGCTTGGTAGAGCACCTGCTTAATTCAAGCAGCTTATGCTTATTGAATACAGGCTCCAATGCACCTTCACCCAGGACATGGGGTATTTTCCTCTATTGATCTCTCCCTGTGTTCTCCAGAGATAAATACGGACATGACCTGGCAAAGAGGAGACGATCTTTGTGGAAGTGGCCACTTCCCTTTGCTCATCGGCATACATCACAAGCTCGGCACAGCATCCAAACAGAAATGGAACTTGGTCATTGCTTAGCTTTTTGTGTGAACGACATTTACAACACCTCAAACAAATAACTCTATATAGCAGTTTTCAGACATAATTCTTCGCTCTGCAATACCTGAGTCAATACCCAAATCATCAGTGAGGCAAATGAAACAGAAATAAGTGGTTTGATGACGATTGCAAGTCAGCTATTAGAGCACGAAAAAAGCTGAGCGAAAGTTCAGCAACCAACCCACCTCACAGAACCTGGCACTAAATCTATAGGGCACAAGCTTGAAGGATCATCAATCAGGCCAAAAGACAGAATATGGTTAAAAACATGAAGTATAAAGGAAACCCTTCGCACCTGCATCACCTCAGGAGCAAAACTCATCTCTTAACCACTGAAAAGGTCATTGCTAATTCTCTGGCAGTACATTTCAAATCTGTTTCATCCGTGGTGCACTATCACAAAGATTTTAACAAGATTGGACTTTCCAGAGTGCTGTCAGTTGTTTGCTTTGATACCATTAACAAAGAACCATATAATAAACCTTTTCACAATGGAATAATTGATGCTGGCAATAAACATCAAATAATTCTGCTATGGGTCCTGACCTCATCCATTATCAATTTCTAAATCACCTCACTCATACATCTCTCCTTTACAACATCTGGTCGGCAGGAAGATTCCCTGAGTTCTGGAAGGAATCTGAGCTCCTTCCATTTATTAAACCAGAAAAGGATCCCTCTGTCCCAAACAGTTATCGGCCAATTGCCCTTACAAGCTGCCTGAGTAAAGGCTCATTTATGCTCAACGTTAAATACGGAGACGGATACGGACGGAGCCTTTTGTCCGTACTCTGCGTTCATTTCGTACGTAATTTGCACATTTTCTGAAAGCTTGCGGATGCGGACAGGACGGAGCAATACCACTGGAAACCGTGGGGGCAGTGCATGATGCGACCACTTCCATATGTACACGAAGAAGAAGAAAAACATGGCGGAACTTTTTGAAGAGCGGTTATACGAGTGTGCGCAATTTTAATCATTTATATGATGTTACTTCGCCGGAGCACAGGGACAAACAGTTGTTACAAAGCAAAGCAAGTTATCGAATGCCCTGGCAGACATCCGAAAGTATTGGAAATGGCGTTCGTCATCAATTTCCCTCATTTGGCGGACAAGTGAATAAAATTCTCCATCCAAATGTCGCGACCTGTTCAGTGGCCTCACAGAACACCGCCTCTAGAACGCTGCCTTTTCTGTCGTTTTTGCAGTTTGTACAAAATCAGAAGTTCCTCCGCCGTCGCCATGTTTGATTTTTACTCTAAACTGCCCTCTAATGGATGTAGTGTTCAACAACCACATCAACGGAGCTGACGCAAGGAAGTATGTGGGCAGTAACTGTTATAACGCATGAAGCGCACGCACAAATTTTCGTACGCAGAGGGAGTATAAATGAGGCTTAAGACCGTTGAACTGACTGGTGAATCGTAGGCTGGTGTGGTTTCTGGAGACAATTCTTTTTAAAAAATAAATACCAGTGTGGTTTTAAGAAGGGCAGAAGTACATAGGACCATCTGATCAGAATCGAAAAATACATTTATGATGGATTTCTCAGTAAGCAGCATGTAATCTCTGTGTTCTTCGATATCGAAATAGCGTATGATACCACATGGAGGCAAGAAGTCTTGGAGGATTTATACAACATGGGACTCCGACGACAGCTCCCTATGTTTATCGCTGACTGATCTTAATAACCGTAATTTCAGAATGAAAGTAAATGACACTCACTCTGATCCACACTGTCAAGAACAGGGCATGCTGCAGGGTGGAGTTTTGTCTGTAACCCTTTTTAATATTAGAATCAATGGTATTTCCCAAAACCTGGAACCTAATGTCTTCATCTGCCAGTATGTGGATGATCTGTCCATTAGCGGCAGAGGCCGATAAATATGGCTCATGTTGAATGATCACTCCAGTTGTCCATCAAAAAAAATCCAGAAATGGACCCTCCAAAATGGTTTTAAGTTGTCCAAATCTAAAACGGTTTGTTGTCATTTTTGCACAATGAGGGCACTACACCCGGAGCCTCGACTCTTATTGGTCGACGATCTTTTGAAAAACGAAAAGACAGTTTGGTTTCTAGGGCTGTGGCTGGACTCTAAACTTAACTTCAAGGCTCACATTCAGTCCCTTAAAAAGAAGTGCCAAAATTCCCTACATCTTATAAAGGTCTTAGCAAATACCACATGGGGTGCGACTTTTGAAACACTTCTTCACTGCTCTCATCCGGCCCCATTTTGATTATGGTAGTATAGTATATGGAGCTGCCAGACCATCATACCTGAAAGCTCTAAATACAGTGTACCACCAAGGCCTCAGGCTCATCCTGGGTGCATTCAGAACGACTGCATGTTTTTATCAAGCGAACCACCTCTACCCATCAGAAGACTACAGATCAGCTTGCGAACAGCTCTCGGGATAAAAGGCCTCTATGGAATTAGACCCAACCAAATCAGACACTTTTGCATGTGGATAGGCCCAGTTTTGTCCACCTTAAATATCTCAGAGGGCCGCACCAAGCCCCCACTGCCTGCTCCCTGGACCTTGAGGAAACAAAAACATAATACAAACCCAGTCAATATTAGCAAAGCAGAATATGTTACCACTTGACTGCCTGTCTTTGTATGATGCGGTCGGGCTCAGTTTCCCGAAACACAGATACTGTATATATTTACAGATGGATCAAAAACAGAGGCTCAAGTAGGTGCTGCTTTTATCACAGCAACAGCATCCGCCTCCCACTTCATGCTACAATATATATGGCGGTGGCTTATGCCCTCCTGGCTGCCAGTTTCATATCTACTAGCTCCTACAAAAAATATGATCTGTACAGGCTCAAAGTCCCGCATCCAATCTCTGGAATTTTTGAATAACCACCCAGTTATCTACAAACTGCTAACCACAGAAAGAGAACTCTACGGCCGAGGATTCTCCATTTTCTATTGCTGGATTTTGGGTCATAGTGGCATCAAGGGCAATGAAAAAACAGACATTTTAGCGGAAGGAAGCAATAAACCAGGTAATCACCTGGACATCTATTCCAAATACGGATACCTACCATCTAGTAGAAGTGCATTGTAGACAAAAATGGCAAAATGAATGGTCTAACAACGCACAAAATAAACAGTATGAAATATCCCCCATCATCAACATTAAATGCAATGCAGACTTCCTTAGCAGATGAAATCAGACAATCCTAACTGAATGCCGAATTGGTCACACTGCCCTCATCCACCGTCACCTTCTGGTTGGTGAGAATACTCCAGACTGCCAATACTGTACAACTTCCAAACTATACAATATTTTAGTAGAATGCCCTGCAATTTCAACCACCAGAAATTTTTATATGGTTGAATTTTAACTTTTATATGGTTGAAAATATAAAATAATTTTTTGCAAGGATCCCACCAATTAAAATACTTCGCTTTTTGGAAGTTATTCGAATAAAGACAGTATTTTAAGTCTGTGATACTCGATCACAAAACTTCCGAAAAACCACAAAACTCTGTCACAAAAAAATCAATGCCATAATATAGCCAATATGCTGCTGATAAGGCACTAAGCACAAACAAACACCAAACTCACCAAACTTTTTTCTGTTTTCGTGGGTTTTATGAGCTGGAAGCCCAAATTATGTAAAAATAAACAAATAAATACCATTAAAACAATTTAAATTGTGGGCCCTGAATATATAATCTATGAAACTTTTTTAAATGGAATTATTAAAATTAAAAACTTTTCTGTAACAGGATTTTTTTGTAAGGGGTAAACTATGCCGCTGGAACAGGGTTTTTACAAAAAAAAGTATTAGTAAATTTAACCCTCAAAATAAAACCTCATAATTAGTATGGCTGCAAGTAACAATTATTGGTCGAATTTTTACTATTTTTTACTTTTTCTCGATTAATCGCTGAATCGGATTAAAAAAAAAATTCAATAAACGTCTTTATTAAACAGGTCAATAAATGTCTGGTTTTATTTGCAATATGAGTTTAGGGCACCCAAATAACACAAAGAGCAATTAAACACAAATCTCATACACACACTGGCACAATATGTAGCATTGTGTGTAAAAAAAAAAAAAAAATTACAAAAATTTTAATAGCTCTGTTACCTAATCCCCGTCTAAATGCAATTCCTACCTCACTCCCATAGAGTGCAGTGTCTTCACTCATACTTTGTCAGAAAATTAAAGCTTAATCTATTAATTACCACCATTGTGTACAAGTTTAAGCACATTTAAACACTGCTTAAGCTAATTAAACGAAAATAAAAAGTAACACACATCACTGTCATTATCCAGTTAACAACTAAAAACAGCATGAAGCGTGATCTGCTGGTTCTCATAGTGTGAGGTCACTGTTATGTTGATTCACTATTATTATATACTGTAGTGATTTACTCTGCTGTTGAGCTCCTTCATCCTCATCGGTGACTCCAACATGTTTAGTTTCAGGTGGTGTATCTTCACCATGGTTCTCCGTGCAGGTCAAATTATTTTCGCGTCGTTTACATGTTGCGTTCTTTAGTTGTGTGAAGCATGAAGTGCTCCCACACTTTTGCTAATTAAGCCAAATCTTTTTTTTTTTTTTTTTGCGTCGGTCATGTTTCATTTGTAGAGTTTATTAAACTTTGTTAAACTTGTTTTGCAGATTCCACCTCCGCTCCGCCTAGTTCCGTTGAACCCGCTCTTAATATTTTTTTTAGCACTGCAGGTGACGTAAGCGATTCCGACATTGCGCGTAACGCTTAAATCATGCGACACAACGAATTGATACGAATTCGTTGTCGACACTTTTCTTAATCTATCTTATCGATTCTTTTTTGCAGCCCTAATAATTTGAGAGTTGCAATGACTATCACAGAGAAAGATTACAACAAAATTTTCTGAATGTTCCAAGTCACCAATCAGTAGGAATTGTACAGACCCTTGCTTTGAATAACTTTAGCACATCTGCATCACAGGACATCACTAGTCTCTCACACTGCTCTGCTGTGATTTTGGTTCACTGTTTTTAGAGTCTCTTCCACAGTTTTGTGACTGTTGTGGGTTTCTTGGCCATAACCTTGTCACCCTGAATTTTCCAGAGGTTTTCTATTAGGTTTAGATTAGAACATTATGATGGCCATTTCATTAGTTTAATGTTTTCGGTTTTTCACATTTTGCTGTGTGACAGCCCCCCCTGTTTAGCCCCCCATTGTCCTGCCTGAGAAAAACATTTCTGCTGATTGAGAACGCATGGAAGGAACTATGTGTTGCTGAAGAGGGTTCTGATGCACACTTGCTTTCACTCTGCCATGTAGCTGTTTGAGAGGCGCTGCTGAAAACATTCCCCAAACCATGACACTTCCTCCTCCACCTGACTTCACAGTTTTTCCCCAGTTTGTCGACTAACATGTTTCCTGTCAGACACAAATAAATTGAACTTGCTTTTATCACTAAAATGTAAAACTCTGGACCACTTCTTTTCATTCCACACAAGATGCTCCTTAGCAAAGGTTTGGGGAATGCTTTGGGCAGCAGGATTTGGATGCTGACATAAACTAGGCCTTCTAGAAGGCTCTGAAAAGTTAACTCAAATTTATTTAGTTAAAGCAACAGGTTGATCTACACTTATTTAATGCTATTGGGCCAGCAATTCATTCTAAAAGCCTGGGCAGAAAATTTTAAAATGTAGCAAATGATGATGCTGAAATGTAGTTAAATTCTTTAATCAGAAAATACAGATCTGGAAGGGGTGCAACCAAGGGGAAACGCAATTAAAGGAAGTAGACAGAGCATTTGGAATGACTTACGTGTAAATTTAATGTAAATTTAATTACCATCAGTCGGTAATTCAGATATTTTTAGGCCTTGAAGGCCCTGACACATAGTCATGACATACAGTATAATTTATTTATTTTTTTTTTTTTTGCAGGAACTTAACAGTCTAGGGAAGCCCAAACGTCCCAGAACGGCGTTCAACATTTTCATGTCCGAGCACTTTGAAGAAGCAAAAGGAATTAGTATGACGGTAAAGACATGCACTGCAACTGGACATTATTTTGCTCCTAGATGTGTAGGTTCATTTCAATTGTTATTTTATAGTCGAACACTTAATAAATGCATGAAACCAGCGTTCTCCACTACAGCATATGGAGCATATCGCGGATTACTTCTCACGGCTTCACTCTTCACTGTTTTTTTTTTTCCCATAATAGCTAATTCTATATTAGAGCTTTCATTGTATTGTGGCATTTTGTGCTATGTTTTTGCAAATTTTTTTTGTAGTTTTAAGAGGTTAGAAAGTTTAATAGCATATGAAGTGTTTATACAAGTGTGGGAAGGTTTTATAAAGCCTGAGGGATTACTGTACTTTGTCATTGTTTCAGTAATGGATTTGTGCTGTCTGATTTCCCATCTTGGGATTAAACGCACACACGTTAACTGTAACCATGAAAAAGGTTTAGTCAAATTAGTGTAAAAAGTAGCAAGATTTAATCATTTGTTTTTTTATTAGCTCTGATTATGTGGACGTGCGCGCTTAATCTTCTGCTCCCGAGTTGGGAAATCTGACAGATCCATTACTGAAGCAATGAGCATGTACAGTAATTCCTCACAATATTGTAGGGGTTACATTCCAGAGACCTTGCGATGAAGCGGCGTTATAATTATTTTATTATTTATATGTTTAAGGCTTTATAAATCCTTCTCAAACTTGTATAAAACTTCATATGCTGTTAAACACTTTATAAACTCTTAAACCTATATACATTTTGCAAAATACATAGCAAAAATTCTGCAATGTGACGAAAAATCCGATACAGAATTAGATACATTACAAAAAGCAAACCCGCAATAATGAAACCACAAGAAGTGATCTGCGATGTACTTCTTATGCTGTAGTGGAAGACTCTTGTTTCAGGCATTTAATAAAAATGTTCAACAATAAAAAAATTATAATAATAATTATAATAATGACACCCACACCTATCCATCCATCTATCTTTCTATCCATCCATCTATCTATCCATCTATCTGTCTATCCATCTGTATTTCATGTATGTAGAAGAAGAGTTTTACTTTATTCTGAAATTACCCAGTAATAACTGAAATTTTATCCATCCATCCATTATCTTCCACTTTATCCTCTACTAGGGTCGCGGGGGGGGGGTTCCCCATTCCCATCCAGGGGAGAACGTTTCGGGCGCTGGGCAAATAACTGAAATTTTATGATCTTGGCAAAAAAAAAAAAATCCCACACATTTAATGATTTTAAAATTGTAACACTTTGCCAGATGATTCAACTTACATTATTGTTTAGATTTTGCTTTAACCCTGACAAACATAAAGTGCTTAAAATAGCATATTTGAGCTCAGTCTAGTTAATGCTTAATTATTCAAGCCTCTTTTATTGCAAGAGTAAACTTATTAGCCATTGTAGCTGCATGTTTGAAAGCCAATGCTTGAATCGGTTGTACCAACCTGCCAGTTTCCAAGACTAAAAAATGCCTAATGATCATGCCCATATGCAAAAAAAGCTGCTTGTAAATGTGTACTTGTTTAAAGGAAATATAAAAATATAAATGCAAACTTCCTTTTCATCACTAAAGTTTGTGCTTATATAATAGACGGTTCAAGTAATTTTCCATTAAGTTTCTAAATGTGGTATTGTTTAGGACCAAACCCCAAAATCTTCAGAAAGGCATTGAAGCACCATTGTTCTTTATATTGTACAATATTGTATTGTTTAACACTACCTGGCCACCCACTGAGCAGTGTCTGAAAAAGGTGCCTTCTGAAAACCAGCTACATGGTAGTATAATCAAACATTTTAATCAAATGATTGTTATTTGAACTGTTTTATTTCTTTCTTTTTATTTGTAGAAGAGATTAGGACTTTTTGAGACCTACCCGAAACATTTTCCAGTAACATTAAATTCACAGCACTGGTATCCACTTTATTGTAGTCTTGGTAGACTTCCACTATTCTTCTTGGTTTTTTAACAGTACCTGGTCGCCCACTAAGCAGTGTCTAAATAAGGTGTATTCCTTTAAACAAAACTTTAAAACAAATTGCAGGGAATTATTCCACTCTCATTTTGGCATGCTTTTTGTGCATTCAGGCTTTTTTTGTAATTGTAGCACAGCTTTAAGGCAATGCACTATTGTAAAAAAAATAATAAATAAATAAAAGTGCTTTATAAATAAATGAACTTGTACTTTACCTGGTGCATTACATCACATTTAGCAGACGCTTTTATCCAATGCATCTTACAAATGAGACAACAATACAAGTCATTAGTTAAGGATAAACCAGCTACATCATAATCAAACCTGATTGTTATCCAATCTGGCTTTTTTTCATAGCAAGTTCTTGTGGAAAAGATGTATTTTGAGATGTTGGCAGTGGTGAACGATGCATTGGGGCCTTCTGGATTCTGTAACTTTACCAATGCCTTTTACTGGAACTTGTGTGTTAAATGTGTGTAAAAAAGTAAGCCTGGTCTTAGTCTTAATAATACACATAGGAAGTGACTTCAGCATTATTTTGGGTAATTCCCTGCAATTCCAAGTTTTTTTTCTTGCATTTCATTAATCTTTTCTTTTTAATTATGTTTTCTAGAGCAAAATGAAAACTTTGATGGATGATTGGAAGAACCTCTCCATTACACAGAAACAAGCAAGTTTCAGCAACATTTTATTGCCTTTATTTTAGATGCAATCCTCATGGGACACTAACAATTCCCATCTTATTTATAGGTCTATGAGCAGCTTGCAGAAGATGACAAAGTACGTTATAAAAATGAGATGAAGGTTTGGGAGGAGCACATGATTGAATTGGGGAGGGAGGATCTGGTTCGGCGAAAACAAATGCAGCGCAAGGTGCCGAGAACGAAAAAAGTCGCCAAGAAGTCAAAAGTAAAAGTGAAAGCCAAAGATCTTGGCAAGAAAATGGGAGGGACAAAAACCGCTCCGTCTGTGATGACAAAAGTTTAACAAAAGCCAAAGTAGCACACAGAATTGATATGATAAGGCCAGGAGAAATGTGAGCTACACCCTGAATAAAAATGTTATGAAAGAGCATGTGTTTCTTATGTTTCTTCTTATCTGTTCTGTAAATAAAATGAGGCTTTTGTGTTGTCTGTTAACTGCCCATAACTGTTAACTGTATCATAACTGAGCATTTTGCTTTAAACTATATTGTAGGATTGTTCTGTGATAAATTTACTAAATAAAAACATGCTTTGTATAAAACGAATAAATGTAATCTTTGGATTGTAGGACTTTTTGGGTATTTATATAATATTAATAAAGTCCTCCGCGTCCCATTACCAAATTACGGAGAATGAGAGTTAGTCAAAGGTTTAATGCGTGTTCTAATTTTTTAAATATCTGACTCCAATGATATTTGTATTAAACGGTAACTTTAGTTACACAGGTGCTTCTCTACTCTCAATGGTTTAAGCTATATCTGACTCAGAGGTATTCTGTAAGCATGCAGAAATCTTAATTCTGTCAGAGGCTTTTATAATACATGGACAGAGGCTATGTCGACATGTGGATATATCTAAATATCCCTCAGAGGTCAAACATAGCTGTTTAAAATACACCATTTAGTTAGAATTAAATTAACCTTTGAACTCCAGCCTTAAAAGATTAACTGGAAGCTTTGGTTTAGAGTAATAACAGTATTTATTACAAATGATTAATTAATTAATGAGAAGTTATACCAATAACAAATGAACACCCCATTTAGGTACAAACGCGTGTTACGCGAATGCTGGAAAAATGATTGAACCAAGAGCCCGCTGGGTCAAGCAAAGCGAGGCAGGCCTTGGCTAAGCAGAGTAGGGCCCAGCAGCAGCACTGACCAGGAGACCAAATGAAGAGCCCAAGAGAAGAGAGTGAGAGTTTGCCTGTTACATCCTTTTATATCCACATGAACCTTTGATCCTTTTGATGTTAATAAGGCTAGGAGCCAAGATTCTTTGTTCAATTAAAATGCTAATGAGGCCAGGTCATCAGGATGTGAAAACCTAGTTTGAAACCGGTTTTAGGGACAAATGGAATCGGCTGAGACTGGTGTGTAGTGAGCTGCATTGTCAGGAGCCATAGGTGTGATGCTTCATGCTGATTGTCATTTGAAATACAAAGACTGGTTGAGTTCCTCATGCAGACCATCTATATTTAAAAGAGACAACTCCATAAATCCGTAATGTTCTACAAATCTTTTTGCATAACCTAGCATGTTATACCTTGTATATAAATAAGCACCTTTAGAAGATGATCATATGCATAACATGACATAGTGCAAACCATATTCATTCAATAAAACACAAGTTTCATCATTTCTACAGGATGAAACACAATAGACAAGTGTTTTTCAAATGGTGGGTCGCGAACAGCTTGTAAAAAAAAATACTCCGATCGTATTCGGTTTGTATGTTATCGTCTTAATTTTTGGGCTTGATCATGTGACACGGACACATCTTATTGTACCTGTTAAGTTTCTCTTGAGAAGTAAAAGTAAAGTTAACGCTGTACTGCATTCTAGTCACTATGGTAACCACCTTTTTTGTTTTTTACTGGTTACCCTTCTCTTCAAATTTATGATGATGTTTGGAGGCAAAATGGTGAAATGCAAATTTATGGACTTCGGGTTAGATATGGATTTTTGTTTATTGAGGACAAGTTTCACATTAATTGCTCTTAAATTCTATCTAAAAAAATCTATATTTCCAAGACACTCAGACTTGATCCCTTCGCTCTAGTGATGAATGACGCCTGGTGATGTTACCTCACTATGTTGCTGATTTTCACACCGTATCGTGCGCCACAGCTAAATGGTGGGACCACATTTACAACTCTGTCAGTAAATGTAAATGTTTACATTTACATTTACATTGTCATTTAGCAGACGCTTTTATCCAAAGCGACTTACAAATGAGAACATTACAAGTCAGGAGTTATGTAGAAAACCAACTACACTGAAAATTCATCAAACCTGATTGTTATTTGATGCTGCGCCCCCCTCCCCCTCCTTTAAATTTTTTTTTATTTTTTTTACAACAGGTATTTGTTAAAGAGATGCGTCTTCAGATGTTTCTTAAAACTGCTTAGTGATACTGCCTTACGGACAGAGTTGGGAAGATCGTTCCACCACTTTGCAGTGGTGAACTCCATGGAGTGAGAATTAGCTCCTCGGTGAGGTGGAATCGCCAGGCGGCAATCATCACTGTAGCGAAGTTAACGAGTCGGAGTGTATTTTGAAAAGACAGAGTGAAGATAGGAGGGGAAAGATCCAGAAATGGTTCTGTAGGCCAGAGTCAGTGACTTGTACTGAATGCGAGCAGCTACAGGGCGGGAAATGGAAACAGCCAATGGAGGGAAATGAGCAATGGAGTGACATGAGTTCGCTTGGGCTGGTTAAACACAAGTCGGGCTGCAGAGTTTTGAATTAGTTGAAGAGGTATAATTGTGGAAGCTAGGATACCAGCAAGTAGCACATTACAATAATCAAGTAGCATGTTCGGTCAAGAAGGGTCTGATCTTCCTTATGTTGTAAAGAAGGAATCTGCAGGAATGGGCAGTTTTGATAATATGATAAGAGAGTTTAAGGTGGAAGTCTATTGTGAAACCAAGGTTCCAGACCGAATCGGTTGAGGAGATTGTGGAGCCGTCAATTTGGAAGGTCAGGTTGTGATGGATTGAGGGTTTAGCTGGGATAATGAGAAGCTCTGTTTTTTCTAATTTAATTTGAGATGACTGGCCTTCATCCAATCAGATATGTCGGTGAGGCGGTGGGATTTCCGATTAGAGATTGTGGTGTCATCAGGGGCAAAAGACAGCTGAAGCTAAGTGTCATCAGCATAGCAGTGGTAAGAGAAACCATGCGCATGGATGACAGTGCTCATAGTCAGAGTACAGAGCCCTGAGGCACACCAGTGCATACTTGGTGAGAGTTAGAGATCTCCCCATTCCATGACACTTTGAAGGTTCTTCCTGTGAGATAGGAACGAATCCATTCAAGTGTCGTATCAGAAAAGCCTAATTCAGATAGAGTGGACAGTAGAATATGATTATTTACTGTATCAAAAGCTGCAGAAAGGTCTAGCATAATGAGGACAGAAGATTGAGATTTAGCTTTGGCAGATTTAAGTGAGTCAATCACAGAGAGCAATGCTGTCTCCGTGGAGTGACCACATCTAAAACCGGACTGATTGGGATCAAGGAGATTATACTGATTAAGAAATTTGGAGACCTGTGTGGTTACCACCCGTTTAAGTGTTTTACACAGGAAAGGTAAAAGAGAAACAGGTCTGTAGCTCTCGACCAAATTTGGATTGAGCGTAGGCTTTTTGAGTAGGGGTTTGACTATGGCCTGTTTGAAACAATTTGGAAAAGTACCAGACGTGAGAGATTGAAGAAGGTGGGATGGGATGGAATCAAAGGGGCAAGTAGTTAATGATGTGTGTGAGTGCTGGTGTGATGGAGGAGGCAATAGATTGAAGAAGGTGGGATGGGATGGAATCAAAGGGGCAAGTAGTTGGGTTACTGGCAAGAAGAATTTTGCAGATGTCAAATTCTGCGACAGGGAGGATGAGTGTTGGATGACTGGATGTGTGAGATGTAGTGTTGTGGAAATGGTGAGTATGAAAGAGTTTGCTGATGAGAGAGGGAGAGGGAGAGGGAGGAGTTAGTAGTGAGTTGAAGGTACTGAATAAGGTGCGGGCATCTGAGATGCATGTTACCTTGGCCTGGAAGAACAAGGATTTAGCAGCAGTTACATCCTTCAAGAAAATGGCAAGTGAGGACTGGTATGTTTCTAAATCTGAAGACTGATCTGATTTGACCTTAAAAAGTCCCTTGAAAGTGATTCATAGTCATTTATCACTTAATTTTACTTCTAGGCAAAGCTCTCTTTCCAGGTTCAAATGTTCATCCTACAAAGTCCTCTTACTAGAGCTTATACAGATTATAAACTGATTTGTTCCCCAAAGAAAGATTTACAAGTTTAAACCTAAAAACAATAGCACCTGTATGCTTTATAAGACCATATGAATGTCTATACTTATGTATTATATATATATACAGTGGTGTGAAAAAGTGTTTGCCCCTTTCCTCATTTCCTGTTTTTTTGCATGTTTGTCACACTTAAGTGTTTCGGAACATCAAACATAGTCAAGGACAACACAAGTAAACACAAAATGCAATTTGTAAATGAAGGTGTTTATTATTAAAGGAGAAAAAAATCCAAACCATCATGGCCCTGTGTGAAAAAGTGATTGCCCCTCTAAACCTAATAACTGGTTGGGCCACCCTTAGAAGCAACAACTGCAAACAAGTGTGTGCGATAACTTGCAATGAGTCTTTTACAGCGTTCTGGAGGAATTTTGACCCACTCATCTTTGCAGAATTGTTCTAATTCAGTTACATTAGAGGGTTTTCGAGTATGAATGGCCTTTTTAAGGTCATACCACAATACCTCAATAGGATTCAGGTCAGGACTTTGGCTAGGCCACTCCAAAGTCCTCATTTTGTTTTTCTTCAGCCATTCAGAGGTGGACATGCTGGTGTGTTTTGGATCATTGTCCTGCTGCAGAACCCAGGTTCCAGCTTGAGTTCATGAACAGATGGTCGGACATTCTCCTTCAGGATCTTTTGGTAGACAGCAGAATTAATAGTTCCATTTATCACACAAGTCTTCCAGGTCCTGCCGCAGCAAACAGCCCCAGACCATCACACTACCACCACCATATTTTACTCTTGGTATAATGTTCTTTTTCTGAAATGCAGTGTTCCTTTTACGTCAGATGTAATGGGACACACACCTTCCAAAGAGTTCCACTTTTGTCTCATCGGTCCACAGAATGTTTTCCCAAAAGTGTTGGGGATCATCAAGATGTGTTTTGGAAAAATTGAGATGAGCATTAATGTTCTTTTTGCTCACTTTTTCACTTTTTCACACCACTGTATATATATATATATATATATATATATATATATATATATATATATATATATATATATATATATATAGGTTGTAATGTACATACATTACATTTACATTTGGTCATTTAGCAGACGCTTTTATCCAAAGCGACTTACAAGGTGAATCACAACATCCCTGGAGCAATGAGGGTTAAGGGCCTTGCTCAAGGACCCACATTGGTAACTTCAGTGGAACTGGGATTTGAACCCCCAACCTTCAGATTGATAACCCAACGCCCTAACCACTGAGCTACCTTGCCCTCAATGTATAATGGAGACTCATTTGTCTGATATATTAGAGATTGAAATAGATTTTTGATGTAGGTTAGTCATATGCTTAAAAGTTTATCTTTATATTATTCTTAATCATTCAAATGGATTTCATTCATATCATTTAACCATTTACTATAATGTATTTTATGTTGATCTTATGAACCTTAGAAGGCCTCACTTTCTCTGGTGAAAGGCCTAACTTTATCGACTTACTTACTTACTTGTGTTTTGTTCTTTTCCATCTACAGTACCTATATACACTAGCTGTGAATCATAATAAATCGAAGCATTGATGATCAACGCTCGCATGGTTGTCTTTTCTTCCCAAACGTTTGCACTTCGGCACACACTCATGTGCACAACCCACTTTTACTCTTGACCCCTTAAAACTTCCTTTTTTAACAATTTCCCTATCTCCTAATTTGCCCTGGCCCCAAGGTTCTAACAAATTTTCCTCTTAAACATAATCTGTAAGCAAAATTTCGCAGGGAGGCTAAAAACTCATGTCTAAAAAGAAATAAACTCATTGCTACTAATTAAGTTTACTTGTAGGCCAAGTCCAAACTCTTTTCCTATTTTCACCATTTCACAAAATCACCCATAAACAAGATAAAATAAAAAAACTAATGGAGAAGTAGTACTTGCAAAACTACATATTACTCTTTTACACATAGATTCATATAAGGGCAGATAGAAATCAATACAAACCCAGCTTAAAACAACAATAAGCTCACCCTTTTGGTGCTGCAGTTTTGAAGATTCTGGTCAGGTCACAATCGACTCCACAGCAGATCCTGTTCGTGACGCCAATTGTGTGGTTTAAATCTCAGAAAGTTTCTTATGTTGAAGAGAAGAACTTTGGTTGCAAATCAATGTTTTATTTTACAGACAGTCATGCGTTGCTCGAGCTTCCATGGTTGCACTCAGAAAGAAAGAATAAGGTCAGATTAATTTTATTAACATTCACCAAACACTCTAGCTCAGGGGTACTGTTAGGATCTTTTGATTTTGAAAAAGGCAGAAAGAACGAGCCTATGCAAAAATGGTCGTCTCAACTAATTTATTGAGAACAAAGAAAACTTCATGAACACCATCAGCAACTCATGCTAGCTAGCGGGTCTGCCATTCTCAGCGTTCTGATGCTGTCTGCCTCCGGGTCTGAGTGATAGTGCGCCCCCGAAGTGTTTACCTGTGTATATATCCGTTACGTCTAGTTCCCGCCCCTTACCTGCCTAAGCCAATCGTAGATTACCGCCCTAGGGTTTACATCAGCCAATCCAAGACCAGCATTTTGGTTCAAATCTAGCGTGCCCCACCCCACTTCCAAATGGCAGCGAGCCCCAGTAAGGTCCTTTGTTTGAATAGAAAATTTCGGCCATTTTGGGACTGTTATTATGTTCACGTAATTTAAAATTCCTGACAATTCCCCCCTATGGGAACACCTACATGCTCCCATAAATAAATTTTAAATAAAAAATTCTACGGCCATAAATTTTAAGCCAAACTTATACATTACCATTTCTAAAAAGTTACATGTTATTGCAACTCAATTAACTCAATTCTAAACGCAACTAAATTCCAATACGAATTTTACAGGTTCACATAACTGAATGCTGAGGAGGCAGAGTGCTAATTAAACTAACCCCCTCTAACTAAAACCCCTCTTGACGGTGCCCAACATATTACCTGGCCATATAGGCTGAAAACACAATTCTAAAAACAAACATCTATCAATTATACTAATAAAGACCGCGCCTAACGAGACAGCCTCCGTCCCTACACTCACAAATCCAAAATAACACCCCCCTTGCACCACTGTTGCAGAAACTTTAATACCACCCCCCCTTGCACCACTGTTGCAGAAAATTTCCCAGAAGATTCTTCAAGGTTCTGCTCTCCTGGTCAGTATTTGCTTTAGTTCTCTAGTTTTGTAGTCCCAGCATTCCCTCGTCGGTTCTTGAAGTTCCTTCTATCAGTTTATTTTATCGTTGGCGTCCTCCTGTTGTCATCATTGTTGTCCTCTTGTTGTCAACAATGGCAGCTCCCTTGTTGTCAGCGGCTCTACGTCATCAGCGGCAGCACCCTCGTGGTCATCACTTTCTAATAGCAGAGTTAGCAATACCTCTATACCACCCTAAATAGGTCTGTTGACACATCCAGAGAAGCATCCTCTTCTTGCTGCAGGGACTGGTCTCTGTTGCCCCGAGGATCAGTATCCTCACAGCTGATCCATCCTGATCACCACTTGCTCTGTTCCTGGAATTCCACTTCCTAGAGAATCAGGTTTCACCTCTAAATCCAGCCACATTTAATCTGAATTATACCGATCATCTAGAGAACAGGTTTAGGACATGGGATCAGGACTGAATTTTATGTCTGTTGGAAAGAGGAACTCCAATAGCTCAAAAATTATGTGCTCTGTTTTGAAGCCAAAATAAATCATTCAAACAAGCATGATAAAGGCCAAAACAAGGAATGAAAGTTAACCTCAAACAAAATACTTATGAAATACAAATGGTTTAGTAAAAGCTAAATGTCGTAGTTTAATTTAACCAGTATGTTGATGTTTAAAAGATTATCACTGTGTAGAAATTTAAAGCTGAGTGAAAGAGTGCACCAATAACCAACCTAGTTTAAGGAAAAGTAAAACCGCGAGACCTTAAAACTAACAAAACCAAAATCAAACCATCCAAACACTGTATAAAATAAAAATAAAATTCTTACTGCATGTGGCTACATGCTCAACATTTTTCCCATATATTTTTATTATGAATTATTTTACCTAAATAAATTGGTCGGATGCCCTATAATATATAAATTAAACAAACCCCAATAAATAAATAAAATACTGGAGGATAACGTGGTGGACACATCTATCAGAACTGTCCAGCTGTAACAGGTGCCTAGGGCACCTGTCACCTGTTTTGTGTTTCGTCCCGTTTGTTTGAGTTAATTAACGTTCAGTGTTCATTAGTTTAGTTAATTAACTCTTTTCTGTAATTGGTTTGTCTTGTGCACGTGATCGGGTGTCTTTTGGTATTTATGTCCATTGTTTCTTGTCTTCGGGGCTGGTTGTGTTTGATGTCACGTAGTCTCTGTTGTACCTCTTGTTTTGTGGTGTTACTGCACCTTTAAATAAACCTGTTTTCGGCTACCTGCGTGCCTGTCTCCCTTCAGCGCGTGTTTACGCAGCGGTGTGCGCTTCCTACGCGCCACCGCTTTTGCCCGAGGTAGACTTTCGTGACAGAACGACCAGCCAAAGGAAATTTGGGGAGTCCAGAGCCCAGGTAATCACTTTTTAAAAATTTTTCTTTGCGGGGGCCGTGTAGCCTCGTACTCGCAGCGCGTTCCGCTGTGTCCGCGAGTGCGCCGCTATGCGCAGTCCGCCGTCCCGGAGCCATAAGGACGGCTCGAACAGTGTAATGTCGGAGTGTTATGACTCCGATGATGAGTGGATGTGGAGGTATGGATATGAGGCGCTTTGTGCGGAGGAAGGCCTGGACCTGATCGAGGTTTCCGATGATGAGGCGGGCGACTCGTACCTGTATGGGCATGTTCTGCCCATACGCACCCTCCTCAACTCTGAGGAGTTCTGGACGGACGCTCCGGTCCAGTTTGTTAAACCCCCCGCGGCGAAATCCAGGCGCAGAGCGCGCCGGCGCGGTGCTAAGACGCAGCGTGCGCGCGGCACGTGTGCTGCGGGGCAGTCATGTGTGCTGCGGGGCAGTCACGTGACGCGCCCGCGCCGGACCGCGCTGTGTCTGGATCGCGCTGCGAGGGGGCGGTACCGGAGCCAACACTCGGGGGGGTAGATGTGGATCCGTGTCCCCCTGTCTCATGTGTCCAGTCCGTCTTCCCCATGTCTGAGATGTCTATGTGTTTGGGCATTGCGGTGGGGGTATATATGTTTTGTGTGCAGGAGGGAGAGCCTGAGGTGCCGGCCGAGGTCCGCCCAGCGTGCGTGCCTGCCAACGCCCTGCCAGCGTGCGTGCCCGCCGAGGTCCTGCCAGCGATTGTGCCCGCCGAGGTCCGCCCAGCGTGCGTGCCCGCCAAGGTCCTGCCAGCGTGCGTGCCCGCCAAGGTCCTGCCAGCGTGCGTGCCCGCCAAGGTCCTGCCAGTGTGCGTGCCCACCGAGGTCCAGCCAACATGCGTGCCCGCCGAGGTCCTACCGGCGCGCGTGCCCATCCCGAAGTCCAGGGGCGTCACGCCGCCCATCCTGAAGTCCAGGGGCGTCACGCCGCCCATCCCGAAGTCCAGGGGCGTCACGCCGCCCATCCCGAAGTCCAGGGGCGTCACGCCGCCCATCCCGATGTCCAGGGGTGTCACGCCGCCCATCCCGAAGTCCAGGGGCGTCACGCCGCCCATCCCGATGTCCAGGGGCGTCACGCTGCCCATCCCGATGTCCAGGGGCGTCACGCCGCCCATCCCGATGTCCAGGGGCGTCACGCCGCCCATCCCGAAGCCCAGGGGGCCGCACGCCGCCCAGCCCGAGCAGCAGGGGCCACACGCCGCCCAGCCCGAGCAGCAGGGGCCGCACGCCGCCCAGCCCGAGGTCCAGGGGCCGCACGCCGCACGCCCCGAGCAGCAGGGGCGTCACGCCGCCCATCCCGAAGTCCAGGGGCGTCACGCCGCCCATCCCGATGTCCAGGGGCGTCACGCCGCCCATCCCGATGTCCAGGGGCGTCACGCCGCCCATCCCGATGTCCAGGGGCGTCACGCCGCCCATCCCGAAGCCCAGGGGCTTCACGCCGCCCATCCCGAAGCCCAGGGGCGTCACGCCGCCCATCCCGAAGCCCAGGGGGCCGCACGCCGCCCAGCCCGAGCAGCATGGGCCGCACGCCGCCCAGCCCGAGCAGCAGGGGCCGCACGCCGCCCAGCCCGAGGTCCAGGGGCCGCACGCCGCACGCCCCGAGCAGCAGGGGCGTCACGCCGCCCATCCCGAAGTCCAGGGGCGTCACGCCGCCCATCCCGATGTCCAGGGGCGTCACGCCGCCCATCCCGATGTCCAGGGGCGTCACGCCGCCCATCCCGAAGCCCAGGGGCTTCACGCCGCCCATCCCGAAGCCCAGGGGCGTCACGCCGCCCATCCCGAAGCCCAGGGGGCCGCACGCCGCCCAGCCCGAGCAGCAGGGGCCGCACGCCGCCCAGCCCGAGCAGCAGGGGCCGCACGCCGCCCAGCCCGAGGTCCAGGGGCCGCACGCCGCACGCCCCGAGCAGCAGGGGCCGCACGCCGCACGCCCCGCCGCCAGGGGGCGTCCGCCTCGCCACGCCGCCAGGGAACGTCCGCCCCGCCACGCCGCCAGGGGGCGTCCACCGGACCACGCCGCCAGAGGGCGTGGCCCACTCCTCGTCCGACGTGGGCGCCCGCCAGACCACGCAGCCAGAGTGCGTGGCCATCTCCTCGCCCGATGTGGGCGTCCACCGGACCATGCTGCCAGAGGGCGTGGCCCACTCCTCGTCCGACGGGGGCGCCCGCCGCGCCACGCAGCCAGAGTACGTGGCCAACCCCGCGCCCGACGTGGGCGTCCACCGGACCACGCAGCCAGAGGGCGTGGCCCATTTCTGATCCGCTGTGGGCGTCCACCGGACTTTGCAGCCAGAGGGCGTTCGGCACGCCTCACCCGCAGAGGGCGCCCACCCGAGGGCGCTTTCCAAGCCCCGCGCAAGGAGGGCGGAGGACCCCCCCCCCCCCGGGACTGTTATTTTTTGTTTTCTCTTGGTCGCGTCCCCCCGTTGCGCGACCGCAGGGGCGGGGGTAATGTAACAGGTGCCTAGGGCACCTGTCACCTGTTTTGTGTTTCGTCCCGTTTGTTTGAGTTAATTAACGTTCAGTGTTCATTAGTTTAGTTAATTAACTCTTTTCTGTAATTGGTTTGTCTTGTGCACGTGATTGGGTGTCTTTTGGTATTTATGTCCATTGTTTCTTGTCTTCAGGGCTGGTTGTGTTTGATGTCACGTAGTCTCTGTTGTACCTCTTGTTTTGTGGTGTTACTGCACCTTTAAATAAACCTGTTTTCGGCTACCTGCGTGCCTGGCTCCCTTCAGCGCGTGTATACGCGGCGGTCTGCGCTTCCTACGCGCCACCGCTTCTTCCCGAGGTAGACTACCGTGACACTGCTTGGGTCACACTGCCACAGTCGCACAATGGATGGGCACTTTTTGCACTCTTAATAAACTCCTCCAGGGACAGCTTACCATACAAAATCTACAAACAATTACAATGGCTTTGTTCGACAAATGCAGTATATTTGTGCAGTATATATGTATACAATACTGTCTCTATATATTTGGCACCTGTCCACATAAAATATCTGCAATAAAAATGTGACATTTCAAAAGGAAAATGTATTTAGTGAACTGATGCAACAGCGATTCACCAAAAAATTCCCCATACTACTAAAACAGCTGTTGAAATGAAAATGTAAACGGATATTAAATGATCTATTGGAAGCCGTTTCAAAACCGTAAGGGAAAAAATTGTTAATACATAGGGAATGTTGAAAATCACAAATATTCTATGGATCTTAATCCTGATGTATATAACAGCCAATAATGTTCAGTAAGGAAGCATGACAATTCCTAATATAAAAATATAAATATTTATAGCTGCTACAAAATAGTTTTTAAAGCAGAAAATATGTGGACAAGTTACCACAAAATTTAAATTTGATAGGTTTGCTTAACAACCTCTTTTAACCATAAGATGTTAGTAAGGCTAGAACTGGCTACTGTATCAATATAATGGGATAAAATAAATTATTAAATCTGAATTTTCTAAAAAAAAATAAGGGTGTGTCATTATATAGTTCACAATAATAACAGTATATATATATATATATATATATATATATATATATATATATATATATATATATATATATATATATATATATATATATATATATATATATATATATATAAAACAAACATTGTGATAATAGTGATATTCCCACTTGTTAGACCAATCATGCAGTTATGCATGGTATATCTTCATTACCTGAGTCATTTAGGATGACAAGGCAGTATGTCATAAAGCAGCACAGTGTCTCAAAGAGAAGAAACTAGTGTGTTTGGTGTGTTTACAAGTGTTTGGTGTGTCCCACTGGTGTGTGCAGGGGGTAAAACAGTAGTATGTTTATGTGTAAAATAAGTGTTTTGTCATATTGCCAAGAATATTGTTACAGCAAGAATTACCCTAAAATATCATGTTTTTTTTCCAGTTCTGTGTTTTATAATAATCTTTTTATTTATCTGAGACTCTCATCTCATTACCTTCCACTTAATTACTAGTTTTTAGTAATTACAAATACTAAAGTTGCATGGGGGTTCTTCATGTCCATCACAGGGAGAAAGTTTCAGGCGCTGGGCAGATACACCCAGGACAGAGCACCAATCTATCGCTGGGCACACACTCACTCACCCATACACGCACACACTCTATATGGGGCAGATTGAAAATGAACTAATTTATCCTTCTATTTACTATTTAAGAAAGCATTTAGTCTATTATTTTATGTCTTCATTATCTTTATTGTATGCTATATGACTTATTATGTAATCAGACCTATGGTCAGCACCAGTATTAGTGGCTCCTTTGGTTAAAAGGGCAAAGCAAAGATCAAAAATGTGAAAATCATCCCAATCAAATTATTTCAAACCAAATAACAATTAGTGGAACCCAGAGAAGCTTTTTCTAAATAATTTCCATAACAATTCTAAATTTGCAAATTTTAGGGTGAAATAATAAGCTTGACATAAAGCACTAAATTCAGCCACCTGTTAAATCAAACTGTAAACCTGTAGGTGAGGATAAGTCCATGTACCTCAGGGAATCACAACACATTGTTCTGCAATTTTATGTCACACTTGTGCTGAGCGTCCCGTTGCCGGAGAAAAATTAGAGAGAGAGTCGTGTTGAAATGTAGAACACGGTGTTTAATTTCCTCCAAGCGGGATAATAGCAAAACCAAAAAATCAGAACAGGTCAATCAAAACAGATAGAAAACGACCTCCCTCTGTCGGCAGAAAAAAAAAAACGGCTCACGACGAAGCGGCGTCTGAGAGGCGTGGCGTGCGGACGTGAGAGAGGGGTCGATGGATACACGGCGCAGTACCCGAGATGGTTATTCCTCTCGTGGTGAGCGATCCTGGGGAAGAGTCGCGAGTCAGAATAAACAAGAGCCAGTCTCGCCAGAAAACAGACAGGATGCTACAAACAGGAGCGGATCGGGATCGCAGTATGCAGCGTGCATCAACGTGGTGTCGATCAAAAAACTCTGCGCCGATGGATCCGGATCGGCGGCTTAAAAGGACACCTGCACCTAATAATCGGGAGAGGGTGATCTGTGATTAGTGGAATGAGAAACCGGTGTGGAGATGGGTGTGTGCGGTACGGAGCGTGAAGCAGCGGGACGTGGGCGTGTCGGTGAAGTGGGTGTGTGAGCAGGAGCGAGCGGAGCGGAGGAGCGTGAACGGGAATGTGTAACATCACCCCCCCCAGAAAAAGGCGGTTCCACCTGGGACCTGCTCCCTCGAGGCACGGTCCGTGGATGTCGGCGAGGCGGCCGACCTCTAGGACGAGGGGCGGGGCGGTCGGGGTGATCCCGGTGGAACTCTTGGACCATGCTCGGATCCAGGATGTCCTCGGCAGCAACCCAGCTCCTCTCCTCTGGACCGAATCCCTCCCAATCCACCAAATACTGCACCTTGCCCCGGTGCCGGCGGGAGTCCAACAGAGAGGACACAGTGTAGATGTTGGATTCGCCTTCCTCCTGTGTCTCTCTATTGGACTCTGTCCAATTGGTGTCGAGCGGACCTGGAACGAAGGGCTTAAGAAGAGAGACATGAAAGGTCGGGTGCACCCGCAAATGGTGCGGGAGCTTCAACCGGACCGTGACCTCATTAATGATAGCGTCGACCCGGAATGGTCCCAGAAACCGGGGCAGGAGTTTACGAGTACCCTGACGACACCGGATGTCCCGAGTAATGAGCCACACCATGTCACCTACACTGTAACGAGGAGAGTCACCCCGAGAGCGGTCCGCGAGGCGTTTGTATCTGCGAATTACTGCTTCGACCCGCTGGTGGACCTGACCCCAGACCTCCTCGCTGCGCTGAAACCAGGCATCCACCGCCGGCGCTTCCGACACCTCCCCGTTCCAGGGCGCAAAGGGTGGCTGGTATCCCAGCACGCACTGAAACGGGGTGAGGCCGGTGGCCGAATGGCGCAGCGAGTTCTGGGCGATCTCCGCCCAGGGGAGGTACCGCGACCAATCAGATGGATTGCGGTGCGCAAAAATCCGAAGAAATTTGTTGGTCTCTTGATGCGAGCGTTCACAAGCCCCATTAGTTTGGGGGTGGAACCCCGAGGAGAGACTGATGGAGGACCCCAGTTTCTCACAAAATGCCTTCCAGACAGCTGACGTAAACTGGGGACCTCTATCTGAAAGGATAACCTCCGGGATCCCAAACGAAGTGAACACCCTCGAAAACAGAAGTTCGGCCGTCTCGAACGCAGAGGGCAGCCCCCTAAGGGGAAAAAGTTTTACCGCCCGGGAGAACCTATCGAGGACCGAGAAGATGGTGGTGTAGCCATTGGAGGAGGGAAGACCGGTCACGAAGTCGGCCGCGATGTGGGCCCACGGCCGCTCCGGCACTGGCAACGGGCACAGCTTGCCCGCTGGAAGTTCCCGGGGGGTCTTACAGGCGGCGCAGACGGCACAGGAGTGAACAAAGGACTGAACGTCCGCCTGCAAGGACTCCCACCAGTACCTCCGTTGGACAAGCTGGATGGTTCTAAGGACCCCCGGATGACCAGTGCACAGAGAGGAGTGAGCCCACGTGATGATACGAGCGCGGAACGGACCAGGAACGTACGTTCTGTCCTCAGGGCAGTTGGACGGCACCGTCACAGTGCGCAGCGCCTCCTGAATTTGGGCATCTACCTCCCAACGGATCAGACCTAAGAATTTGCTGGCAGGAATAATCGTGGACCCGAGATCAGGGTCGGATTGCGGGGGGCCGTGAAGACGGGACAGAGCATCGGCCCGGTTATTCTCAGACCCCGGACGAAACGAGATCTGAAGGTCAAATTGGTTAAAGAATAATGCCCACCGGGCTTGACGGGCATTGAGACGCCGCGCACTTTTCACGTACTCAAGATTTTTGTGATCGGTGAGGATGAGCACCGGAAGGGACGACCCCATGAGCCAATGTCTCCACTCCTCCAGAGCTAGTTTGATGGCCAAAAGCTCTTGGTCCCCGATACCGTAATTGCACTCGGCCGGCAGGAACTTGCGGGAGAAGTAAGCTATGGGGCGAGCCTGCGCTAGACCCCCCGTGGACTGGGACAGAACGGCCCCTGATCCAGTACAGGAGGCGTCCACCTCCACAATGAACTGGCGCCCGGGATCCGGAAGGGCCAACACCGGTTTGGTGGTAAACCGGTGTTTGAGCGATTTAAAGGCCCTATCCGCCTCCGGGCTCCAGCGCAATGTGGAGGGAGCACCCCTGAGGCTGGAGGTCAGAGGCAGCACAATGCGGCTGAAATCTTGAATAAAACGACGATAAAAATTGGCGAACCCCAGGAAACGTTGCAGTTCCCTGGGTGAGTTGGGTGTCGGCCAGTCCACGACCGCTTGAACCTTGCCGGGGTCCATCTCGATCCCCTTATGGGAGATGATAAAACCCAAAAAGGAGACCGAGTCCCGGTGGAAGACGCACTTCTCCCCCTTAACGTACAACCCATTAGCGAGGAGACGTGATAGAACACGCCGAACCAAGGTGACATGGGAAGCCAGATCTCTAGAGAAAACCAGTACATCGTCAAGGTACACGATTACCCCTGGTGGAGAAACTCCCGAAGCACATCATTAATGAAGGCCTGGAAGACCGCAGGGGCATTAGTGAGGCCAAAGGGCATCACCCTGTACTCATAATGCCCCGAGGTGGTGATGAACGCGGTCTTCCACTCGTCTCCCTTCCTAATGCGCACAAGATTGTAGGCGTTCCGAAGGTCTAGTTTAGAGAACACGCGCGCCCCGTGCAAAAGCTCTAAATTTGAGGGGACCAGTGGGAACGGGTAGGGATAACGTTTAGTGGCCTTATTTAGTTCACGGAAGTCTATACACGGACGCAGTTCCCCTCCTTGTTTGGGCACAAAGAAAAACCCCGACGCAGCAGGAGATTTGGAGGGGCGAATGAAGCCGTTACGTAAAGCCTCCTCAATGTACTCGCGCATGGCCCGCGTCTCAGATAAAGAGAGGGGGTAAGGGCGCGCGTGTGGTAATTTAGCCCCCGGCACCAGGTCAATAGCACAGTCATAATGGCGATGGGGGGGAAGTGTGTTGGCACGCGTCTTACTGAAGACCTGCACAAGGGCGGAGTAAGCCTCAGGTACCTCAGGAGGAAGCCGGGGCTCCGGTGGCACCCCAGACACCGAGCACAGCTGGCGCAGAGGATGTTGGATGCAGCCCTGCCGACACCGGGATGACCACGCTCGCACCCGCAGCTCGTCCCAGGAAATGTCAGGATCGTGCTGCCTCAGCCAGGGCAACCCTAAAATGACGGGGACAGAGGGAGAGGAGATAATGAGAAAAGTGATTTCCTCAAAATGGTCCCCTCCGATCCCCATCCGGAGGGGGGGTGTAGAGCTTTTAGCCCCCCCTGAGGGTAAGGGGTTGCCATCCACGGCCTGGATGGAAAAAGTGGTCTCGAGGGCCACCTCCGGTATGCCCCACTGACGACAGAAGGTCCGATCAATGAAGTTGCCGTCCGCTCCGGAGTCCACCAGCGCAGCAACCGTCCGAGAAGAACCTTTAAAAGACAATAGAGGTTTTAAACATAGCGACTGCCGACTCACAACCCCAAAATTTCTCACCACGACAGGCGATGTAGTGCGAGGAGATGGCGAACGTGTAGATGAGGACCGGACCCGGCGATCCGGGCGAACGTTGCAGTCCGGCAGAGAGTGAGAGGAGCTCTCGCAGTACATACATAGTCCGAGCCGGGACCGGGGCCGACGTTCCTGCGGAGTCAGGTGGGAACGTCCGATCTGCATCGGCTCCGGGTCCTGAGGCTGCTGAGGTGGCGCTGCGATGAAGTTCCTCCTTACCACGGGAACCGCTGCAGGGCGAGAGTCCCTGTTACCCGGGAGAACAGAGGAGAGATGTTGTTCCATCTGGACGGAGAGACGGATAAGGTCGTCAAGTGAGGCTCCGAAACTCCGTCCAGCAATCTCCTTCTGAATCTCCCGGCGCAGTCCTTCCCGGAAGATGACGGTCAGCATAGAGCCGCTCCATCCAGTCCGTGCGGCCAGAACCCGGAACTCCAGGGCATAATCGGACACCGAACGAGGTCCTTGGCGAAGCCGGTACAGCTGCGTACCCACCTCCTCGCCCTCAAGAGGGTGAGCAAAGGCAGTCCGAAATGCCTGATGGAAGGCATGTAAAGACCGGCATTCGGGACCCTGTGCCTCCCAGATGGCAGTGGCCCACTCGCTTGCCCTGCCCGTCAGTCGAGAAATGATCAGAGAAATCTTGTCCACCTCGCTGGAAAAAGGATGGCTCCAGAAATAATGGCCACAGTGCATGAGGAAGGATCAGCATTTCTCAGGACTTCCGTCGTACCGTTCCGGTTCGGACAAATTATACGGGGAAGCGGTGGGTGGGGGAGGCACTTCGGTGTCCTGCTGGTGTGTGCAGGGGGTAAAACAGTAGTATGTTTATGGGTAAAATAAGTGTTTTGTCATATTGCCAAGAATATTGTTACAGCAAGAATTACCCTAAAATATCGTGTTTTTTTTCAAGTTCTGTGTTTTATAATAATCTTTTTATTTATCTGAGACTCTCATCTCATTACCTTCCACTTAATTACTAGTTTTTAGTAATTACAAATACTAAAGTTGCATGGGGGTTTTTCATGTCCATCACAGGGAGAAAGTTTCAGGCGCTGGGCAGATACACCCAGGACAGAGCACCAATCTATCGCTGGGCACACACTCACTCACCCATACACGCACACACTCTATATGGGGCAGATTGAAAATGAACTAATTTATCCTTCTATTTACTATTTAAGAAAGCATTTAGTCTATTATTTTATGTCTTCATTATCTTTATTGTATGCTATATGACTTATTATGTAATCAGACCTATGGTCAGCACCAGTATTAGTGGCTCCTTTGGTTAAAAGGGCAAAGCAAAGATCAAAAATGTGAAAATCATCCCAATCAAATTATTTCAAACCAAATAACAATTAGTGGAACCCAGAGAAGCTTTTTCTAAATAATTTCCATAACAATTCTAAATTTGCAAATTTTAGGGTGAAATAATAAGCTTGACATAAAGCACTAAATTCAGCCACCTGTTAAATCAAACTGTAAACCTGTAGGTGAGGATAAGTCCATGTACCTCAGGGAATCACAACACATTGTTCTGCAATTTTAAACCTCATTAAGGACTACAGAAGACAATCAAGTACCAAATGTTCTGCCATAAAATCTGCATCAAATACCATAATACTAGCAAAGGTGCCAATAACTGAAATGTATTTATCATTTTGTCATGAAACTTGTCACCAAGTGAGGTTACAGTTACAGTGCAAAATATGAAAACTTTTTATATTTTAAGTTTTTATATGCAGTCATCATAGTAATTGTGTTTAACTCATCAATAGCCATGTTTAAATGCTAATTGGGTATTTGCAACGACAATGGTGTGTTACTGTCATTTCCAATTGTTTTATGGCAAACTATGAATTTCCACCACATCACCTAACTGACCTTCACATGCATTCCCTACCTGCTATCTCCATTACATTTCTGTTGCTTCCAGCCATAAGTCACCACACTTTCTAAAAGTTTTACCATGTCTATATCAACTCATATCAGCTCTCTTAAGAGCTGGCAAGGACGTTAAACTATAAGTTATGGGGTATATCCTTAACAATATCCCATACATCCTCTTTTATGCTTGAAAATGTTGTTCTCTGTACTTCCTTTCAAACCTCTTCCACTATTTCAATCAATATTCACCTCCTTTTACCTTCTAATCTAGCTATTACCCCTACTTCACCCAAACACAGCATCTTACCTGCTGTGTACTATTCAATTTTCAACACCCACACTTGACTCCCTTCAGTTAATGGTGGCAATTTAGTCATTATGCCATATTTTTGGTTTCATGGCTGGTAAACCCTTTGCCCAATCTGTATAGTAATTGAATGCTATTGACCATTTTCCCCCTACTGTCCAGTGTGCATGTATTAGTTGACCAAGTTGCTGTAATATGTTAACTAATTGCTTTCAACAGCTTTACCCCGTCCAACATGGAGTTCAAGTTCACACTTGCAGTACCTTAATTGATAAAATTTATCAGTCAAGCTTCTACCTTCTCAGGCGGACTGCAAACCATATCAATGGTAACTTTCAACTGTGTCCTTCTGATAAACTCCTCTATCCCAAATATACTACTCAACTCTAGGTTCTAGCAACCAAATATATTACAGTCGTAGCATGAGTATCTGTTATAGTTGGTCGGAGTCCCGTTGCCGGAGGAAATGAGAGAGAGACGTGTCTTTGAAAACGTAAACACAAAGTCTTTTATTTCCTCACAGCGGGATTCAAATCAAACAAACGAAAAAACAGTTCAATAGTCCAACTGAAATTCAGATCTCCCCACAAGCCGTGGTATGCGGCGGCTTACGTCATATATGCCGTATGTCAGCGGCGTGGAATGCAGACGAGGGGGGGTGGGGGCGTGCGAAGCGGAGACCCCGAAGTCCCACTACTCCTGAGAAGAGTGATCCTGGAAAGAGGCAGCGAGTCAGCTAACCGAAGGAAGTCATCAGCCGGTCTCGTCAGAACGAAAGCAGGATGGGTTGGTCAGGAATAGAACGAGCGTTGCGAACCAGAAAACTCTGCGCCGATGGATCTGGATCGGCGGCTTAAGAGGAGTCTGTCATCAGAAGAGCACACCTGCACCTAATAGTCTGGAGAGGGTGATATGTGGTTATTGGAATTAGGATCAGGTGTGGAGATGGGTGTGTGTGGTGCGGAGCGTGCAGCAGAAGGAAGTGGGTGTGTCTGTGGAGTGGGTGTGTGCGGTGGCACGGTCCCACCTGGGAACTGCTCCCTCGAGGCCCGGTCCATGGAACTCGGCGAGGCGGCTGACCCCTAGGCCGAGGGGCGGGGCGGTCGGGGTTATCCCGGTGGAACTCCTGGATAAGGCCAGGGTCCAAGATGTACTCGGCAGCAACCCAGCTCCTCTTCTCAGGACCGAACCCCTCCCAATCCACCAGATACTGCACCTTGCCCCGGCGCCGGCGGGAGTCCAATAGAGAGGACACGGTGTAGATGTTGGAGTCGCTCTCCTCCTGTGTCTCTGTCCAATTAGTATCTAGGGGACCTGGAACGAAAGCCCAGGGTCCGGAAAGGCGAAAACCGGTTTCGTAGTGAAACGTTTTAGCAGTTTAAAGGCCCGACCCGCCTCCGGGCTCCAGCGCAATGTGGAGGGAGCACCCCTGAGGCTAGACGTGAGGCGTAGCACGATCCGACTGAAGTCTTGAATAAAGCGCCTATAATAATTTGCAAACCCTAGGAACCGTTGCAGTTCCTTGGGGGAAGTTGGTGTCGGCCAGTCCATGACTACTTGTACCTTGCCGAGGTCCATCTCGATCCCCTTATGGGAGATGATGAAACCCAAAAAGGAGACCGAGTCCCGGTGGAAAACGCACTTCTTCCCCTTAACGAACAACCCGCAGGCGAGGAGACGCGATAGCACTTGCCGAACCAAGGCGACATGGGAGGACAGATCCTTCGAGAACACCAGGACGTCGTCAAGATAAACGATCACCCCCTGGTGGAGAAACTCCCGAAGCACATCATTAATGAAGGCCTGGAAGACTGCCGGGGCGTTGGTGAGAGCAAAAGGCATCACCCGATATTCGTAGTGCCCCGAGGTGGTGATGAAGGCGGTCTTCCATTCGTCACACTTCCTAATCCGAACTAAATTGTAAGCGTTCCGGAGGTCCAATTTAGAGAACATGCACGCCCCATGCAACTGCTCGAGATTGGATGGGACCAACGCAAACGGGTATGGGTAGCGTTTGGTGGCCTTGTTAAGTTCCCAAAAATCGATACAGGGGCGTAACTCCCCTCCCTGTTTAAGTACAAAAAAGAACCCCGACGCGGCAGGCGACTTAGAGGGGCGGATGAAGCCCTTACGTAACGCATCCTCAATGTAGTCGTGCATCGCCCGGGTCTCGGCCGCAGAGAGGGGGTAGGGGCGCGCGTGCGGTAGTTTAGCCCCCGGCGCCAGGTCAATGCTGCAGTCATAATGGCGATGGGGGGGCAGTGTGTCAGCACACGATTTACTAAAGACCTGGGTGAGGTCCCTATATACCTCGGGTACCTGAGGCGGGAGCTGAAACTCCGGTGACACCCTGGAAGCCGAGCACAGCTGACGAGGGGGATGTTGAGTGCAGCTCTGTCGACACCGAGAGGACCACGACCGCACCCGCAGCTCCTCCCAGGAGATAACTGGATCGTGCTGCCTCAGCCAGGGCAACCCTAAAATGATGGGGACAGAGGGAGAGGAGATACTAATCTCCTCGAAATGGTCCTCTCCGATCCCCATCCTGAGGAGGGGTGTAGAGCTTTTGGCCCCTCCTGAAGGCAAAGGGCTGCCGTCCATGGCCTGGATGGCGAAAGTGGTCTCGAGGAGAACCTCAGGAATGCCCCACTGATGACAGAACCCTTGGTCAATAAAGTTGCCGTCCGCTCCGGAATCCACCAGCGCAGCAGCCGTCCGAGATGAACCTTTGAAAAATAAAACAGGTTTTAAATACAGGGCTTGCAGAATCACTACCTCAGATACTCTTACTGCGACGGTAGGACGAGTGGGTGGAGATCGACCACGGCGGTCGGGGCGGACCTCACAGTCCTGTAAGGAGTGACCAGGACTCTCGCAGTAAACGCAGAGCCCAAGACGAATCCGACGCCGACATTCCTGGGGGGTCAGCCGGGAACGATCCAGCTGCCTGGGCTCGGGATCTTGGGCCCGCGGCGGTGGTGGCGAGGCGGAGTCCCTCCGACCCGATGGACCAGCAGAATAACGCATGGGGTTGCTCACCGGCCAAACCGTGGTGAGGTGCTGCTCCATCAGGACGGCCAGGCGGATAATTTTGTCCAGGGAGGCCCCAGAGTCGCGTCCGGCGATCTCCCGCTGTAGCTCCCGGCGCAGACCCTCCCGGAAGATCACGGTGAAGACAGAACCGCTCCATCCGGTCCGAGCGGCCAGCACCTGGAACTCCACACCAATTGGGATCCCTGGCATAGCCGGTATAACTGTGTGCCCACCTGCTCTCCCTCCAGGCAGTGGGCGAAGGCGGTGCGGAACGCCTGATGAAATGCGGCGAAAGACCGGCATTCGGGACCCTGTGCCTCCCAAATGGCGGTAGCCCACTCACTTGCCTTGCCTGTCAGCCGAGAGATAATGAGCGAGATTTTGTCCACCTTGCTGGAATGTGGATGGCTGCGAAAATAATGGGCACAATGCATCAGGAAAGAACGGCATTTACCCGGGCTCCCGTCAAAGCGTTCCGGTTCTGACAGGCTGTAAGGGGCAGTGGTGGGTGGGGGAGGCACATCGGTGTCCTGCTGGAGCGATGATTGTGGAGAGGGCAGTCCCGCGGCTCCTGGAACAGAGCCGCCACACTCCATCTCGGTGAGACGGCCCATCAGCGCCTGGATTGCTCGGGACATCTCACCTAGTCCACTCTGGAGTTCCACCAAGGCGCGTCCTTGCGCCTGCAGGGTTTCCTCCCTAACACACAAGCAGAACACAAATATTACTTACCAAGCTAAACACTTACTTACCAGCTAAATTACTTACCACAAAATGAACCTTCCCCCCCTTTCTCAAATAAAACATCAAGCACAAAACAGAACTTTACCTTTTGAGCTTATTTCAACCACCAGCGTGCACACACGAGTTGCTGCTCCACACAAGACAAACACAAGACAAACACACATACAAGATTTCCCTGATATTCTCACCGAAGAAATTTCAAATTTAGCCTCAATTTCGAAATTTAACCTGCTATTCAGGCACAATGGGACCCCAGGCCTCTCTCAATCGATCTACTCAATAATCAGCTACTTCTCCAACCATTGGATACGACTTCTTTCGCCTACCCCGTTGAATAATACTCCGATTCTTTATTTCCTAATTACTGGTCTGAAACTCCGGTTCATGAACCCAGTTAAACCCAGATAGTGCCTACATTTACATTTACATTTAGCAGACGCTTTTATCCAAAGCGACTTACAAATGAGAACACCACAAGTCAGAAGCCATGGAGAAAACCAACTATACTGTAAATTCATCAAACCTGATTGTTATTCGAAGCTGCGGCCCCTCCCCCCCATTTTTTTTTTCTCTTCTTCAACAGGTATTTGTTAAAGAGATGCGTCTTAAGTAGTTTCTTAAAACTGTTTAGTGATTCTGCCTTACGGACAGAGTTGGGAAGATCGTTCCACCATTTTGCAGTGGTGAATGCCACCGAGTGAGAATTATCTCCTCGGTGAGGTGGAATCACCAGGCGGCGATTAGGAGGGGGAAGATCCAGAAATGGTTCTGTATGCCAGAGTCAGTGACTTGTACTGAATGCGAGCAGCTACAGGAAGCCAATGGAGGGAAGTGAGTAATGGAGTGACATGAGTTTGCTTGGGCTGGTTAAACACAAGTCGGGCTGCAGAGTTTTGAATTAGTTGAAGAGGTCTGATTGTGGAAGCTGGGATACCGGCAAGTAGCGCATTACAATAATCAAGCCGGGATAAGACTAGTGCTTGAACAAGCAGTTGGGTAGCATATTCAGTCAAAAAGGGTCTGATCTTCCTTATGTTGTAAAGAAGGAATCTACAAGAACGGGCGGTTTTGATAACATGATCAGAGAGTTTAAGGTGGGAGTCTATTGTGAAACCAAGGTTCTGGACCGAATCGGTTGGGGAGATTGTGGAGCCATCAATTTGGAAGGTCAGGTTGTGATGGATTGAGGGTTTAGCTGGGATAATGAGAAGCTCTGTTTTTTCTAAGTTTAATTTGAGATGACGGGCCTTCATCCAGACAGATGTCGGTGAGGTGGGCAGATACCCGATTTGAAATGGTGGTGTCATCAGGGGCAAAAGACAGATGAAGTTGAGTGTCATCAGCATAGCAGTGGTAAGAGAAACCATGCGCCTGGATGACTGTGCTCAGTGATGTCATGTAAAGTGAGAAGAGGAGAGGACCAAGTACAGAGCCCTGAGGCACACCAGTGCGTACTTGGTGAGAGTTAGAGATCTCCCCATTCCATGACACTTTGAAGATCCTTCCTGTGAGATAGGATCGAAACCATTCAAGTGT
The DNA here is from genome assembly GCA_019802505.1 of Corydoras sp. C115. Taxonomy (NCBI): domain Eukaryota; kingdom Metazoa; phylum Chordata; class Actinopteri; order Siluriformes; family Callichthyidae; genus Corydoras; species Corydoras sp. C115. The sequence continues at coordinate 31,840 of JAFMOC010000078.1, read as the reverse complement.
CGTACAACAAAAGCCTAATTCAGCTAGAGTGGACAGTAGAATCTGATAATTTACTGTATCAAAAGCTGCAGAAAGGTCTAACAAAATGAGGAGCGAGGATTGAGATTTGGCTTTGGCAGATTTAAGTGAGTGAATTACAGAGAACAATGCTGTCTCCGTGGAGTGACCACATCTAAAACCGGATTGATTGGGATCAAGAAGATTATTCTGATTAAGAAATTTGGAGACCTGTGTGGATCCAAATTTCAAGTGTTCAAGTGTTCAAGTGTTTTAGACAGGAAAGGTAAAAGAGAAACAGCTCTGTAGCTCTCGACCATATTTGGGTTGAGCGTAGAGTTTTTGAGCAGGGGTTTGATGGCCTGTTGGAAACAATTTGGAAAAGTCCCAGATGTGAGAGAAGAGTTAATGATGTGTGTGAGCGCTGGTGTGATGGAGGAGGCGATGGATTCAAGAAGGTGGGATGGGATGGAATCAAGGGGCAAGTAGTTGAGTGTCAGGATCCTCGGACTTGATCATCTGAACTATGTTTGGTTTTGTGTTTGATTTGGTTTTGAGTTTCACCTTAGCTCTGTCTTTTTATTGTTTCAGTTGTTTTCATTTATTTCGTGGCTGTGCCTGATTTTAGTTAATTACATTGTTAGTCATGTGACCGGATCATTTGGTTATTTAAGCCAGCCCCAGACTCTCTTCCGCAAGAGAGCTTCAACTACGTTAGGGTTCGTTGATGCTGTAGGTTTTGTTTGGTTGTGTTGGGTTGTGTTTATATTAAATCGCTTGTTCTGGAACCTGCTACCTGTTGGGTGTGTTGAATTCTATTCCTTACCCGGACTTCGGACCCAAACGTGACAGTAAGCTCTCTTCAAACGTATCTACCACCAGTTACAGGTAGCGAGTTTCTGGTGTAGCTTTATTTACAACTTCAGTTTTTTGTTATTTGCCGGCGTTGCTATTAGTTTATCTTTGCAGTGTTTGCTCTGGCTTCTGTGGGTTAGCATTAGCGGCTACACGGTTTTTCTTTTCGTGTTCGTAGCTCTCGTGTGCTATTGTGGAGTGTGTTCTCCAAGTGCATCACCCCCGCGTTTGGCGGTTGTGGTGAGTTTGATAGTTTTTCGGGTTTCGCGGCTCTCATAGCGCTCGGTTTAGCGCGATTGCCCGGACTTTGTTTCTGTGTGAGCCGATTAGCGTTAGCATGTGTGTTGTTGGATTTAGCTCCTCCCCTTGTTTTTCGATTGGTTAGGATTGGGCACTGGGTTTCATCCTTAGTATGGCGGTTCAGAGGGTCCTATCTAGGGATGATGACATCTTGTGGCGTTATGGCTATGAGTCACTATGTGCTGAGGAGCATATTGATTGCCCCATAGACTCCGATGAGGATATGAGTGACTCGTCGTTCTCTTATCACATCCTCCCCGCTTTTACACTTAGGAACTCCCCTGCGCTTTGGTCAGATGAACATTTGGGTTCTGTTAAGCCCCCAAGCACACCTAGGCGTAAGCGTCGTTCCAGGCGTAAGAGTTTTGTCAAGGGTCAACCCCTTCCTACAACCATGGGAGAAGGGGTTGTACACAAGGAAAGAGAGGGGGTACTGGTCTCTAAGAACTGTGAGGGGTCCTCGAATCCCGTGGGGTCTACGTTTTCGGACCTACCCAGCCTTCCCTGTTTTTGTGGTCTTCCGCCGTGGCTTTGCCCACTCCATCACTGTTGTTTCCCTGATTTTCCAGTTGGCTTTCCAAGTTTACCCTGTGAGTCAGATGGCGTTTGCGGCGCCCCCTGTGAGGCAGTCGGCGTTTGCGGCGCCCCCCTGTGAGTCAGACGGCGTTTGCGGCGCCCCCTGTGAGTCAGACGGCGTTTGCGGCGCCCCCTGTGAGTCAGACGGCGTTTGCGGCGCCCCATGTGAGTCAGATGGTGTTCACGGTGTCCCCGGTGAGTCAGACGGTGTTTGTGGAGCCCCCTGTGAGTCCGACGGTGTTCACGGTGTCCCCGGTGAGTCAGATGACAGTCGGAGCGCTCCCTGTGGGTTAGACGGTGTTCGCAGCGCTCCCTGTGTGTCATATTGCGTTCAGAACGTCTCCAGTTATTGGGCTTGCTCTCAAGGTGACCCGGTCAGCACACCCGGCAGTGCCTTCAGCGACCCGGTCAGCGCACCCGGCAGTGCCGCCAGCGACCCGGTCAGTGCACCCGGCAGTGCCGCCAGCGACCCGGTCAGCGCACCCGTCAGTGCCTTCAGCGACCCGGTCAGCGCACGCGGCAGTGCCTTCAGCGACCCGGTCAGCGCACCCGGCAGTGCCTTCAGCGACCCGGTCAGCGCACCCGGCAGTGCCGCCAGCGACACGGTCAGCGCACCCGGCAGTGCCGCCAGCGACACGGTCAGCGCACCTGCTAGGGCCGCCAGCGACACGTTTAGCGCACCCGGCAGTGCCGCCTGCGACATGGTCAGCGCACCCGGTAGTGCCGCAAGCGATCCATTTACTGCACCTGCTAGTGCCGCCAGTGACACGTTTAGCGCACCCGATAGTGCCGCCTGCGACCCGGTCAATGAACCTGGCAGAGCGGTCAGCGTCCTGGCTTGTGCACCCAGTGGTGCCATCAGCACACTCACCTCAGCCTATGACCCAGCCAGCTTTTCGAATCTGGATTGGGATTTCATTGTTGGAGCGGTGGTATTGTCTCTACCCTGTGTGCAGAATGCAGTGAAGGAGAACAATGAGATAGACCATGGTAATAGCTTTGGAGTAAGAGTCGTGGGCGACACCAGAGAAGGCACCCACACCTACTTGTTGAAGGACCAGGCCTATCAACATCCGCGAGAAGCATTTAAAGGCCATCCTGACAACACCACTGCACTAGTTCCTCATTATCAGCAGTCCCGTGCTCGTTCGGTTCCGCTCGCCCGTGCTCGTTCGGTTCCGCTCGCCCGTGCTCGTTCGGTTCCGCTCGCCTGTGCTCGTTCGGTTCCGCTCTCAAGCGGCCGCCCGGCCTCCACGTCGCTCTCAAGCGGCCGCCCGGCCCCTTACATGGACTTTGTGAACATTTGTGGCCTTCAGGTGTTGGGTTGCCTCCGCCTGCCTATGTTTCCTCCACAGTGGATATTTGCCCCGCAAGGCCCTGGACCCCATTTTTTTTTTTTTTTTTTCTTGTGGGCTGCTTCATTTCTTATACGCACCCCGTGGAGGGGGGGTACTGTCAGGATCCTCGGACTTGATCATCTGAACTATGTTTGGTTTTGTGTTTGATTTGGTTTTGAGTTTCACCTTAGCTCTGTCTTTTTATTGTTTCAGTTGTTTTCATTTATTTCGTGGCTGTGCCTGATTTTAGTTAATTACATTGTTAATCATGTGACCGGATCATTTGGTTATTTAAGCCAGCCCCAGACTCTCTTCCGCAAGAGAGCTTCAACTACGTTAGGGTTCGTTGATGCTGTAGGTTTTGTTTGGTTGTGTTGGTTTGTGTTTATATTAAATCGCTTGTTCTGGAACCTGCTACCTGTTGGGTGTGTTGAATTCTATTCCTTACCCGGACTTCGGACCCAAACGTGACATTGGGTTACTGGCAAGAAGAATTTTGCAGATGTCAGATTCTGTGACAGGGGAGAAGGAGGAGAGGGTTGGATGGCTGGATGTGTGAGATGTAGTGTTGTGGAAATGGTGAGTTTGTAAGAGTTTGCTGATACCCTCAAGCTTTTCTGTGAAAAAAGTTGCAAAGACATCAGCTGACAGAGAAGTGTTAGGAGGGGGAGAGGGAGGAGTTAGTAGGGAGTTGAAAGTACTGAATAAGGTGCGGGCATCTGAGACGCATGTTACCTTTGACTGGAAGAACAAGGTTTTAGCAGCAGTTACATCCTCCGAGAAAGTGGCAAGTGAGGACTGGTATGTTTCTAAGTCTGAAGACAGACCAGACTTACGCAATTTTCTTTCGGCGGAACGAAGAGAAGTACATTGCTTCCGAAGCGTCTCCGTGAACCAGGGACTGGATGGAGAACTGTGTGTTTTCCTGGTGGATTTTGGATAGACCTGATCAAGACATGAAGCCAAGGTGGAGCAGAATGTGCTTGATGCAGTGTTGGGGTCAAGGGTTAAGAAGTTACTGATGCTAGGAAGGGCATCTGTAACCAAGTCGGCAAAGAGTGTGGTAGAGAGAGCACTAAGATTGTGACGTACCTGAGATGTTTTACTGATGATCACGGGAGATGGTGGAAGAGAGACAGAGAACTGTATGAAGAAGTGGTCTGATTCATGAGAGACATGAGCGCGTCATGATGAGGTCGAGCTGGTTGCCAGCCCGGTGGGTAGCTGAGGTGCGGAGTAGATGGAGATGAGATCAGTGAATAAGTGAATGTTGAAATCGCAGAGGACAACAAGAGGACAACCATCATCTGGGAGAGATGATAATAACATATCAAATTCCTCAACGAAGTTATCTAGTTGACCTGGGGGACGATAGATGACAAGAAAATGACATTTAACCGGTTCAGTGATTGTCAGTGCATGGAATTCGAATGAGACAGTGTGTGATAAAAGTGTAAGAGGAGAGAATTTCCAATTGTGGGTAATAAGCAAACCTGTGCCACCTCCTCTTTTTCCAATACGAGGAGAGTGAGAGAAGTGGAAATTCGTTGAAAGGGCAGCTGGTGTCGAGGAAATAACAGGGATGAACTGAAAACACATGTGCCGACGCGCAGATCTACGATGTACAACAGGTAATTCAAAGTTACAGCAGTTACTTCCTAGAACCCATTCTACATTTACATTTACATTTGGTCATTTAGCAGACGCTTTTATCCAAAGCGACTTACAAATGAGAACACCACAAGTCAGAAGCCATGGAGAAAACCAACTATACTGTAAATTCATCAAACCTGATTGTTATTCGAAGCTGCGCCCCCCCCCCCTTTTTTTAATTTTTTTTATTTATTTATTTTTTTTTTTATAACAGGTATTTGTTAAATAGATGCGTCTTAAGTAGTTTCTTAAAACTGTTTAGAGATTCTGCCTTGCGGACAGAGTTGGGAAGATCGTTCCACCATTTTGCAGTGGTGAACGCCACAGAATGAGAATTAGCTCCTCGGTGAGGTGGAATCGCCAGGCGGCAATCATCACTGGAGCGAAGTGAACGAGTCGGAGTGTATTTTGAAAAGATAGAGTGAAGGTAATAGGGGGAAGATCCAGAAATGGTTCTGTATGCCAGAGTCAGCGACTTGTACTGAATGCGAGCAGCTACAGGAAGCCAATGGAGGGAAGTGAGTAATGGAGTGACATGAGTTCGCTTGGGCTGGTAAAACACGAGTCGGGCTGCAGAGTTTTGAATCAGTTGAAGAGGTCTGATGGTGGAAGTTGGGATACCGGCATTCTATGCCTAGAACCCATTCTATCTATTAAACGCTTATAACCCAATGTGGGGTGTGGGACCTTTCTCCAACTTCGCACCACTTTCGCGCGTTCCTCTTAAATATAACTCATTAACTACGTTTTACACTCGAGCGTAAACTTCGGTGCTAATATAAGGAATGGTACCAAATAAATCTACCTTGCAGTGTCCATGAAGAATTCTACTGAGTACAGTAACAATTTATAACACTTACGGACAGCATTAACACACACTCATTACACTAAATATTGAATGCAGCTAAACTATGCAGTAAATCTGCTTACCTTTGGCATGCCTGTAATGAGTGTGCATGAAATCAGAAATCCAGGTCCAGTACCGAAATTTTTATTGTTCTTTTGCCTATTTTCAAAACTGTCCTCTGCTACCATCTGTTAAGATCTTTTGATTTTGAAATAGGCATAAAGAACGAGCCTATGCAAAAATGGTCGTCTTAACTAATTTATTGAGAACAAAGAAAACTTCATGAACACCGTCAGCAACTCACGCTGGCCAGCGGGTCTGCCATCCTCAGTGTTCCAATGCTGTCTGCCTCCGAGTCTGAGTGATAGTGTGCCCCCCGCAGTGTTTACCTGTGTATATATCCGTTACGTCTAGTTCCCGCCCCTTACCTGCCTAAGCCAATAGTAGATTACCGCCCTAGGGTTTACATCAGCCAATCCAAGACCAGCATTTTGGTTCAAATCTAGTGTGCCCCACCCCACTTCCTAATGGCTGCGAGCCCCAGTAAGGTCCTTAGTTTGAATAGAAAATTTCGGCCATTTTGGGAGTGTTATTATGTTCACGTAATTTAAAATTCCTGACAGTACCCAATACGCAGGGGTGTCAGGTAGATTGTGATGAGACCCGATAAACAAAAAGTGCTTATCAGCGCTTATCACGTGTCAGCGTTTTTTTACAGCATAGTATCTGAAGCACTTATACACACGAGCACACACATTTTAACACACACAATGTGATTCATTCTGAATCGCGATCTCTATCGCTGTGCAAGTGAGCAGTCTGCGCGCCCCCCCTCCTTCTCTCTCGCTGTTCCCAAAACCGGCACATGGCCTCTGGAATCATCTACATTCGATAGGTTCTGTTTGTGTTTTGGCACTTTATTTGACTGACAAGTTGAGTGGACTTCGCTTCAAAAGAACTGAAATGTACCACTTTCATTTAGAGTGGGAGGAGGAATATTTTTTTATAATGTCCATTATAAAAAAATTATGAATTTTTTAATGAATCTCTGCTCATGAATACACTGAAATCACCAAAAACGTGAAGTTCAAAAGTAAGTCAGTGACTTGAAAATGTTCCTAAATGCACAATACTCCTTAAATGAACGTGTCCTTGCATTACATGCTTTAATTTACAACTTAGATCCATAATGTTGTCATTTAAGCATTTTTTCTGTAAACTGAACTTTTTAGCTGATTGCTGTTCATTTCTAGCGTTTTAAAGGCATTTGTGCCCATTAGACATTCATTTCAGTAGTTGTGCTGTACTTCTCACGTTTTAGTACTTTTTGTGCGTTTCAAGCGCTTTCATGCATTTAAATCCATACAAAGTCACAAACGCACAGAACTCAGCATAAGCGTGGGAAACAGCATGAATAAACGTTTCAGGAGTAGAAATGAATACCCTTAAATACAAACCTCATGAACCTCATGAATACACTGAAATCACCAAAAACGTGAAGTTCAAAAGTAAGTCAGTGACTTGAAAATGTTCCTAAATGCACAATACTCCTTAAATGAACGTGTCCTTGCATTACATGCTTTAATTTACAACTTAGATCCATAATGTTGTCATTTAAGCATTTTTTCTGTAAACTGAACTTTTTAGCTGATTGCTGTTCATTTCTTGCGTTTTAAAGGCATTTGTGCATATTAGACATTCGTTTCAGTAGTTGTGCTGTACTTCTCACGTTTTAGTACTGTTTGTGCATTTCAAGCGCTTTCATGTATTTGAAGCCATACAAAGTCACAAACGCAACGAACTCAGCATAAGCGTGGGAAACAGCATGAATAAACGTTTCAGGAGTAGAAATGAATACACTTAAATACAAACCTCATGAACCTCATGAATACAATGAAATCACCAAAAACGTGACGTTCAAAGAAAAAGTAAGTGAATTGAAAAGGTCCTAAATGCACAATACTCGTTAAATGAACGTATCTGTGCATTACATGCTTTAATTTACAACTTAGATCCATAATCTTGTCATTTAAGCATTTTTTCTGTAAACTGAACTTTTTAGCTGATTACTGTTCATTTCTAGCGTTTTAAAGGCATTTTTGCATATTAGACATTCGTTTTAGAAGTTGTTTTGGTACTGTTTGTGCATTTCATGCGCTTTCATGTATTTGAAGTCACATGTAGACATGTATTTGAAAGTCACAAACGCACCGAACTCAGCATAAGCGTGGGAAACAGCATGAATAAACGTTTCAGGAGTAGAAATGAATACACTTAAATACAAACCTCATGAACCTCATGAATACAATGAAATCACCAAAAACGTGACGTTCAAAGCAAAAGTAAGTAAGTGAATTGAAAATGTTCCTAAATGCACAATACTCGTTAAATGAACGTATCTGTGCATTACATGCTTTAATTTACAACTTAGATCCATAATCTTGTCATTTAAGCATTTTTTCTGTAAACTGAACTTTTTAGCTGATTGCTGTTCATTTCTAGCGTTTTAAAGGCATTTGTGCCCATTAGACATTCATTTCAGTAGTTGTGCTGTACTTCTCACGTTTTAGTACTTTTTGTGCGTTTCAAGCGCTTTCATGCATTTAAATCCATACAAAGTCACAAACGCACAGAACTCAGCATAAGCGTGGGAAACAGCATGAATAAACGTTTCAGGAGTAGAAATGAATACCCTTAAATACAAACCTCATGAACCTCATGAATACACTGAAATCACCAAAAACATGAAGTTCAAAGCAAAAGTAAGTAAGTGACTTGAAAATGTTCCAAAATGTGCGTTAAATTACATGCTTTAATTCGCAACTTAGTTCCATATTATTGTCATTTAAGTCTTTTTTCTAATTTTTTCTATTCCAAAATGCACAAAGCGTGGAGGAAAAGGAACGTATTTGTGTGAATTTGTTTTGTTATATCTGTGCATTTCAAGCTTTCATGCTTACAGAGGCATGTGCCTATGCTCAGAAAAGCAGTTCAGAGCACACAGCTTTATTAGAGACACAGAGCATCTGGTGGTCGGGCATTTTCCCATTGTGCCCGAACAGGCCCAGCATGAAAGACCTACTGTAAAGATGTTTGAAATTTGTAAAAAATTGCTAACTACGCTGATGTGGAAAACATGCAAAACTTCCAAATGTGGGCAGTGGGTAACCAAAAGAATGAACAACTAAAATAAGAGAGAGGAAAAAAAAAAAGAAAAAACATGTAAAGGTGTTTAAATTCCAAAAAAAGTGCTAATTATGCTGATGTGGGGAACATGCCAAACTTCCAAATGTTTACTCTGGTTAACCAAAAGAATAAACAACTAAAATTAAAGAGGGAAAAAAAAGAAAAAGAAAACAACCTGTAAAGATCATGGCTGGATTACTGACTGGGCCAGAGGGGCCAGCACCCAGGGGCCCTTGAGGTCAGGGGGCACTGGGGGGGCCCTGGCCGAAAACTTTTTGCGATGCCTATCAACATTTATGGTACAATATATTTTTATTTCCGAGGGCCCTCCATTTTAACACTGGTTTCCCTGGAACCACGAAAATTGTCGTCGTGCGTGTGTGCAGTATGTTTTATTAAAAAAAATGTATGTACACGCAAAAAACATATATACACTATAAAAAACAAGCATGCGAAATAAAATCAAGGTGCAACTGAATTATTGTGTTTTCAAAATAAACTAAAATAAAGTACGACTTCTAAAAATAAACTTAGGTACGTCCGTATGTATGTATGTCTACATTTAGGAGTAAAAACACAGTTTGCAGTAAAATTAGTTTGAGGACTGAATGTCTAGATATCTGTTTCATTTTATTTGTAGTCACTGAAAGTATGTTCAATTTCACTAAACTTTCATTGCAGAATGTCTGTTACTGCATTGCATTAGGCTGAATTTCAGGGAATTTACCTTTGAGTTCAGTTTTTACCTAGCGTTTCACCTGTAAGGCAGAGGGGTGGATGGGCTTTGGGTCGTTATGCATATGAATAGCTGCCTGATGACCCCTTAATGGTTCAAAAAAGGGGGGCTGTTGTCCTCAGAATTTCAAGAGTCCAGGGAAGCCAGTGTTAAGGATCCTCTGACTATTAGGGACTTTGACCCCAGGGCCTCTTGGGGGCCCTAGCCATGCTTTTGGGGCCCCTAGCCATGCTTTTGTGGCCCCTAGCCATGCTTTTGGGCCCCGTAGGAAAATGGATGAGGCGTTGTGGCACTGCTCTGACTTCGACTTCTGGCTATTAGGAGTCCTAGAAAAGAGGGGGGCATATTTTTAGAGGGCTCTGGTTATGAGAGCCCCTACCAGGGGGCCCTAGAGAAGAGCAGGGCATACCATTAGAGGGCCCTTGATCACGAGGGCCCCTGCTATGGGGCCCTTGACTTCCATAGAAGTCGTTTACCATGGCTCCTTGACTTTCTAGGGACCTACAAATTCAGGCCCTTACTTAATGTTTCAGTATTTGTATTGTTTCAAAATTATTATGTTCAATTTCTCTTAAGCGCAGAGACACAAATTAATTTAGCAATTTTGCAATTATTTAAATTTAAGACAAGCAATTTGTCTGATGAATGCTATCTTTGACACTGATTAAATTGAGTGAATTTGGCCAAGGGTGTGATTTCACTTATGTGAAAACAAACCATTTGACTAGTTTCATGTTTCTCCTTTAATAAACAACAGTAAAGAGACCAGTGGTCACTCTAGTTCTGAATGAATGCGTGAAAGGAAAAGTTCCTTTTCATACAACAGAACTGCAAGCTAATTTTCCTGAGTAGCACAATTTTGGTTTGGTGACAGATGATGAAACAGCAAGTGATTTTGTTATAGTAGCTGTGGCTGCTATGCGTGTAACCCTGATATTTTGTTTGAGGATTATTTATTGAAAAACATATTTTATTCAGCTTCTTATTCAATGACCATTCAATGACAGTTTGACATGACTTGACATGTTTAAAGGCAGTGTGAAGGGGTCTTGACAATAATTAAACTTGATTTAATATCATTAACACAGCATTTTTAATATACTCAAAACCTTTCCCCTGTCTCGCTCTCCATGCCTCTCTCTCTTTCTCTCTCTGTCACACACACACACACACATACACACACACACACACACACACACACACACACACACACACACACACACACACACACACACACACACAAAACAGCATTTTTGTAGTAGATAGTGGCTGCCCCTCCCCCACCCTCTCACTCAGTGGTGAAAAATTGTTACATTGCCCTAAATTCCCACGGGGCTGAGACAATCAGGTGTTGCGAGAACTTCCAAGTGAATATGCAAGAAAACCTATATAAAACCTATATATAATCTATATAAAACCCCCTGCCAGTATCAAAACTCCTCACATTCAGCCAGTTCAGCTTGCGAACTTGCTCTGTGCTTTCACTACAACTTTTACCTTGCTATTACCAGATCAGCAACCAACAGCCTTTTTAAAGGCTCATTGCCTATAATACTGCATTATATTATTTTATAATATATATAAATATTTTTATATTATATTATACTATACTATATTGCATATATTCTGTTACATTCTTTTCATAGTCTTTTCAAAAGCTTATTTATTATATTATATATTATATTATATATATATATATATATATATATAATATTACATTACTATATTTACTATATTAAACTTTGAAAGGTTCAGAGCCTTTTTCAAGGCTAATGTAACGTTGCTAACTAGCAACTCACAGCTTTTTTAAAATATTATTGTAATTTGCATATTACATTATTGATAATAGTAGAAGTGTAAGCTTTCTAATAGTACATGCATACAACACATTTACAATAACAACAATTTATAGCTAAATAGTTATGGGTCAGCCTTTTTTTTATTACATATTGTATCTGGTTCTACAATTTTGTGAATGTATTTTTTTCCTGAACATACAACATAGAAACAACATAGTAAGTATTGGATAGGGATAGGAATTGCATCTTAACGAACACTTGCCATTATCTATCTATCTATCTATCTATCTATCTATCTATCTATATATATATATATATATATATATACTGTATATATATATATATATATATATATATATATATATATATATATATATATATATATATATATATATCACGTGGAGAACATGCCAAACTTCCACAAGTGGACACTGGGTAAGCAAAAAAAAAAAAGAATGAACAAATAAATTAAGGGAGGGGGAGAAAAAGTGTGTAAAGGTGTTTGAATTTCAAAAAAGTGCTAACTATGCAGATGTGGAGAACATACCAAACTACCAAATGTTGACTCTGGCTAACCAAATGAACAATGAATAAACAGTTAACAATTAAAATTAAGAACAAAGAAAAAGAAAGCAAAAACCTGTTAAGATGTTGAAATTTGAAAAAAATGCTAACTAGGTTGGTCTGGAAAACATACTTCCAAAGGCTGACAGTGGCTAAAAAAGAATTACTAAAATTTAAGAGGAAAAAAGAAAAAAAAAGAAATCCACACTTGTAAAGCTGTTTGAAATTGAAAGAAAATGCTAACTATACTGATGTGGAGAACATGCCAAACTTCCTAAAGTATACAGTGGCTAATTAAAAGGAGGAGCAAAAAAATGAAGGGAAAAAAAGAATAAAAACCTGGAAACTGGTTATACATTTAGAAAAAATGCTATATATGCTAATGTGGAGAACATGCCAAACTTCAAAAAGTGGACAGCGGGTAACCAAAATAATGAACAACTAAAATAAGAGAGGGGGAAAAAAGAAAAAACCTGTAAAGGTGGTTGAATTTCAAAAAAGTGCTAACTATGCTGATGCGGAGAACATGCCAAACTTCCAAATGTTGACTCTGGCTAACCAAATGAACAATAAATAAACAGTTAACAAAGAAACAGAAAGCTGAAACATGTAAAGATGTATAAAATTCAAAATATGATGTGGAGAACATGCCAAACTTCCAAAGGTTGACCAAAAGAATTAAACAACTAAAACTAAAGAAGAAAAAAAGAAAAAGAAAACAACCTGTAAATATGTTTGAAATTGAAAAAAAATGATAACTATGCTGATGTGGAGAACATGCCTAACTTCCTAAAGTATACAGTTAAAGTATACAGAAACTTAGGTCCATAATATTGTAATTTAAGTACTGTTTCTTTAAACTGAACTTTTTAGATGATTGCTGTTCATTTCTAGCGTTTTAGCTAGGAATTTGTGCATATCAGACATTCATTTAAGTAGTTGTGCTCAATCCCCCCCCCCCCCCCCCCCCCCCCCCAAATGTCCCATCCCAGCTCACCACAACCAACACGCATATTGCCAACAGCAATAGCTACAGAAAAGCCACAACACTTGTATGGAAGTACACATTTAACCAGGTAATATATTTAAGTTGGAAAAATATGATATAAAGGGCTGCCATTTCTGGAAAAATTTATCTGTGCACCCTCTTTGTGTGTACATTATTTTCTCAAATTTTTAAAAAAAGCATGACATCCCTCAGCCAGCAAGAAATCGAAGGGGGCTTGGTAGATTTCCAAAGTAACAATAAGCAGCGTCTTGCTAATAAGGATGTAAAAGCTATAATGCCGCTTTGCATAGCGCCAAGTGCGAAAGAGCAGTCTGAAACCCCAAATATAGCAATTAGTGCACAAGGTTGTACCTGAACTCCAAGAACAGTGGATATTATAGTAAAATAACCCGTCCAAAAACCTTTTAGTGCAGGACAAAGAAAAAACATGTGGCTAAGGTCACAGGGGGAACCATGGCATTTATCACATACATCTTTCACTTCTGGATACAATTTAGAAAGCCTAGATTTAGAGAAGTGTACCCTGTATAAAACCTTAAACTGAATTAATCGAAGTCGTGCACAAGAGGTAGTAGAGCGTATACCATCCACAGCCTGTTCCCAAATGCCTTCTTCTATCTGAATTTTACATCAGAGTAATCACTAATAGACATAGTGAGATTATACAATTTCGAGATGACTCCTCTATGATGAGGAACCATTGAAAGCATGGTTTCCCAACACTGTACTATAGGTAATGAAGGAAAATCAGGAAAACATTTAGCCACAAAATTTCGAACTTGAAAATAGCGGAATAGATGAATGCCAGGAAGGCCATGTCGGGAAGACAAATTAGCAAAACTGTCAAAGACACCATCTACATACAAGTGTTTACATTGTGTAATACCTTTATCAGCCCATAGTGAAAAAGCAGAATCTAAAATTGATGGAGGAAACAAATGATTATTATTTAAAGGAGTCAGAAAGGAAGCCGATTTAAATTTTAAATGTCGCCTGAATTGATACCAAATTTTAAGTGTGTTAAGAACCACCTGATTATCTGTATACAGAGAAGGTTTTGTGGGCAAAGAGGAATAAAGTAGAGCAGATAGAGAAGAACCTTTACACGATGAACTTTCTATTTTACACCAAGAGGATCCAAGAGACACTAGCCAGTAACAAAGCTTATGAATATGAGCAGACCAATAGTAAACTTGAAAATTGGGTAATGCAAGTCCTCCGCTAAGTCTACTTCTCTGCAGCATAATTTTACGGAGCCTAGGTGGTTTCCCTCCCCAAATAAATGAACAAATAATCTGATCTAATGAATCAAAGAAATGTTTTGGTAAAAAGAGAGGAATTGACTGAAATAAAAACCACTATTGGCATCAACCATTTAAATAAATGAGACAACAAATACTCAGATGGTCGCGGTGAGCAGAGACGGGACGCCCTCCCCTCAAAGTACCCCCAAACATTAACACACCCAAAGTCTCCATAAACCCAAAAGAAGAAAAAACAAAAACAAAGGAGACAGCAGTGCTTCCTACAGTAACAAAACGCTGCTCACACTAGTGTGAAGCAACACGGGGACTACGCAGAAGAAAAAGTGAAAAAGAGAGATAAAAGGAGAGAAAGAGAGAAAAGGACATTCCCACTGATTTTACCACAATACAACATTATGCACTAAAAACGAGTCAATAATGTATTACATTTCAAATAAAACCCCTATTTTTAAACCAAGAGATGAACACTTTAACAAGAAAAATATGTTATACAAAAAGAAACAACAGTATAAAAAATCCAATCAATTAAAAAACTAATATTTGTGTAAACACAATAACACAGTTAACGTCAATGTATCAAAAGGACAGTATAACCTTAACCTCGGAAAAGGTTGGAGTTCACCTAGTGGTCAAAGTTTTTATATTTGTTGGCTTCTTCCGCTGAAACAAAATCTTTTTCAGTACCGTTATGTGAAATTCTGAGCCGCGCTGGATAAATTAGTCCAAACCGAACACCGCCAATGTCCCGAAGTTTCCGTCTGACATCATTAAAAGCAGCTCGAGCCACCTTAGCAGTGTAATCAGGAAAGATCGAAATAGTTAAATCTCCAACTTTAATTTGCCGGAGCTCTCTGGCGCAGCGCAAAATGTCCACACAATCACTGTGATAGTGGAACCTACACACAATGGCCTGGCTTGGGTTTCGGTTGGAGGGTTCGATGAGATCGGTCCAATAGCGGCTCCATTTCCAAAGGGAACACATCTTTCAGCATGACGGCTACAGCAGAAGTGGTACAGGTTTCAGGGCCCTCTGGTACCCCCACTATCCAGACGTTATTGCGGCATGACCTGGACTCCAAATCCTCACATTTATTCTCTAGTTTATTTACCTGTGCGGTGAGAGACTTTATAGCCGCCTTCATCTCCGAGATGTCATCGGAGCACACGACAAGCGCGGGCTCCGTCTCTCCGACTTTGTTTTTAATGTCAGACACAGTGGCGTCAATAGCAGCTTTATCAGAAGCTAACTGTGTCTTCACCGCGTTCAGGTCCGACTTTATAGAGGACAGGACATCTCCGAGGGTTTCCAGGAGCTCCTTTTTAAATATCTCCGCGATGTCTTTCCTCAGTGCAGCCAGCAGCTCTAATTTGAGAGTAGCGATGTCAGGGCTGTTGTGTGCTGAGGAAACTACAGCAGAAACCGCTGGCTCACTTGAAGTTGCGGTCGGAGAAGTAGTAGGCCGCAATCGAGTCTGAACAGTACTGCGAGTTTTAATATCTTTTGCAGCCAAGTCAGACACTGAAAGTTAGTTTTTCCAACAAAAGTAACACAATAAACTTACGGGGGTAAAATAAAGCAGAAAAATCGAACTCGAATGTGCAATTAAATCATAAATATCTACGAGATCGGCAGGAGCAACCAAGACTGTGTCTTACTCCATAGATGCTCGATAGCGCCCCCCCCCTTCTGAAGTTTTTAAGTTAAAGCATTTCAAGCTTTCATGCTTGTGTATCCTTACAGAGGCATGTGCCTATGCTCCGAACAGCAGTTCAGAGTACACAGCTTTATTAGAGACACTAGGTGCTAATGATGGCCATAAGTGCACATAGTGCCAGCGCACCCTAGTTCAATGATCGGCTGCTTGGACTTGCGGCCATGTGTCTTGGACATTCTGGTGAAGAGGAGCTGAGCTGTCAACTGATCACTACCAGGTGGTGAATCAAATCAGATGGCATTGGAAGATGCCAGTCAGACGCAAATGTATAGTGAGGGTTTGCTAGGAACAAACTGGCAGAAGAACCCGTCAGATAGATGTTCAACACTCATCTCCATCAGAACTTTAAGCACATACTGGGGCCGGTGGGGTACATTGAGTCTGAATGGGTCGTGTTCTGTTCCTCTATTGTTGAGGTGGCAGATAGGAGCTGTGGTGGCACTGTAGTTGGCGCCTGTCATGGGGGGATTCTTCGAACACATTGGTGGTCTGAAGATGGAGACATATGGTTGGCCTGTGGGAGTCCAGAAGCAGCTGACAGATTCTGAGCGGCCAAGCATGATAGTGCGCAGTGGCAAAACCAATGGAAGGAGTTTAGGGAAGCCTTGGAAAGGGACTTTTGACCGGCTCCAAACTGGCAAACTGTCAGATGACTCAGCACTAACATGGTGTATAGTGGAAGATCCGTTAACTTCAAATTGGGACGTCATTAGGCCATGGAAGAATTACTTTGTTGACCTTCTCTAGACCTTCTCTTCTCCGACTAGATGTGAAGTACAATCCTCAGCCTGCCTGCTAAAGTCTCCACAGGGGTACTGGAGAAGAGAATCTGGCTGACAGTCGAACCTCGGATTCATAAGGAGCAGTGCGGATTTTGTTGAGGCGGCAGATAGGAACACTGGTCGTGGAACACTGGACCAGCTCTTTACTTTACGAGGGTCCTCGCGGGTTACTGGGTGTTTGCTAAACCAGTCTACATGTGCTTTGTGGATTTGGAGAAGGCATTTAGGAGATTGGCCTCCATCAGGTCTGTCCTTGATGTCCGATTCTGTTCGTGATCTATATGAACAGAATTTCTAGGCATAGCCATGGGATGGAGGATCTGATTTGGTACTGTTGTTAGCAGATGTTGTGGTCTTGTTACTGTCATCAAACTGTGAACTTTTATACTTGGGGGATCGGTTTGCAGCCTTGTGGGACCTTCCAAATCTGAGGCCATGGTTCTCAGTCAGAAAATGGTTTAAGGGATTCACTCTGGGTCAGGGATGAGATTTTGCCTCAAGTGGAGGAGTTTAAGTATCTCGGGGTCTTGTTGACGAGTGATGGTAAAATGGTGCGGAAGATTGACAGGTGGATTAGGATTTTGATTATATCTGTCAGCAGGGATGTCTATACCGGCCTGTTGTGGTGAAAGAAGCCATAAGTCAAGGCTTATTTACCAGTCAATCTATGTTCCCTACCCTCACTATGTTCCTACCCTAGCCACTACTTCATCGAAGTCCAACTGGGAGGAGACCCAGGACATTCTAGAGGGATGTCTCCCGGCTGGTCTGAGAAAGCCTTGGGGTTCCCTCAGTTGAGATGATAAAGATGGCTGTGGAGAGGGAGTTCTGGGCCTCGCTACTTAGGTTGTTGCCCCCATGGGTCCATATGTTGTCCAGTGCGAAAGACCCTGGTAGCGTCTCCAAGGCAAATTGGTCCTAGCTGATGAGGGTCCAAAATAACCTCGTATTAAACCAACAGGAATTTGCGTACTCTGTCCAGATTAGGGTCACTGGGACCACACCCTGGAGCCAGGCATGGGGAAGGGGTTTATCAGCAAGCATCTGGTGGTCGGGCATTTTCCCATTGGGCCCAAACAGGCCAAGTATGACATACTGTAAAGATATTGGAAGAAAAGTGCTAACTATGCTGATGTGGAGAACATGCCAAACTTCCAAATGTTGACTCTGGCTAACCAAATACACAATGAATAAGCAATTAACAATTCAACTAAAGAACAAAAAAAGAAAAAGCAGAAATCTCAAAAGTTGTTGGAAATTCAAAAAATGCCAACTATGCTGATGTGGAGAACATGCCATACTTCCAAATGTTGACTCTGGCTAACCAAATGAACAATGTATAAACCGTTAACAATTAAAATTAAGAGCAAATAAACATAAAGCAAAACATGTATAGATGTTTAAAATTCAAAATATGATGTGGAGAACATGCCAAACTTCCAAAGTTCCAAACTTTCAAATGAATAAAAAAGAAAAAGAAAACAACCTGTAAAGATGTTAGAAATTTGAAAAAATAAAATGCTAACTATGTTGGTGTGGAGAACATACCCAACTTGACAGTGTCTAAAAAAAGAATTACTAAAATTTAAGAGGAAAAAAAAAAAATCCACACTTGTAAAGATGTTTAAAATTGAAAAAAAACTATGATGCTAACTATGATGATGTGGAGAACATGCCAAACTTACTAAAGTATAGATTAAAATAAGCTAGTTAATTAAAAGGAGGAGCAAAAAAATTAAAGGAAAAAAAGAAAAAAAAAAGAATAAAAACCTGGAAACTGGTTATACATTTACAAAAAAAATGCTATCTATGCTAATGTGGAGAACATGCCAAACTTCAAAAAGTGGACAGTGGGTAACCAAAACAATGAACAACTAAAATAAGAGAGGGTAAAAAAAAGAAAAAACCTGTAAAGGTGGTTGAATTTTTAAAAAATGCTAACTATGCTGATGTGGAGAACATGCCAAACTTCCAAATGTTGACTCTGGCTAACCAAATGCAAAATGAATAAGCAATTAACAATTCAACCAAAGAACAAAAAAAGAAAAAGCAGAAACCTCGAAAGTTGTTGGAAATTCAAAAAAATGCCAACTATGCTGATGTGGAGAACATGCCAAACTTCCAAATGTTGACTCTTGCTAACCAAATGAACAATGTATAAACCGTTAACAATTAAAATTAAGAGCAAATAAACATAAAGCAAAACATGTAAAGATGTTTAAAATTCAAAATATGATGTGGACAACATGCCAAACTTCCAATGGTTGACAGTGGCTAACCAAAAGAACAAACAACTAAAATTAAAGAGGAGAAAAATAAAAATAAATCCACACTTGTAAAGATGTTTGAAATTGAAAGAAAATGCTAACTATGCTGATGTGGAGAACATGCCAAACTTATATACTGTGTATACTGTGTATAAAGGAAGAGCAAAAAAATTAAAGGAAAAAAAGAGAAAAAAGAATAAAAACCAATAAACTTATAAAATAAAATTCAAAATATGATGTGGAGAACATGCCAAACTTCCAAAGGTTGACAGTGGCTAACCAAAAGAATAAACAACTAAAATTTAAGAAGAAAAAAAAGAAAACGAAAACACTTTCATGCACTTAAGCCTGACAAAGTCAGAAACGCACAGAATTCAGCATAAACCTTGGAAACAGCAGAAAAAAACTTTTCAGGAGTGGAAATGCCTTACAAACGTCATGAATACACTGAAATCTCTAAAAACGTGCAAAGCACAAAGCGCTTTAAGTGAACGTTCTTGTGCATTACATGTTTTAATTTGCAACTTAGGTCCATATATTACATGTGCTCCACGGCCGTGCACGAGGCGCAGTCTAACATCATATTTAATCCTTCATCCTCATCGCACATCCCATAGGTCATCATCAACGTCACTACGGCCAATTCTCATTTATATATTAACACTATTACCCAGCTTACCTGCAAAACACAGTAAACAGCAGGTCATAGGAGCCAATCGGTCATGCTACCCACCATCCACTATCTCCGGTACTGACCGACTTCTTCTGCCGGTCAGACCGTTAGACACTGGTGCGGTTTCCGCCGATCGCCCCCTACTGGCTAATATATGTACATCTCACACCATTAAATGATGAAGCCGAACTTATGGGGGGCTACACTCTCCCCCACAAATTTAAATGTCTCCTGACATTTCTAGTTGCAACGTCCATTTACCCCCCTAGGTTCAATACCGTTCAGTCCATGGTCTCCAGAAGATATTACTCCCAATAACCTGAGTCTTGGTCACTTTATTATCTCTCTGAACCAAAGTCGGATGACCAAGAGTGTCATAACTCAACACCCTTGGTTTCTGGCTTTGTCTTTTGGGTCGCTGTCTCTCAGAGTTAGTCTCACCACTGTTTGAAACTGGGATGTCCATTACCCCATCCCTTTTTCCTGACCTTTCAAGGTCACTGCCAGGGCTCTGACTCTGATTGTGTCTCTGTTCTTCGCTCTGTAGTGGCAAATCCTCTTCCCTTTGTAGTGGCAAATCCTCTTCACTTTGTAGTGGCAAATCCTCTTCTGCAATACGAAGTCTTGGTTCAGGTTGGAATGGCTCGGCCGAAGGGTTAAGTGAAATCGGTCTCTGTCGTCTCCCTGGAATAGGCCGGAGGTACCACTGGTATGTGTCTGCGAAGTCATCGTCCGATGTGTCGTCATTTCCTGGCAGCTGCTGCTGTGTACTCGGACGTTTAAATTTTTTTCTGGTTGAAGTTGAGTCCTTTTGGGGCTGAACGGTCTGTGCTGGTGGCTTCTCAAGGGGTAGGAAGTCACATGGCAGTAGGAGATTCCGGTGTACCACCTTTTCTCTTCCAGTACCAGATTCAGGGTAGATCCTATACACTGGGCTGTCATCTGCTTTTCTCTCCATCACTTTGTAGATTTGGTTCTCCCAGTAGGACTGAATCTTTGCGGGTCCACCTCTGTGAGTCAAGTTTCTAAGGAGCACTCTGTCACCCGGCTGAAGATCTCTCCCTTTGACTCTCCTGTCATAATATGCTTTCCCTCTTGCCGCCTCTTTGTTAGCTGTTTCAGAAGCCACAGTGTAAGCCTCCTGCATTCTCCGTTTCCAACGACTCACATAATCATCATAATCCATATAAGTTTCATCTTCTCTTAGCCTGAAGAGCAGGTCAATGGGCAGGCGTGGGGACCGGCCGAAAATGAGATAATATGGGGCGTATCCCGTTGCTTCGCACTTCGTACAGTTGTACGCATGGACAACTTTAGCCAGTGACTCTTTCCAATCATCCTTCTCCTTGTTTTCCAGGGTCCGTAACATGGACAACAGCGTACGGTTGAATCTCTCCACCTGTCCGTTGCCTTGTGGGTGGTAAGCTGTTGTGTGGGATCCCTGGACACCTGAGAGTTCTTTTAATCTTTTCATCAGTTTGTTATCAAACTCTTTGCCCATGTCGTGGTGAAGCCTCGTTGGAAAGCCGAACTTGAGTGCAAAGTCCTTGAAAATCTTGTCAGCGACCGTTTTAGCTGCTTTGTTCCTTGTCGGGTAAGCTTGGGCGAACCTGGTGAAGTGATCCATGACCACTAATATATATTCATAGCCCTGCTTACACTTTTCCAGGTGGAGGAAGTCTATGGAAACCAGTTGAAAAGGGTAAGTGGACTGGATCGGGATCAAAGGTGCACAGGTCTGCTTACTCGGCTTCTTCTTCTTAAGGCACTCACATACGTTAGTCACAAAGTGTTCAACTTCTTGCGCCATCTGAGGCCAATAGAATCTCTCTCTAATCAGGTCGAGTGTCCTTTCTACTCCCAAGTGGCCCATGTCTTGGTGAAGCTCTTTGAACACCAAGGAACGATAAGCTTTAGGGACTAATAACTGCTCTCTGCGGGTTGTTTTACGATACAGTACCCCACTTTGGTCTACGTGAAGCTTCAGCCACTGCCTGAGCAGTGCAACTACTGCAGGATGCTCAGACTTTACCTCTGCCCTACTTGGTCTTCTACTCTGTGACTTATACCAGAACACTCTTGACAGGATTTCATCTGCCTCCTGGGCCATACGGATCTGCACTGGTGTAAGAGGCTGTGAACTGTTAGACTCTTCCATCAACTTAAGAGCACCAACTTGGATAACGCCCATACCTCGAGAAGGGCATCTCTGCTCCACCATCACTGACTCCATAGACGCACTTATAGTTTCCTGTCCCACTTCAACCGTACAACTGTTCATGTAGTTGTCAATGTCCAGTGGCATTCGCGACAGCCCATCTGCGTCGGCATTGGTCTTACCTGGACGGTAGCGGATGGTGAAGTTATAGTTGGCCAGCTCTGCGACCCATCTGTGACCTGTGGCGTTGAGCTTTGCTGTTGTGAGCACATATGTTAGCGGATTATTATCCGTGTATACCACAAAGGATGGGGCATAGTACAGATAATCCCTGAAACGCTCACAAATGGCCCATTTCATTGCCAAAAATTCCAGCTTGCCCGAGTGCAGGTGGTACCTTTTCTCAGCTGGACTCAGAGTTCGTGACCCATAGGCTATCACCCTCATCTTTCCTTGCTGTCGTTGATATAGGACAGCACCTAGCCCAACTTGTGAGGCATCACAATGTAACACAAAGGGTTCGGTGACGTCAGGGTACCCAAGCACAGGAGGTCTGACAAGTGCATCTACAAGCTGGTTCAATGTCTCTTGATGAGTGCCAGTCCACTGAATGAGTGTGCGTGATGGTAGGTGGCCTTTACTTTTCTTCACCCTCGTTTTAGACTTGTTAACTAGGACTGGAGTAGGGTTCTCTGGAGGGGAAGGACTAAGCAAGCTATAGAGTGGGTGGGCCAGACGAGAGAAGTTGGGGATGAAAGGCCTGTAATAAGAGAGGAACCCAAGCATTTGACGCACCTCTCCGACTGTTGTAGGGGTTCTCTCCTTTAAGGCCACCACCGGGGCCAACTCTGCTGGATCCATTGTATAACCGTCACCCGTCACTAGCTTGCCCAGAAACCGCACACTTCGCCTGAATAACTCACATTTCTTTGGGGTCAGCTTAACACCATGCTCTCTGTAACGCTGGAGGACAAGGCGAATGTGCTTGAGGTGTTCATCAAAGTCGCTGCTGTGCACCAGGTTGTCATCCAGGTATGGAAGGCAAATGGTGTCCCTGAGGCCTACCATACAATGTTCCATACTCCTCTGGAACTCAGCAGGTGCCGAACTGAGACCAAAGGGAATGCGTACCCACTGATAAAGACCCCAGGGTGTGATGAAGGCGGTTAAGGGGCGACTTTCTTCATCCAAAAAACCCTGGTGGTACGCCTTGCCTTGGTCCAACACCGAAAACCAAACACTACCACCCAGTGTATCCAGCATGTCCTGAATTCTGGGTATCGGGTGACGATCTGGAACCGACTTACGGTTGAGGTCTCCGTAGTCACAACAAAGGCGAAGGGAACCATCTTTCTTTCGGACGCACACAACAGGTGATGAATAGGGAGAACGTGATGGTGTGATCCACCCTTTGTTGAGCAGGTCCTGCAGATACTCTTTCACTTCCTTGTGAAGGGGTTTTGGGACAGACATGTATGTTTTCTTTACAGGGCTGGTGTCTTTCAGGGTGATCTTCATTTTAAGGGATGCTATACAGCCTACATCATCACTGTCGTATGCGAATGCTTCACATTCCTCCCGCAGCATCCTCTTCACCGCTGCCTGTTGACTTAGTGTCAGGTGTTGGAGATCCACTGGAGGATCCCATGACTTTGGTCTCTGATGGATCTCGTTTGACTGTGTGTTTCTCTGGATATGTGACCTTGCCGCTGTGCTCTCTTTGTCCTCTCGTACTAACTCATTTACTTTTGTCTGGACGTCTGCTGCATATACCGTCTTTATTGGTTCAAGGTGTCCAATCACTTCACGACTCCTTAAATAAATGATGTGGTCCGTGGTGTTAGTCACTGGAATTGGCACATATGGCACTTTCCTGTCTGGGATTTGCACCAATACATCATTGACCACAACGCCCTTTGGCGGTGGGTCAGTCATATCAGCTAGAAAAATCATGTCTTGACCCCCAGCGTGTGGAGCCACATGTGCCCGTGCATATACTGTGGTGACTTGATTAGCTGGTAACGGCACACTTTTTACTCCAGTCTTTACCACACCTGTCTCTGAATCTTTGCTGTTGTTCTGCACAAGCGTGACAAAATGATGAGCAGTCTGTACAGTTATCTTGAAGGCTTTACTTACATAATGTGTAAGTTGTTTTCTTCTGTCTTTAGTCGTCACACCTTCCCCATTAACAACTACTTCAATAACGTTATAGCCGATGATAGGTTCACTGGCCACAGCTGGATCACTGGATACTAAGATTGGCACTCGAAGTTCACTGGTCGGGGCGGAGTTACTGTCTAGTTTGAAGCTTACTTCTATCCATCCAATGTAGGGAATGGGAGTGTTGTTGGCAGCAAACACTGTGAGTGTCTCATCCTCTAGCAGTTCTGAAACGGGTCTAACCACCGTGTGTGGAAGGTGGTTCTGCCGCCAGTTTTCATTTACAATGCTGGACTGTGCTCCTGAGTCCCACAACACTTTGACTGGATGATTATCCATATAACAGTTCACAGTACAGCGGTTTCCAACCAGGCTTACTAATCTTGACTTGCATTGAGGGGGTAGATAGCGCACTTCAGTTACAGCCGATAGGTTGGTAGCTGGCACTTCACTGGAGGATGGTGATGAGCTTGGCTGTTCGTTATGGGACCGTTGGTTCTGGACTACTGCTGGTCCCATCCCAGTAGTCCCTCCCCGTTTCCCATCAACAGTCTTGGTGCTCGGCACCCACGAGAGTAATGGCCCTCTCTACCACATTTAAAACAGTGCCTACAGTTATCTCCTTTCCCCTCTTCTCTGCATTTTTTACAACCCTTTTGTCTTGGTGTGGGCACCCTGATGGGGGGGCTCGCTTCAACTACAGCCCGAAACATTTCTTTCATTTCCTGGCGGAGCTCTTCTATGATCTGCTGCGTATCTAGTTTAGTGTCTTTGATTTTCACTGTTTTCATGTCCACTGCAGTGAGGGACTCTTTGGGTTTTGAGTGGTTCTGAACGGGTGTCAGGGCAGCCTGACATTCTGCTTGGAGCTCTTGTACCTTGGGAATCTTGGTTGTAGTGGACCTTTTCCGTTTCTCCGATCTTTCCTTTTCCAGCTTTGAAGCTTCGTTGACTTTCTCAATCAATTCTTCATCTGTTATGGTCATGTCACTCAGGGAAGGCAGTAACTGATACTTAATAGAGTCACTAAGCAGTCCAGTTTCAATTGAGCGGAGGAACTTGCGCTGAATGATGGCTCGGCTGTGCAGTTCATCAGTCTCCCCATTGGCTGCTTTCCATAACAGTTTCTCTTTGAGTTCGATGCCCCGAAATACAAAATTTAGAGCAGTTTCTTTGGGTTCTTGGGAGATTTGAAGCTTACTTCTATCCATCCAATGTAGGGAATGGGAGTGTTGTTTGCAGCAAACACTGTAAGCGTTTGCTGCAAACTAGCAGTTCCTCTAGCAGTTCTGAAGTTCTGAAACGGGTCTAACCACCGTGTGTGGAAGGTGGTTCTGCCACCAGTTTTCATTTACAATGCTGGACTGTGCTCCTGAGTCCCACAACACTTTGACTGGATGATTATCCATATAACAGTTCACAGTACAACGGTTTCCAACCAGGCTTACTAATCTTGACTTGCATTGAGGGGGTAGATAGCGCACTTCAGTTACAGCCGATAGGTTGGTAGCTGGCACTTCACTGGAGGATGGTGATGAGCTTGGCTGTTCGTTATGGGACCGTTGGTTCTGGACTACTGCTGGTCCCATCCCAGTAGTCCCTCTCCATTTCCCATCAACAGTCTTGGTGCTCGGCACCCACGAGAGTAGTGGCCCTCTCTACCACATTTAAAACAGTGCCTACAGTTATCTCCTTTCCCCTCTTCTCTGCATTTTTTACAACCCTTTTGTCTTGGTGTGGGCACCCTGATGGGGGGGCTCGCTTCAACTACAGCCTGAAACATTTCTTTCATTTCCTGGCGGAGCTCTTCTATGATCTGCTGCGTGTCTAGTTTAGTGTCTTTGATTTTCACTGTTTTCATGTCCACTGCAGTGAGGGACTCTTTGGGTTTTGAGTGGTTCTGAACGGGTGTCAGGGCAGCCTGACATTCTGCTTGGAGCTCTTGTACCTTGGGAATCTTGGTTGTAGTGGACCTTTTCCGTTTCTCCAACCTTTCCTTATCCAGCTTTGAAGCTTCGTTGACTTTCTCAATCAATTCTTCATCTGTTATGGTCATGTCACTCAGGGAAGGCAGTAACTGATATTTAATAGAGTCACTAAGCAGTCCAGTTTCAATTGAGCGGAGAAACTTGAGCTGAATGGTGGCTCGGCTGTGCAGTTCATCAGTCTCCCAATTGGCTGCTTTCCATAACAGTTTCTCTTTGAGTTCGATGCCCCGAAAAACAAAATTTAGAGCAGTTTTTTTGGGTTCTTGGGAGATATTGAGAAGCTGGTGGTAAAGTTCAGTGGGGCTGTCTTCTCGGTAGTGTCCCTTCAATATAGTGAGCAATTTGCAATTTGTAAAATGCAATTTGTAAAATGTACAGAAAACGTGTAACATTTGTGAAAAACGGACAAAAACGTGGGAAATGCACAAAAACACGCAACATTCACAGACAACACGTAAAAAGCATGAAATACACAAAATAAGCGTGAAAAACGTCTAAAAAACACACCAAATGAACAGGAAACCTGTAAAATGTACAGAAAACGTACAAAATTTCTGAAAAACGGACAAAAACGTGGAAAATGCACAAAAACTCACAACATTCACAGACAACATGTAAAAAGCATGAAATACACAAAATAAGCGTGAAAAACGTCTAAAAAACACACTAAATGAACGGGACATCTGTAAAATGTACAGAAAAACGTGCAAAATTTGTGAAAAACGGACAAAAACGTGGGAAATGCACAAAAACACACAACATTCACAGACAACACGTAAAAAGCATGAAATACACAAAATAAGCATGAAAAACGTCTAAAAAACACACTAAATGAACAGGAAACCTGTAAAATGTACAGAAAACGTGCAAAATTTCTGAAAAACAGACAAAAACGTGGGAAATGCACAAAAATTCACAACATTCACAGACAACATGTAAAAATCATGAAATACACAAAATAAGCGTGAAAAACGTCTAAAAAACACACTAAATGAACAGGAAACCTGTAAAATGTACAGAAAACGTGCAAAATTTCAGAAAAACAGACAAAAACGTGGGAAATGCTCAAAAACACACAACATTCACAGACAACATGTAAAAAGCATAAAATACACAAAATAAGCGTAAAAAACTTCTAAAAAACCAACTAAGTGAACAGGAAACCTGTAAAATGTACAGAAAACGTGCAAAATTTCTCAAAAACTGACTAAAACGTGGAAAATGCACAAAAACATACAACATTCACAGACAACATGTAAAAATCATGAAATACACAAAATAAGCGTGAAAAACGTCTAAAAACATACTAAATGAACAGGAAACCTGTAAAATGTACAGAAAACGTGCAAAATTTCAGAAAAACAGACAAAAACGTGGGAAATGCTCAAAAACACACAACATTCACAGACAACATGTAAAAAGCATAAAATACACAAAATAAGTGTAAAAAATGTCTAAAAAACACACTAAGTGAACAGGAAACCTGTAAAATGTACAGAAAACGTGCAAAATTTCTCAAAAACTGACATAAACGTGGAAAATGCACAAAAACACACAACATTCACAGACAACACGTAAAAAGCATGAAATACACAAAATAAGCATGAAAAACGTCTAAAAAACACACTAAATGAACAGGAAACCTGTAAAATGTACAGAAAATGTGCAAAATTTCAGAAAAACAGACAAAAACGTGGGAAATGCTCAAAAACACACAACATTCACAGACAACATGTAAAAAGCATAAAATACACAAAATAAGCGTAAAAAAACGTCTAAAAAACAATCTAAGTGAACAGGAAACCTGTAAAATGTACAGAAAACGTGCAAAATTTCTCAAAAACTGACAAAAACGTGGAAAATGCACAAAAACACACAACATTCACAGACAACACGTAAAAAGCATGAAATACACAAAATAAGCGCACTGTAAAACCCAACAAGTTCACTAAACTCAAAAATTATATTACATGAACTTAAAATTTCTTAGGTAATCGGTTACAACAAAACTTTTAAGTACTGTTAACTTAAAAAATTAACATTCTAAATAAAATATCTAAGTTTAGGAAAATCTTAAATTTTAAAATTAAAATATTAATATTTTTTATGTACTACATACTATATTAGTTTTGGTAAGAATTATATAATTAATATAATTTCATTTAACTTAATCAGAACACAAAATATACATTAAACAACTTATTGTTTTTAGTTAAATAAACTTAATAGATTAAAGTCCATCTAACTGCTAGTTAATCTTAATCAAAATTATTTTAATATTACTTATTTAAAAATCCATTGAGTAATTCACAAAATATGACATTACATCAAGTTAACAAAAATGGTATTTATTAAAATTATAGTAAAGTCAATATAAAATTAGTCAATTTGTTGCCATTTAAAAATAAAATATTTGAACAGAAAAATTACAAAAATAGGCTGCCATTTCAAAGGCACTAACAGGCAGTAACATTCTAAAAGACTGCCATAATGATGGCAATAACACAAACAAGCTGCCATTACAATGGTAATTACAGAAACATACTGCCAATGTTAAGGCAATAACACTTTTAAAAATAAAAAAAATAAAGAAAAAAAATGAATTAGAAACTAAACAAAAAATGGCTGGTCAGTGAACAATTAGAGACCATTTACGCACATGTGCATTTAGGCTTTGGTTGTTTGGTTCAGTCTTTCAACAAATCATTTTTCAGACTAAGCACACGTGGGTTAAGTGGCTTTCCGTCTTCCAGACACATTAGTACTTTTTGGACAAATGTAAATGTATGGATAAGACTTTTTGGGTATTGAAAATTAAATGCATAGATTAAGCCAAACGGCACAACAAATGCATCAGGCAATCTGGGTGTCACGTTACCCACCTGGATTTAAACGCGGCTGCGCAAATATAGCGCAGAGCCGCGGCGCTCTAACGCGCAGAAGGGAGCCAGGCACGCAGGTAGTAACAAAGGGAAGATTTATTACCGGTGCTAAAACACCAAACATTCAGGTACAAAGGACAGAGTGACATCAAACACATAAGACGCGCACGGAAGACATGAAACCCCGGAACTAAATACCCTGACATATCACACCACGTGCACAAAACCACCCAACAAACCCGCGAAGCTAATTAACTAAAAGACCTACACGAGACAGCTAATTAACTAAACACAGGAACACAAACACAGAACCCAAAAACACACAACGGCCGGGAAACGGGTGCCCTAGGCACCCGTTACACTACCCCAGCCCTTACGCCCTTACCAAGACAACCCAAAAAACAGTCCTGGGGGGGTGGGAGGGGTCGTCCGCCCCTCCTGAGTCGGGCTAGGTAGGCGCCCTCCGGTGGACGCCCTCTGCGGGGGAGGCGTGTGACACGTCCATACGTTCTGTGTCGGGGTGGACGCCTTCTACGGACGCGGAGCTGCGGACGCCCTCCGGCTGCGAGGTCAGGTGGCCGCCCGTGGCGGATCAGGACTGGGCCACTGCGTGGTCCGGTGGACGCTCTCGTCGGGTGAGGACTGAGCCACGCCCTCTAGCTGCGTGGTCCGGTGGACGCCCTCGTCGGGTGAGGACTGAGCCACGCCCTCTAGCTGCGTGGTCCGGTGGCCGCCCACGTTGTGCGAGGAATGGGCCCCTGCCCCTGGCGGCGTGGCGTGCGGCGCGCGGACCCTCGACTTCGGGCTGGACGGCGCGCGGACCCTCGACTTCGGGCTGGACGGCGCTCGGACCCTCGACCTCGGGCTGGACGGCGCTCGGACCCTCGACCTCGGGCTGGACGGCGCTCGGACCCCTGGGCCGCGGGATGGGCGACGTGACGCCCCTGGGCCGCGGGATGGGCGGCGTGACGCCCCTGGGCCGCGGGATGGGCGGCGTGACGCCCCTGGGCCGCGGGATGGGCGGCGTGACGCCCCTGGGCCGCGGGATGGGCGGCGTGACGCCCCTGGGCCGCGGGATGGGCGGCGTGACGCCCCTGGGCCGCGGGATGGGCTCGCGCGCTGGCTGGACCTCGGCGGGCACGCTCACTGGGCGGACCTCGGCGGGCACGCACGCAGGCAGGACCTCGGCGGGCACGCACGCTGGCAGGACCTCGGCGGACACGCACGCTGGCAGGACCTTGGTGGGCACGCACGCTGGCAGGACCTCGGCGGGCACGCACGCCGGGCGGACCTCGGCGGGCACGCACGCTGGCAGGACCTCGGCGGGCACGCACGCCGGGCGGACCTCGGCGGGCACGCGCGCTGGCATGACCTCAGCTGGCACGTGCGCTGGCATGACCTCGGCCGGCGCCTCGGGCTCTCCATCCTGTACACAAAACACATAAACCCCCGCCGCAACGCCCAAACACATAGAGACAAACATGTCAGACATGGGGACGACAGACTGGTCACACGACACATAGGAGGACGGGGGACACAACACATAGGAGGACGGGGGACACAACACATTCGCGCACTCAGGCGGCGGCTCCGGTACCGCCCCCTCGCAGCGCGACCCAGACGCGGCACGGACCGGCGCGGTCGCGTCACGTGACTGCCCCGCAGTCCACGCTTCGCGCTCCGCGGCTGCGCTGTGCGCCCGCTGCGGCTTCACTCCACGCCGTCGCCGCGCTCTGCGTCTGTGTCTCGCCACCGGGGGTTTAACAAACCGGACTGGACCCTCCGTCCAGAACTCCTCAGTGTTGCGGAGGGTGTGTACGGGCAGAATGCCCATACAGGTAAGATTCGCCCGCCTCGTCATCGGAAAACAGAACAATGTCCAGGCCTTCCTCTGCGCAGAGCGCCTCAAACCCACACCTCCACATCCATTCCTCATCGGAGTCGCTCCACTCCGCCATGACGCTGTTTGAGCCGCTCCCCCGGCTCCGGGACGGCGGGCTCCGCATAACGGCGCACTCGCAGAAACGACGGAGCGCGCCGCGAGTACGAGGCTATACGGCCCCCACAAAGAAAAATTTAAAAATAGCCTACCTGGGCTCTGGACTCCCAAAACGTTGGCATGTCTTACTGTCACGTTGCCCACCTGGATTTAAACGCGGCTGCGCAAATATAGCGCAGAGCCGCGGCGCTCTAATGCGCAGAAGGGAGCCAGGCACGCAGGTAGTAACAAAGGGAAGATTTATTACCGGTGCTAAAACACCAAACATTCAGGTACAAAGGACAGAGTGACATCAAACGAAACCCCGGACACACCACCACGGGCACAAAAACCACCCAACGAACCCGCGAAGCTAATTAACTAAAAGACCTACACGAGACAGCTAATTAACTAAACACAGGAACACAAACACAGAACCCAAAAACACACAACGGCCGGGAAACGGGCCCTAGGCACCCGTTACACTGGGTAGATCACTCACAACAATTTCCCCCTCAACTACAAGGAAGATGTTGTCTGTGCTAAAGAAGTCTCTGCCAGCAGCAAAAAGGGCGATAGGAGTGTCAGTGATGTCTGGCTCTTCATGCTGCAAAACACATACAATCTCATGAGGAGAGTTGCAGAAGAAATGTAACAAGTCAAACTGCATATTCATTGTGGCTTAAGCCAGACCTAATATGTATTCTTTCATTTTTAGACCAGTCTTGATGCAATATTCACCTGAAAATACAGTATGTATATTGCGAGTTACAACTATATACATTTTTATTGGTTCCTGAAACATTTTTGAAACAATCTGGCCAAAGTCTGACAGACATAACCATGCATGACACTCTTTTTAGGACCATTTTAATAGGAAACACAAGTGTTCAAGAGTTTATAAGGCAACATGTCAGTTGGATGCCTACACATGATAAACAAATGTAAATGATGTATAACCATACCATGCCTTTTATTTAATAACTTTATAACCATATGCAATACTGATGTATATGTGTATATATTTAGTCTAATGTGTATATAGATATATTTTATTTGTATTTAAGTAGTGTAAAAGGGACTGTGCACCCCAAGATATTCTCTTACCTT